>OX381711.1:25464637-25828545 GCA_947462335.1 Harmothoe impar
CCGCGATTGAAGCGCATTAGCTATACTAGGGGGGTTTGGGGGCATGCCCCGCCAAGAACAGTTCGTTGATCTAGACTTGAAATGGTGCATTCTCATGCATTTTAGGACACAATATTTTAGGACTCAGCCCCCTCCTCCTCCCATCCAGATCCAGTAACATATTAGCCTTACATTTTTGGAGGGGGGGAACCAAGGCCCGTCAGGCAACCCCCCTGGATCCGCCAATGTAATCTGAGGTCTGTTCCCACTGATTATATATGCACTATTTGCCAGTATGCAGAGCCCCCTGGAGGCATTTTTGTGTTTTATTTCAGGTAGTTTCTCTTTGGCCTAGGAGGGTGAGGAATTTTCACCGAAGGGATAACCAACATATTTATTGGTACAATGAGCTCACCTAGAACCCGTTTATTAACAAATAGACACGTTCAAGACACGGTAGACTTTGTTAACATTCAATCCAAAAAGACATACATTTTCACAATAGCTTTCACATATCGTTTATCAATGTGTACCAATTTTCATTTTGTACTCCGTTACACTTTATCGGATCCATACATCTCAGTTGTCATAAGAGCAACGCTCACTTTATTTCTGTAAGAGATAGTTGAAGTACAATGTTCAATCAAGCGTCACAACATGTTTCTTTGATCAGTACAATATTCAATCTGCAAGCTTTGATACTATACTTCATAAATACATTGAAAGGGGGGAACTGGATCCCTCAACACTGGGACTGTTTCTAAAACCCTCACCGGTTGATGGACTTGGATGAGTAGCCAAATGTAAAGGTTACTCCATGAGCACTTGTGTCGAGCATCCTTTCTGCAGGGCTGCTTGCACATGTCTCCTATTGTGCAGTGATAGGAATAAAAAAGCTGAGCCGCAGTCAGTGCCATAGGGGTGTAACAGGGCCACTACTATGCCATAGCAGGGGAGCACATAACAGGATTAAGGCTTTATATGAGCTCCTGAATATGATAAAAGGGTGTTATATTTTGGAATTAATTTCCCTTGAACTTTTATGGTTGACCATGTTCTTTAGGATTGAGCCAAAACTAATTGTGTTTGATACAACATGGGCCAGAAATGTGTGTTGGTAGGTCACAATTGTACTTATAGATTGCTACTTAATTTAATATGAATATCAAAAACTTATTAGGATATTTCCTTTAAATGCTTTTACAAAAAAAACTTTAATGTTTTTCATCTTTTTATTTTCTATGAAGTAGACTATTTCAATCCACAGTTATTTTCAAAAATCAACTCTTAATCCCCAGCAGGCATATATATGTCTATACGGTCCCTGCCGCTGGGCCGCAGACCCCCCCCCCCCCCTCTCTCTCTCTCTCTCTCTCACAGGTCTAACAGTCTCCAACTAATGAAGCCGCCAGGCCTCAAAGGTCAAGGAAACAAAGCGCACACGGCCTCCACCCACCCCATATCCTCTAATTCAGTGCTCATCTCACGTCCTCTACTTAGGGAACACTGCGCCTCCTCTACCCAGCTGGGCGGCAAGATGGATTGACTCAATACTGGTTTCATTATAGGGTGAAGGGTACATCAAATACCCTGCAGATTGGGCGGCTATGATCTGCCCTCTGGACCCCTTAAACATGTATGTATGGCGTGATGCCTAAAGGTTCATTTGCCGGCATGATCAGGTAATCCAGCGCCGGCGAATTACCCATTGCATTGGTGCATCATGCCAAGGGACGTAACTATAGGGGGTTCATCGTTTCGAATGAATCACTCCATGCCCCCCCCCCCCCCCCACCAGAGGAAAAAGTTTCACCCTAGCTGAGTGTAAAGAGAACATCATTGGCTACATGTCACTTTTCTTGGGATTGGCGATCGGACAATTATTAGTACGCAAGGCATCCAACTAGGCTTTACTTGGGTATGTCAACATGCTTGCACAAGATCGCACTGCTTTGCTGGGAATCCCATATCAGGTCGATAAAATAAGTGCAGCACAGGAGAGTTACTCATCTCTGTATTCATGCGTCATGCCGACAATCTATACCCTACCCGCGTTCATACTATAACATTCTCATCAAGCTTAAAGGGCCTAAAACCAATAATCCAAGATGGCGGAGACGCAGCGTGACCCGCAGCACGTGCTGGGCCGCCCTGTGCCCTACGTCGGCGTCTGTTGCCGTTTCCGGCTGCGTCCCTCGTACCGTGACGTCGGCGCCGCACCGTTTTAGTAACAGCCAGGCGGTGCGTTGGCGGCCGGTGCCCTTTTACGGAGAGGCTCAGACCCGAGACGACGGCTGTACGCCGAGGGACCTCTCCACACGCTGATATCTATTAAGCAGCAGCACGATGCCTGCGTCTCCTTTCTGCCACAACAATATGGAGCCGCCCTTTTGATACTCTGGTAGCTAAAGCATGATGTCGCACTTATAGCTCTATGTACATCTTATGGGGATAATAGTGCCTCTACATGGGCAAAAATCGACACAGGCGGCTCAGCGACACCTTTAAAAATCGACAGACACAGACATCTTTATAATGCCCAAGTATATTCTATATACATAAAATTCGACACAGGGAAATGGCTCTTTTGCTAAAGATGGACACGGCGACACGGTCAAAAACTGTGGGGACCCATGTAGAGGCACATAATACGGTCTCAGAATTAATCTCATTTGAGAGGAGAATGATAACGATGGCCTCGCAGTAGGTAAGTCTATTAGAGGTCCAAATGTCAAGCTATAATAAAGAGGGCATGCATATAATATACAGCCTATCGTTTCTCTCCGTTTACCTCTCGGGACATTTTTGTGTTAGTATAGGCCATGGTAAAGATGAGGTGGTGAGCGCCTGTGATTATTGGGGGTCAATGGGCCAGAAATGGGTCGGACATGCATATGGACTTTGGATCAGTATTACATTTGTAGAGAAACTTTATTTAAATTTAAAAACGGCCCAAAAATGTACAACATCTGTCCAAAAAACATTGTGAACCTGCAGGTTGCTGCAGAGATGCCAAAACAGTACCAAGTTCCAGAGGGCACTGAGGGTGGCCCGATCTGGGTAAAGACCCCACAGTAACTAAGAGCACCTTCACATGTCTACCTATTTAAAGACGGCATGATGCTTTAATGCATCATGCCCTTGGTCGTCATGATGCTTGAATGCAGCCGATGCATCATACCGAGTATTCGGAAGTGTCTCAACCCCAATAGGGTCGGCATGATGCTTGAACGCAAGACTGGTGAGTTACTGGCGAGTGCTGCATTCATGCATCATGCCGGCCAAGAGCATGATGCATTACGGCATCATGCCGTCCTTAAAGGGGTATAGGGTACTGGCTGCCATACCCACACCGCCCGGTATTGATCACCAACATCCGGATATTACTTTATATTGATTCACATTTATCAAATCATGTGTAGCCCCATTGAGAACCACATTACCTTGTGGGGCTTGTGGCTTATTGAGGGTGGTCTAATAGAAATGTCTGGTGTTTTCATGGATATTGCAGGCCGGCTGCTGTTGTCAATAGGCCTGATTAATGGCAGGTCAGACGCTAAAAGCCACTGTAGCAGTATGGATGATAACAGGCCGTTTGAAAGTTTGTTGACCGGGCCCTGCAGGTCCATAGCACATTTGGGTAGATTCACCTGAAGTCGGGCACACTCCCCAAGTGGGCCATTGTCTTCTCTAATTCCCAGTTTAGGATTTTTTCACAACGCTAAACTGGATACCGGTGGGATAGGGTCGATATACAATTCATCATTTTACCGACCAGTAAAAATCAATAGTAAAGTCAATCACAAGATTATATCAGGTATGATTTTCTCATTTAATACCTTTATTGTAGTATGTGTTGTAGTGCTGTGAAGTTATTAGTCTTGGATTTATTAATCCATAAATATTATTTATGAAGAAAGTTTGAGGCAGTGGCCGACTTCCGGCGAATCTACCCTATGGATGCCATGAATTTTATTATTACAGCCCAAGGGCACACCAATGCGCAGTTTTGGGCGTTTGGATGTTCTATTGAACCAAATGATCACCGGTCCATACATCTATCAGGCTATATATACTTAAGTAAGAACCATTATTCATGCTGAAACCATTTATTGTTATCATCACTGTAGATTCATTCACTCAACATCCTGAAATGTACAGGTTTGACAATGCCCAAATTGTGGAAGTCCATTTTTAACGTGTTAGGAAACAATAAAAGCGTGAAGAACTTAAACATATGCATATTCGGTACTTAACTTATTGAGTGAAATAATAAAAAAGAATTATCATAAAGTGTTTTATTTATCCCATTGATGCATGAGGTTGCAAAATATGTTTTCAGGTGGAAAAGGCCCATTTTTGGGTAGTTTCTCAGGAAGCTCCCCACCTTCCTTATCTCTACCCACATATAGGCAAACCAGGGTATCCTTACAAGCTCTAGGTGGGAGAATAGATAACGTGTGAGAAGCAGTTTCGTGACAATCAGCCAAATCGGATCATTAATTTTGATGTAAATGTTACCCATTACATGATAAAGATGCATGAATATGCAGCCTTGTTAAGCGTTTCTCCTATACACACATAGATAGCTATATATATATAGGTTTATATGATAGTCAGCCAGGCACATGTCATGCTGAAATGCACAATAGAACCGTCCGGCCTTCATCCTATGCAATTGCCAAATGAGCCCCAGATTTATCCAGGCAAGCTGGGCTAGCTTATATCTGGGGTTTGGCTGATATTGGTTTTGTGTTGCATTGAAAAGGTTTCATTAACTGCTCATTCCTGACGATGTGTCATAAATTACCACGATTTATGCTGTTTTCTGATGGTGACAAAGACTTTTGATATCCATGGGCTTTACATAGTCTCAGCATGGGCTGCCAGGTCGCCCCCAGGGGTAGGGACTCCAGAAAAAAATGAGAAATATTAAATGATCAATTCTATTTTTTTTATGATATAGAATGTGAGAGATGTAAACTAAATATTTTGGAATTTTCTTTCTATCTATCATAGAACTCAGACAATCTTCAAATAGGTGTAAATAAAATCCACCTAGTTCCTCTAGTACATTTCCTATATAATTGCTATCCAGCTTTAGAGTCCCAGTGAACCCGTGTGGGGGAGGGTGATAGGGTCTGCCAGGTGAGTGGGGTATGTAGGGGGTAGTTATATAAGGGGTGTGGAGGGCATTTGAAGTACTGGCCAGGCTAGGCCATGATTGACAGGCCCTCTCAACATGATCACCCATTATACTAGTATAGAGTAAACCAATTGTCTTAATTACCCAATCATAAGTATTATGATGTTATGGTCTAGGAAGAGGTGAGAGGATCCTCTGATTGCTTCCATTTTTTAACATGATTTAAAAACATATTGGATGAGATCACAAACCGAAAAGCAACGGAAAGCATTCATAAATTCATAGGGTTTTGATATAATCTATTTTATCTCCAAAATATTTGGTAACTTCTCTTAGCTGCAGTCACTTATCATAGGGATGGCTGGATAGCCCTTTCTCTTGAGTATATTTCTGTGTGCTTACCTAAAAGAAACAGATGAAATGTCACTTCCTAAGAGGGGAGTTTTATAACAGTGTCTGTGAGGCACAGCTGCACCAAAATACTCTACTGCTGTGTGCACTGTGCACAGGGGCTCACCTAGCGGATTCTTGAGTCCCTACCAGGGGGGCTAGCTGAACCCATAAACTAAATTTTCTCCTTAACATTGCAGTGATCACTTCCTTTATTGATTTCTTGAAATTAAAATATACGTTGACATGATTTTTTTTTTAATGTTCAATTGCCTGAATAGATTTCACCTGGGCTGAAGCATGTTTGCTGGATTCAACTTTCTGTACTGTCTGAATGATTTTCACCTGGCTAAAAATGGGCCAAATCGGCAAAGCAGACAGCGATGGAAATTGTAGTAGTGGGAAGGTTTGAGCCAGTATCCACCTTCTGTATACTTTTCTACCCCGATAGTTAAACGTTATCAGGTAAGGGAAAAAAATATTAGTTTTGAGTCAAAGACTTGTAAAGCTATCAAGGTGTGATGATTAAATCAGACACTTTGCTAATAATAAGTTATGAGTAATATAAGGCAACTCCAATGCCAAAACTCAGAGGGGAAGGATGATTATATAAAACATTTTGATGGTCATTCAGTTTTCATTTAGCTATGAATAGAAAGCCAGCACACTTCAAACCTGGGCAAGCCCATATGGCCCAACTGGGTAGCTCCGTTCAAAATGATTCCCCAGATGGGCAGCCTATCTGTCCTCCAGACGGGGCCCATTTGATAATGCTAAATGGGGCACCCATTATAGGACAGGGTTCATCATGAAGGATAGCCCACCTGAAATAATCTAAACTGACCTTTCCAACTGCAAAAATCAAGATTAAAGTCATTGTTATTGTGGTCGAGGCAAAGGAAAAAAAATCACCCATACAATGGTCTACCTGTTCTATCCCTTAATAACATACTGTGTACTGCCAGTTGTTGTGGCTGGTTGTTTTGGTACTGCAGGGTTCAATGTTTGTTCTCAGTTGTTGTTCAATTCAATATCGCTTCATATTTGCACACCCAGGCACTTATCAATTTCAATAGACCTTTTCCCTTGTGCTTACATGAGACCATCGATTAATTGAGACAAGTTCATATTCATTTTCAAACAGGAGTGTAATGGCCATTATTATGCCATTATTACCTGTGTACTGCTATTTTTGCACATAGATAAATGGCTCTATACACAGAGAAAAGAAGTGGAACCACGGTGACTCCCAAATGGAAGTCTGGACTCGATCACTCAGGTAACTCTCTTTATGACTACAAATTGAATAACAATCATTAGGGCGTCTTGAATAGGAGTCATTAAAGAGTTATTGTAGAGTGCTAATGTTAGGGAGTCAACTTCCTGGGGAGAGTTACCTCAGTGATCAAGTAGGGAGTCACCGTGATTCTACTTCTTTTCTCTGTGTACACGTCCCTTATCTATGCACATTTGTGCTATAATCTTCATGATCTTCATCCTCACCCTGCTTATCACTATATCACGGCTAGCTGTGGGAGGTATAATAACTGCTTCAGTCAAAATGGGAATGGGATTTCTTTCTCCTACTCTTCTCAGAACCAACACCCAAGGCCCACATGTGTCCTGTGAATGAGAGTCGTGTCTAGCCGCGTCCAGACAGGCGCGTCTTCCCCAAGTCTGAAATTACACCTGAAAAGTCACCGTGTGTCATGCTGAACACTTTTTCTCAAGGACAAGTTTCAATTCATAACCTCATCAACAATTAGTAGGGTGTTTACCCCTACCACTGGGAGCCACGAAAACGGCCGTTTCTCTACTTCCCTTTAGTGTTTTCCATTTTTTTGTAGGTAAGAATTGGAATTTGGGAAATATTTTGACATCCTACCATAGCCAAGGTTTCGGGCTACCAGGCCATACATTTGGCTGCCAGAATAATGCAATTTTTGATAGTGTATCTTTAATAATTCTGAGTATGGTGTTGCGCACAGCAGTCACTGCACTCAGTGAGCCTATTTGTGGATTGTCTGGGTTAGACACATCTTCTGTGATCCTAAAGCCGTGCCTCATGGTATTTGCATAATGCAGTGGGATTGTAGAGGAGGCTTTGCCCTACCTCTGGGTGTTATCTTCACTTCTCTATCTTTATTCTAAATGTATCTGCTCATAGAAGCTATGATTAGAAAGTTTTTGTGTGTTAGATTGTTTTTTCAGTGGTTATCAACGGATATTGGGTTATATTGGGACATTGGCTAAATCATTGGCTAGATAATGGATTCCTGGGTGCAGGGGCTATTGGAATATTTACCAAGTCCATAAATACCAATATAGACCCATAGGTTTATTGTCTGAGGTCATAGCCTTAACCCTTTAAGGGCCGCCGCTGCCCCTGGTCAGCATCTAAAATCACATGACTGCTGTCCCTATAAACAAATATTACATATTCTTGAAGCAACCCACAAATATTTCTTATAGATACTACCGGTATGTCTCCTTGGCAGAACAAATGTGGATTCCACAGCCAATAAAGCATATTTCACTTCTTAGCACATGTATGTCAATTCCACATTCTCATGGCATAGGGTCGGTGGTTAATTACCAACTATCTTTCAAGGCCAGCAGTTAAAGGGTTAATATCCGTTTAGATTTTTTATTCTATATTTGAAGAGTTTGGATGCAAAACGACATAAGTGCCATTCTAAAAATAAGGACAAAAACCTGACAAAAATGATGATAAGGGAAAGTGAAATATAACTCTCAAGCAATTTTTCCTAGAATTGCTATTTTTCATATCATTAGGACCTACTCCGTATACACTCTGTTACCAAAGTATAATAATTAACCCCAGGGTGTCTTTACAAAAAGCACTATATACTTCAATTCTGAGATGGAGATATGTCGTTTTGCATCCAAACTCTTCATTTATTACTTTGGAAATGATTGACCATTAGACATCGTGACCATTTTTTAACAAATTGGGCTGTTAAGGCCAACAATGTCTGTTAAATGAACAGGCAACATAGCCTGGAAATTAGGGTTGGTAGGTCGAGTTTCTTTTTCCAACTTAATCTTGAGGTTACCAAGAGTGAGTCGTGAATCACCATGACAATACAGCGCTTGTAGCTATGACTCATGGCTAGCTGCAGTGAGACAAACTACCAATAAATGTTTGTTTATTCTGACTATGAAATGTGCAAAATCAGGAAGAGAAATAGGTACTAAGGTCAGCCCTATTTTTTAGGCTAGAGGCGGGTTAATTCATCTTTCTTTACCAAAGGAATCTCACAACCAGATATAACTTGGAGGTTAGAACATAATATATTACAAGCAATGTACTAATAGTGTTTTCCTTTAGATTGGAATAAAGGAATTATCACACAGTGCTCCACTGGTCAAAAACATGATGTCCTTTTTCAGAAAGCCTTCTTATGGTGCATGATGTACATGTATATTACGCCCTTCTACCTCGGTACTATACTTCACAGTCTATACTTCTGCATGTGGTGAGAAAACGCAGTCTGGTGTTTTCTCATCTTATGGGGAGATGCGCCAGATAAGGGCCACACTGGTGACTGTGACGTCAGAGCGGTGAGTATGTGCATGGTTACCGCTGCCTGCTGCTGCCCCAGTACTGTAGCAGCCAGCTGTGGTCAGCAGCAGCAGCAGCAGCAGCAGCAGCAGCAGCAGCAGCAGCAGCAACAGCAGCAGCAGCAGCAGGGACTCAGTACACTGCCCTCCTGTGCTGCACAACTACCACTGGTACCTGCCACTGGTACCTGCCACCCAGCCTGCCACCCAACCTGCCACCCAGCCTGCCACCCAGCCTGCCACCCAGCCTGCCACCCAACCTGCCACCCAACCTGCCACCCAACCTGCCACCCAACCTGCCACCCAGCCTGCCACCCAGCCTGCCACCCAACCTGCCACCTAGCCTGCCACCCAGCCTGCTACCCAGCCTGCTACCCAGCCTGCCACCAAGGCTGCCACCCAAACTGCCACTCAACCTGCCAACCCAACCAAAATATTTCTCTATACAATGCGATATACAAGTGTTTGGGGGTGATCCATTAAGTTTGTCACGCTTTATTTGGCCATTTTGAAGACCCCCCACCCCCATGTCACACTTTGTCACACTTTCCCAAATACCCCGAGAAAAGTATGTCACAAATCTGCTGACAGCCCCCCCCCCCTAGTACCGGTACTGTATCATATAATAGACCATACAAATATTGTGATGAGCAGTACAAAAAAGCCTATTATTATATTGAGTATGAATTGTAACCCAGGTTTTATACAATGGATTGGTATAGGGGATGAGCCATAGCAGGTATGAGGCTCATTTGGGGGGGCAGGGTCTATCAGTGATTTTTAGTAAGGTATATGTGACAAAACATGGGAAAACGTAACATTACGGGGATTAGTGTCATTTTTAGCCACCAGGGGGCACCACCAGTGCAGAACCTTGACATTGAATTAGGGAACTTTCTGTCACTTCCTCTCATCTGATTTTGACAATCTATACACCAAAATAATCCCCATGGCCTCCCCTTTTCAAATCAAATAGTCACATCTTTATGAATCGTTTAATTCTAACCTAAACAACTGCTTACTTAATCAACTTAGATATGCCTAATATAAGAATAATCTCTGTTCCTGTTCAGGCACACAGAAACTGTTAATGATGGCCATAATGACATGTTTATTTTTGTTTATACAAAGACCTACAACTATTAATTTGGGCCTATAATTGTGAAAATAGGACAAGGGAACCTAGCATACGGTTCCCTGAGAAATTTTCACTAAAATGCCTTGTTGCTACATTTGATGGTACCACCTAGCCTTTGTGTAATGCTCTAAATCCCCATAATGTTACGTTTTCCCACGTTTTGTCACATATATGTATAGAGCTGGAAAAAATGTGATAGACCTGTTAAATTCCAAGATGGCTGCCATCCATCAACTCAAGAGTAGCATCATTGTATTCCTTGCCCTCAGAAATATATACTCAGCATTTGGAATCATGGTTCTAAGTTGATTAGAAGAGGAAATAACTTATGTAGAAGTGTCGATAGGCGGCCATCTTGAAATATGACTACAATAATGGCCACAGCCATTATATGCTATGATCCTGTATTTGAAATTGGCTGTTATGTTCAAGGGATGAGTGTGTCAACTGATAATTTTAGAGTCAAATTATGCTGCTATCTCAATATTTGCATAAATTATGCTAATTAGGCGTCAATCAAAAATCATGAAAGAGTGCATTCTTGAACATCTTTCATATCTCAAGGCATCATATCATTCCTAGAAGGTTTGGATGTATTTTTACAATGCTTTTAGCCTGTCCAAGCTGATAATTAGCCTACCTAATTATAATATGCTAATTAGGGGCATTATCAATCAAAATCCCTAATGGCCGCTTGCAGATTTGGATTCCCTGGGAAAAACTGCATAAGAATCAATTCACAAAAAATTGTTGCAGCCCTAGGTGAGAAACTTATTAGGAATGCGCTGTCTAATTCCATTACCTCCGCAACTGCTTGAAACAAATGCTAACTGTGGGAAGAGCTCGAAATTATATAATAACAGTAAGCTCATAATTCCAAAACACTTTCTATGCAGAATAACACATAGGTGGCATCTACTCTGACCTATAATTGTATAATTTAGATGATACTCTATATGCATGTTGCATTGTGTTAGGTAGGCATAATAAGCTATTTCAATTAAAAACCTTTATTTCCCTGATTATGTAATATATGCAAATGAGCTACGTATACCAATGGTATACATGGAGGGTTTCATTTGGTTCTATTCTGAAGTCTCTATCTCAATTATTGACAAATTCAGAGCCATTCTAAATATTGCGGGGAGGAATATATCCATGTAGAAGTTGGTGCATATACATGGTGCTAAAAAGCAAAAGCTACCACTTCTACAGGTCTATCACATTTTTTCCAGCTCTATACATATATACCTTAATAAAAATCACTGATAGACCCTGCCCCCCCAAATGAGCCTCTGGTCTCATATATGGGGCTTTGGCTCATCCCCTAGTACTAAAGTGTTGAAAGTATGACATCAGATAACAGTCAAATCCTTCTTATTAGATGAAAATCCTCCTAGATATCAAAATAATGGATTTTATCGACTAGAACCCTTTCAGATTACAACTGTTCAAAGAGGCATTAACAAAATCACACAAGTATTGGTGGCACCCTAGATTTGTGTGGCCTCTATCCATGGATTCTTGTCTGTTTTCACAGGAATATAAGGTGTGCTGAAATTGCTACCTGAGGAAGGGGCCTCAATTTTATTTCAACATGAGTGTGCGGCTGGCCCTCCAGCTACCCTTTTCCTTGGTGAGGCAGAAAAGTGACCACTAGTGCAGTATCTACCCAGCAAGCATTGGTCCCTGGGGCCCATATGTGTTTTACTTGGGCCAGCTGGGCTTGCCCATGTCTGGGTTAGGGTCCTTTTTGTCCAGGGCTACCAGTGGGAGCCCGGACAGGCCAGCACAGGAACACTTTTTTTCCCATAAATACATTGTAAATATTTCAAAACATGCTGACATCTGATTTTCCTCCAGAAAGCACCATTTATTGTACACTTTTTTTAGAAGATATCAGAATCCCACTGGTAGCCCTGGACAAAAAGGACGATAACCCAGATATGGGCAAATTGGCTTGCCCACGTTAAAACACACATATGTATATATATATTGATAGAATTTGGTTGAACAGCTGATATCGGCGAGAGGACCTGCCAACAACCAAATTCTATCTTTCCCGCGAGAAAAGGAGATAAGGGTCAAGGTTGTCGAGTATTAAAAACATTTAGAGTAAATTAGGCTATGAAATTGTGAGAAAATGCGCATATGTAGAGCCTCACCAGATCCCCCTTTCAGGGCCCCAATGTACGGTGCCCTTAGACACGGGGGTACGTCATGTTGCTAGGGGCGAAGAAGAGTTGTTTCAGTTGGCGCTCTCGATAAGGTTTACCTGTATATTCCCGTCAAATTACTCCAGGAAAGTTGTTTTCAGCTGTAAATTCTCAATATTATTCCCATAAATCGTGAATATTCACTCCAGACCAATGGGGCCCCATACCAAGTATTAAAAGTTTGTGACGCAACTTTCATTCATCCTGTAGACCAATCAGGGAGCCCTGTTTTTACAGCCGCGACGATGTGGTACAGACGCTTGACGACACCAAATATCACTTGACGACATCAAATATCAATCTGATGTTTGATCCCTCGATATTTGTGTCAAAGCCCACCTCGAGTGGGATAAATATATACATATATGTGTCCCACTAAGCAATGCTGGCTGGTTAGCTTTAAGCAGATTATCTGAGACGTGAGCTTTGGGAAAAGGCATTTTAGACAAAAGTGACCTTGATTGCAAATTACTTTGGTGAGAACTCCAAAGTGACCTTTGTTTTGACAGGTTTTGTTGAAATCTCCAAAAACTGACCCTTGGTGAGGGAGGTTTTGGTGAAAATTGATTCTTGGTGAAGGGATTCTGGTGAAAAGAAGACCCTTGGTGATGGGGATTCTGGTGAAAAACCGGACCCTTGGTAGGCCCTAAGGGGGGATATTGCTCAAAATGTAACCTTGCCAGCTGCACACCCATCCATATATAATATACAACCCCCGAGCACTGCTATTTTTTCCTCTGACATTGGAAGACCTGTGGTACCTACATACTGTTTCAAGTAGCACACATGAGATTATGATGCTGCTTAGTGGCAATACAGCAGTGCAACATTTATTTAATATTATGGTTTTTAAAAAATCTGAAAATGTGACGTCACACAATCCTATAACCCCCTCACCCCCTTGTCACACTTTGTCACAGAAAAAAAAGACCCTCCACCCCTTTGGGCATGACATACTTAATGGATTGCCCCTTATATGATTCATCATGCATAAAGGCAGATATCTAAAGTTGGGTGGAGTGGGCCCCCCTGGGCCCCCGCAATGAAGATTTTCTTCCTACTTAATATGTAGCCTCACTGTTACATTAAATAGAAACAGAAACTAGAAGCATAATAGGGCCAAACCGTATACATAGTTAAGTGAGCAAGCAAGCAGAAAGGGGTATCCCCGCGGGATTAGTACCATTTTTAGCCACCAGGGGGCTCCACCATTGCCTAAAATGGAAGGAACAGGCTAATATTTCCTTTTTGGTACTTTTTTCTGGAGAATTCAATAATTCTATACAAAACATTCTATCTTTGGTTAAAAGCATCCTTATTTGGAATGTAAAAAGAACGTTTTAGAGCCTAAATGAGTGTGTTTGTTGATATATGTTGCCATGGAAACGTGAATTTCATTCCAAATAAAGAAAATGATGAAAGCCCATTAATAGAATGACTCACACGGATTACTATGGTAAAAGCAGAATAGAATTATCATTTCTAGATCAAAATCTATGGCCTATAGGATAAAAATGTGTGATCATTTTCTAATTATTCTTATTTAGCTAATTAGATAGAGATATCTAGGAAAGTATGACACTTAAAGCTTATTCAGGTTTTGGATAGGGCAATGACCTGCCATATGCATATAGCCATTTCTCAAAAACTAGAAATGATATATCCTTGTATAATATATCACTGGAAAGCTTATGATATCAATTTTAAATTGACATTTTCGTTGAATATCCCTTTTTCCTTGCCTGTACACAGTAGTTAACACCTTCGCCTCTGGATTTCCTGTAACTCAATTCAATTGTGTGCAATATATTAGCTTAATGCGTGGAAGGAGTTAAACCACTGCGCATGCCAGACCCCTGTACGGAGGATAATGCGACAGTCTAGGCTGATCACGAGTCAGCAGACGAGTGTGTTCAGCCGTGACTGTCGCATTATCCTCAATACAGGGGTCTGGAGTGGTTTAACTAACTTATGCCTCACCACTCTGTCACCAGCATTGATTGCTTTGTACGTAAAATACAGAGAGGCTGTTTTCCTTTGTCTTTCCACCCAGGTGTGGTATAATACTAAGTACATGTATAGCCAAACTAATAATCCCAAGGATCCTTTTGCATGACTCCATATTTGTCCAAAATAGCCTGACCTATAGTTTGCTGGGAGACTTCCTGTTCAGTACTATTTTCTACATTTTCTGATGGGTACTGGAACATGTGCAGGAACTGAAGTTTTGCTTGTTGCCATCAGAAATTGTAGAAAATAGGACTGAAGAGGAAGCATACCAGCAAAAGCTAATTTGTCCAAATGTGCCAAATGTGGATTCATGCGAAAGTGCCCCAACTGACGCAGACTGCCACCCCCAGGGGCGTGGCAAGCAGTTTCAAAGTAGGGGGGACTGAGGGGTATTTTGACCCTTTTTGACCCCTTTTTACTTGACTTTTGGGGTTTGACCTTTTTTGGGGTTGGTCAAAAGTGGGGGGACATGTCCCCCCCGTCCCCCCCGGTCGCCACGCCCCTGGACCCCTTTGACCCCATAAATACTACAGCTCCCAGGCGCTTCAAAGGCAGCTGAATCACTAGTGTTTCCACAAGCAGACGTTACTAGAGCCTTCTCAGGTGTGTTCTAGAAACCGAATACGGCAGCAGCAGCAGCAGCAGCAGCAGCACGCCTCGTCCCAACTGGTTCTGGCTGGTCCCGCACATGCTGGGGCATACGAGCGTCTCCTCACCATTCAGAGAGAGGCGGAGGACGGAGGAGGGACGCTGTGTGGTAGTAGCTGTGTGGCAGCTCGCTGAGAGGTGGGAGCCCTCCAGCACCAGCAGCAGCAGCAGCAGCAGCAGCAGCAGTAGCAGCAGTAGCAGTACTCAGTGCTGTACCACAGGTTATCTCCTGCACCCACCACCCCATACACGGCCCAACGCATATATGCACAACACTTTGCTAACATTCTCCTGGGAGCTAGGATTTCCTGCCTGAATGAATGCTCACAACGGCAGATGACTTGATTTAATTTGACTCAACACCAAAGTGGGAACAGAACTTGTCCAAGCACGGCGTCAACAACAACAACAACAACAACAACAAGATGATTGAGGACAGTCAGGAGTGGGACCCCAAGGGGATGATTGTCCAGTTTGCACTGGATCATCCAGACGTGATTCAACTGGAGGTAGGTGTCATCATTATTGCTACTTAAAGACGCCTGTCTCAGCAGTACACTGTCTAAGGTCTTGTATAGACTATAGTGTCCCTCCCCCGCCTCTGCATAAACGCGCCCCTCCCCCTCCCTCCACGCTGCATAAGCAGCCCCACCTGTCTCCCCCTGTAAACCCGCCAATACCTCACATGTGTCTTTAGCTAATCGGACCATCTCCCTTGACCATCTACCTGGACATGGACCATGCATATTTATACCCTGGGGTCTAGTCATGCATGGCGTGTATAGACCTTCAGAGTTGCTGTCTGTATTATTATAAAGACGCCGTCCGCTGCTCGCCCAGAGTCAGCTGTATTAGGGCATCTCCCCACCTCCGCCCACGCGCCCCACAGCAGGACCGTGCAATCATGATGCTATTCTCGGCCTCTACTTCATATGGGGAGAATGTACGCATTTCTGTCGGTAAATTATCATACCACATTGCCCTTTGGCATATGACATGATGGTTATGGGCAGAAAGGGCTTTGTAGCTATTGCAAAGAAAATGCAGTTTTAAAAGATCTTTCAACTGCGCTGGGCAGGTCTTGTGGCATATTTAGTTAACTCAGTTCTTCGGGCATCGTTTGGATAATAAGTTTTGGCACACCGTTTCTGTAAAGCCATCACTTTGTCGAATAGCCTCAATTCTTGAAAGCATCAGCACTATCAGGGGTTGGGTAATTGGGTTCAGGTTGGCTTTCGGGACGGGTCGCAAATGACGTCATCGATCGGGCTTGATGTGATCCTGTAAAGTCCACCTTCCACTGGGCTCTTAACGGCTTAATTGTGTAGAATTATTTTTGCCTTCGTCGGCTGTTTAGAGCCCCATGGACGGGGAACGGTGCATAATGTGTGGCCATGCAATGAGCTATCAGTGTATCACCCGGGGTGTATCAGTGTCTCCATGGAGAACGTTCATAAATGGCATCACCTGTTGTGGAACTTAAAGTCTCGACCCCTTTTATCAGTATTTGTAAAAGATTTGTCAATATAGATATAAAGACGGCCGCCCCCCCCCCCCCCGCGAACCCCACCCCTTGCTGTTGACGCCATTCGTAACATAGTTAACATTGAAACAGGTGAGAATTCAACTTGAGAATTACTCGAGGAACCATCAAAAGTCCTGTTTTATGGCTATGGTAAGACATGATAATGAGGTTAAGGTGGCAAAGGTTAGACTATACCGTTACATACGTGCATGCAATGTCTAATGATACGGTATTAAACCCCCATGCACCGACCTGTAACTGTAAGAGCACAGTGTACCGGTCCTCGCTCCACCTCCACTCCGGCTTTTGCAGGGGCAGCAACACCTGGGATATTAATATCTCCCAACTAAAAGCTCCCAACTAATAAACATGGAGATGATCCAAAACGATACATGTGGACATGGCGCGTTTTTTTTTGCAAGGCAGCAGAAAGGAATGGATTTGTATATACACAGATAGGCAAACCAAAAATTGTGATTTGAACGGGGCATCTACATAATTTTAGATGTATATATATATATATATATATATATATATATATATATATATATATATATATATATATATATATATATATATATATATATATGTGCAGCGTTTTACCACTTTATCTCTACATGCCATCCATATAGTTGAGGTTGTTTGTTAAAAAACCACTTAAACCCCGATGCGACATAGCGGTGTAGCAATCTATGTACACGCTATGATTTTTAGGCATTGTAACCTAAAACCATGGAGTGTACCCTCCCTGCTAAAACACACTTTTAGCGGAGGCACTGGTATTTATACACCTGCTGCTTTCCTGCAAAGTAATTCGGTAGTCCTGTAATGGCAAAGCCCATAGCAGGACACTATTCATTAATCTTTATAATTATCTGCATAGAACAGTTA
Organism: Harmothoe impar; assembly: GCA_947462335.1. NCBI lineage: Eukaryota > Metazoa > Annelida > Polychaeta > Phyllodocida > Polynoidae > Harmothoe > Harmothoe impar. The sequence continues at coordinate 25,482,166 of OX381711.1, forward strand.
TACATCAAATTCTAATCTTTACGTTTCGCGCCATGTTAAAGAACCCCCCCCCCCCCCCTCCCACCGACCAAACATGGCTAAATGAAAAACGCCATGGTTGAGCCAGATATATTTCTGTCAAACCTTACGGACAAGAAAGTAGAATAGCACACAGGCTTTTTGGGAGCATAACATTTTACGCCCCCACTTAAGAGGCGTCAGAATTCCCCTCGGGATGGTCTATATTTTGTACCCCGTCTCCCCCAAACCCATCCCCCCATGTAACTAATAAATGAACACTCCCTTACAAGCAGAAAGTAGGGCTGTATTTGTGTGTATGTGTGTGTGGGGGGGGGGGGGCTGAAGGTAGCGAAGGTGTCCTTGTAGGGTCATAGCATGCACCCACAGAGCAAAACAAGCCTCCTATGTACACGGCCCGATGGTTTGGTATATTATACACGGGTATGTTATCCTCCACAGACTCCATTTACTTATAATTTATGTCCGCTCATGCGGTGGCGTGATGATACGGGTCTCTAGAAGTTTCTTTATGAGAGCTATAGTCCTACATTTTCGAACGCTGTCTAAAGCTGGAGCTGCGACTTGTCTTCAGATCGGAATTATTCCTACAAATCGGACCCAGACAGATTTAGATATAAACAAACCCTAACATCTCATCATCTGATAGATTTACTTTTGTGAAAATCGACGAAAAAATCGGTTAGGCTTAGTGGAGCGCCAGCTTTAGCCTTTGTCTATAACAAGTACAATGCAGCATCATTTCACGCTATGGATCTCTTTACCCCCTGCCTCTATCTGTATACATCGCTGTCTCTCTGTCCATGTCTCTGTCTCTCTCAGTACAAAGTCCCTGTATCTCAGTCCTTGTTTCTCTGTCCCTCTCTCTGTCTCTACACCTATCTTTATTTCTCTGTCCCTGTTGGCACTTGTCTTCCTGTCTCTCAGTCTAACCATACAAGGGTGTCTGTCTCTGCCACTTTGTCTTTGCCTATCTGTATCTATCTTTGTCTCTCTGACCCTATCTTTACATGCCCGTTGGATGAGAATTACCATATATATCTGCCTCTGTCTATATATCTCTCAGCTGAAACCATACTAGATCCCTAATCTTCATGCATGTATATATACATACATAGCCTTATATACCTTTATTATGACGGTACCATGTTGGTGCATTACAGTTTGTCCGAGACGACCCGGATGGAACGACCATCAACCACATCTCCATGGGACGCATGAACTACGTCTTCCGGGTCAAGTCACGTGACCAACGGGCCAGTGTCATCATCAAACATGGCAGAAATTACTCCAGGGTGAGTTGATTTGGTGTTTGGTGTCGGCCTGGTACCCCAGGGACCACCCCCTCACCTGCACGAACTCCAGACCTTCATCAATCAATGTTAGGCTGAAAGGGGCCTTAACACTTCGCCAAACTCAACAGGTAAACTGAAGCTGTAACTTCACTTGGGAGGAGCTTGCACTACAAACTTAAGCGCTTAATTCACCAAGTCTCAATGGTTGAAATTCACTCGGTCATTCCCTTGGTGAAATTCACAATATCTATAGTGATGGAAAGAACCTCAACCTTGCCATTGTTGTCATGCAATCCTTCTAACCGCTGTATTATAATCTATGACCTTGGGGAACTATAACATTGTAAATCATATGACGTATACTATAAATAGCAATCTAACCTTATTATATGACATACTAGAGGTGTAAACACTGAGAAAAAAGTGAGCACGAGCCAGACGGTAGGAATGTCACCAAACAACTCTATTTCATCGCACACAGAAAAGTAAATGAGTCAACTGTGTCTCCCACGTGGCTCTGGTAAAAATGGAGTGTCAAACAGCTGTTGACTCTGCTTATATGAAGAGTCAACTTGCATTGACACTGATAGTAGAGTCAACTCAAGTGGACACTGATCGATAGTCAAGAGTCAACTAAGTTGACCCTTCATATTAAATAGAGAGTCAAACTGCTAATGACTCTCCATTTTACCAGAGCCACATGGGAGACACAGTTGACTCCCTTACTTCTCTCTGTATGTAATTAGGGAACGCTAGACTCTACAAAGCGCAACTCCCACCATGCAATTTTTGCTGGGAAGATTCTACAATAATTATAAGAATCTGTTGCGAGTTGCCTAGGATCCTAATAATCATAACTGCTGATTTGGGCCAGGATTTGAGCCTATACTAACTAACATCTAGGTAGTTAGATATTTCTCCTTGTTTAATGGAAAGGTTTCTACAAGTTGCGAGACTGTGGGCACATCCCTTTATCTGGTTATCAAGGCATGGTTATTAACAATCAAAGCAAAAACAATGACATATTAATATTGTCGCTATAAAAATTGTCTAATACCATTCTGTATTATTGTCTAATACCAAACAATATAACGACATCCTATATTATTGTCTAATACTAAACAATATAATTTTTATCAACATTCTGTATTATTGTCTAATAACAAACAATATATCAAGATTCTGTATTATTGTCTAATAACAAACAATATATCAACATTCTGTATCATTGTCTAATAACAACCAATATATCAACATCCCTGTATTATCAACCCTTCACCTCTATATATCAACAGACCGTGCCCTGGGTGGAGATGACCTTGAAGAGACAGGAGATTGAATACAACGCGCTCAAGGTCATCAATCAGATCTCCCCCGGCAGTGTACCCCAACACTACTGTCTGGACAAGAACCACGCCATCAGTGAGTAAAACATACTCTGAGTTCTACACCTTTCACCTTTAGTAACCTTTAGTAACATGGGGGCCGTCCATATATGACGTCATGCGGCGGTGTGGAGGAGGCAGGGGTGCAGCTTCCTGGACATGTTTGTACATAAAACATAACCAGTGAAGGAGGGGGGGGGGGGGGGCGAAATGGGTGAAAAATAGCATGACGTCATTTGAGGACGGCCCCTTTAACCTATCTTTGTACTTCAATGACCAGTGAGTAGTATTAATATTAATTACAAGATCTGAACTTCTATGTTTTTATAACTAAATACAGCCATAACGTATATAACGGTATGATTTGAATAACACTTGTCGTGCGGCCCCTTTGGCTTTAGACATTTTAAAGTGTAATCCTTCTCTGCAGAGTTATGAGCGATCTACTGTATAGAAAACACGTCAAATTCTATAGAAAGTCTCCCTTTCTTGCGGCACACGCACTGGTGTTTGAGTGATGTGTTCGAGTGTATTCAATGGTAAAGTCAGAACCAATCTCCTGTATCATTCATCCCTTTACTGAGTTTAAAAACCTGAGCTTAAAGATGGTTTAGGAGCTAATGCGGGGTCATCTTTTAATTTTTGAGTTACACATTGTATTTGCGTTCATAATGTCTATATAAATATGCGTGTAGCTTATTAAATCATAACTTTTAAATGCATAAAATATAAAGAAAACCTGGTCACGGGTCTACTCTTTGTATTAAGGCGGGTCCCCTGACCTATTCTGACCATGATTTTGCCTACATTTTATGCATTTATAAGTATCAGAATGATTTTAATGCTACACACTTATCTATATGGACACCGTGAACACAACCACAATGTGCATCTCAGAAATAAGAATCTAACCCAAATCAGCTCCTAACCCATCTTAACCCTTTAAGGATGCATGTCGCTAAAAGACGAATTTGTCTACATGATACACCAATGCAGCCCTGGCAAGTAACTCGCTACATTGGTGCATCATGCTGACCCCTCGAAGTGTCTCAACCCCATAGGGTCGGCATGATGTTTGAATGCAGTGGCTAATTACTCGCCAGGGCTGCATGCATGCATCATGAGGACCACGGGCATGATGCATTAAACATTATGCCGTCCTTAAAGGGGTAAGTCTAAGTGTGAGCTGCTCGTTTTCCAGTCGCCATGGAGGACATGGGTCACATGGAGCTGCTCGGGAGTCAGATCCGGCGGGGGGAGATTGACGCAGAGGCACTCTCCAACCTTGGGCACCTCATCTACAACATTCACCGTGCCACAGACAAGTCCCTGGTCACCAAAGAGGATTGGACAGGCATAGAGAGTCAGTTCAAGTAAGTACTGCTGCTTTGTTCAACTAAAATGTCTGCACTTTCACTGCATGAATGCTTGCACTTAAGCAAACTTAAAATGACTTTAAGGAGACTTTCAGTGGATTCAAGTTCAGTAATGTCATAGAAAGGTTATCACGACGTTTAAGTGGCTTGATGTTGCATTTACCTAAAATAGGAATGCTTAATCAAAGTGATCTGTTCAGCTCATTTCATTTTGTTAAATGCAAATAGTCATGCAGTTTTTGAGTCATGGAGATGTATTCTGGTTCAGGAGACACATACAGGCATTGAAACACTGGAACTGCTGCAGATAATTATGTATATTCATGATTTTTAAGATTTACTATACCTGAATTTCCTGGTTGAACTAGGGAAGGAATTCAAAAGCCCCCATGTTTGTGCCTCTATCTCTCTTATGATGCACTGAGAAAGGAAGAAACTTTGTACATCTCTGGGTGTCGCTTTCAGCACAAGTCGTCGTAATTTGAATGGTCACTATCCCCATTGTATGATACATCTTAGTCACATCAGACACCCTGACTTTTATATCATATTATTTCTTTAAGTACCCGCTGACATTTAACTATGGCCTACCTGTATAATGACATACTCTATACTAATGGGAATACCTAGAAGGTATAATCTACACTCATGACCTCCTAAACTAATTAACAGTTGTATCCAGGGGATATCCCTCTGCATATCCCATAATTATTCGTCGGCTTCTACAGCACCCTGTGAGGTAGCTGCCACCTGCACTGATATTCTCTGGCTCCTTATACATCCGTGCTTGGACCCCTGTTGTTTATAATATATATCAATAAACTGGTAAATGTCCTGCAGCACTCGAAATTCTACATGTATGCTGACGATCTTGCTATAATGGTCAGTGGCCGTGATGTGGATATAGCTGCGAGGTTATTACAGGATGATATGAATAAGGTTTCGGAATGGTGTGTTGGCCGTAAGTTGACCATAAATACTGAAAAAACAGAGGAAATGTGGTGTTATTCGGATAGGTCAGTGCCCGACCTGAGTCAAGGGGATATACTACTAGGTAGGGATAAACTAGAAATAGTGGATGAATTTAACTACCTAGGTGTGATCATAGACAAACACTTAACATTTGAGACCTTCTGTAGAAGGATTAAAAGTAATGGCTGTGTTAAGCTAGAGTATCTTAGGAAAATAATGAAAATAGCTGATACAGACCTGGGACTATGCATCTATAAACAGATGATCCTACCCACCTTTGACTATGCGGACTTCCTGGTTGATGGAGCTGCCAAGGATCCAAGAAAATACCTACAGACTGTGCAAAATCGCTGTCTAAGAGCCTGCTATGGTATAACTGATCCGCAATCCGTAACAAGGAAAGAGTTGCATAGGAGAAGTGGTTGTACTATGTTAGTGGATCTAAGTAGAAAAAGCCTACTCGGCATTATGTATGGGCTCTCAAGAGATGAGTCTAATACACTGAGACCAACCAGGTTACTCTGTACAAATGTTAATGTAAAGTTGAAAGTTAGAAGAGCTGCGGGTGCACTGTATGAGCGCAGCCCATTGTACAGAGGTAACATCCTGTGGAGACGGTTGGACTCAGCCGTGTGAGAGTAAGAAGATATTTATGAATAAAATATCTACATGATAAGTCTAGATGTCTATACATGCCGAAATGTGAAATACACACGGTATGAGGTCCACTAGGACCATAATGCATAATAGTATGACGGACATATCAACAAGTTGCGAAGTAATAATCATGAAAATTGGTTGAAAAACAACCAACCTGCTGAGGCACAGGATCGTCAAACGTTGAACATTCCACTCCAGAACTGAATTCACACAGTAAAACTGAGCAATCTGTCTATATTTAATATTGTAAAAACGTTCACGTAAGCGGAACTACCGCATATTTAACAATTTAATTTTAATCTTTTGTTACCGTCGGATATTTTGGCTAATGTGAAAAGCTTGTAACTACATGAACTGTTGGCCAATAAAAAATCAATCAATCAATCAATCAATCAATCTCTCAGTCACTATAGTGCCCGACCAAGTTGGTCATTTTCTTGGCTCCCTATATGATAAACCTAGGTTAGTTAATATTGTCAGGTTGGTCAGTACTGAGCTACTCACCTTCCCAGTGGGCACAGATCATTGAATCAACATTGATAAATGGTTGTCAATGTTGATTCAATGATGATTCAATGTTGATTCAATGTTGATTCAATGTTGAATTGAGTTTTGTGCCCACTGGGTTAGTCTTTCCATTTTAAGCTAGGTCCTTTTGAGTAAAGCATTAGTCATATGTTGTTTTGCCTCGGTCATTCTTGAATAGCAGTTGGTCACACCTGACCAATGTCCCTATGACTAACTTGGAATAGCCACTACAGACTAAGGGCTGGGGCATTTATAGATTATCTGCGTGGAGCATGAACAGACGTCACTATACACATGCCACCCTTCTACATCCTGTCGCCGGGTCAAGGTTAAACCAGTATCCAGGGCTTTTTGCGTTATAATTACCAGATCTCTCTAGATCCCTGCAAAACATCTTTGGGGCAGAATGTCGGGGTGCTCATTATCTAATTAATCATACTGATTACCTTGTTAAACCTTTGAGGGCCGAACAATACTTAGTGCGCTATCCCTTTCTTGGCCTATGATGCATGAATGAAGTCCTGGGGAGTAACTCTCTAATACTGCATTCAAGCATCATGCTGATACTCCATAGCTGATACACTCCAAAATGGTGTGCATGATACATGAATGCAACACCGGGGAGTGTATCAGGCATATCACCTCTGAGCACTATGCGGGCCTTAGAGGGTTAATAGTCGAGGCCTGGGTAGCAGGGACTGATTAGATGGTGCTCCAATTTCCTCACCTCATCCTTAAAAAGCCTACCATTCCTAGAATTCTGCCTTCTCCTCTCATGCCTACAGGTATTTGATGACGTCCATTGTTTTGTAATTCTAACAAGCTGACTGAGTTTCAACTTCACCTACTAGTCCGAGAAGGTGCTTTGAGATTAAGTCTGTACGTCTGTGGATCCATGAAAAATCCCCTTCTCCCAACAAATTAGTGTGATCCTGCGCCAGTGATAATTATTTCAATGACACGGACAGAAAAACTAGACAATTAAAGGCATCGATCTAATCCATAGGTCTTCTTCATAAAGTGTAGTGTGTCAGGAACATCTAGCTTTGCGGGAGCCTTGTCCTGGAACACATCCGAAGTGTTCCATGTATTGCGTTAATGTTCTATAATGTGTCATCATGTTATTGACTCACACAACATCACACAGAGTTTTACCGTCAATACTGCTATACACACTCTGAAAAGTCAGCGTCATTGTCGCTGAAACCACCCTCATGTGAAAGTTAGGCAGTGTCTGACTTTCAGGTGAGGGTAGTTTCAGCGACAATGACGCTGACTTTTCTGAGTGTGTAGATGTGAACCTGACAGAAATTCCAGGATCCTAATTCATTCCCAACCAAAGAGAGGATGCTGTAATATTACATCAAACATATATTCAAATGCAGTCTGACATTATTCCTTATTTAAATAATAACTAACACACCATTCCCCCTTCTTTCCTTGTTCAGGAATGAAGGCCTGCGGTCCTCCATCCGCAGCCTGCAGCTTGACCGCAGCCTTGACGAGGCCGACCCGGCTAACCTGCTGAAGGGGGAGGCGCTCAACGTCTACAGGAACATCATGGCCGAGAAGCTCATGGAGGTGCTCTTCAACCAGCTCATCGACTGGTACAACACCGACTCGGACTGCCTCGTACAGGCCGACTGCCACGAGAACGCCATCTTCGTACAGAAAGGCCGCTGCACAGTGAGTATTATGATGTTATATTCAAAATTTATTGATCTTTTTCTGAAATGAACAAGTGGCTGTGATTATGTGTACCGGTCCTTTACTGAATCTCTATCGATGGCTGAAAGGTTGGATGAGATTTTAATAAAATTTTAGATTCAATGTCATAAAGTGTCATTGGAGCTCGGCTTACCTATCGGTTTGATACGTCACTGAGTAGATTAATCTCACATTAAAGAGCATTATTCAAATTGTTATATATAATTAAATATAATTCAATGAATCATTTCACAAAATCCCATGTTCTTATTCACGTCCAAGTCATTTGATGACATGTGCACTGTGCTTACAATAGTGTACTATGCTTAGCATAATGATGTAGATTCCTTCTTTACATGGTTCACCTTGAGCTCGGATTCCTGTCGACATAATCATATTCTCAATATTCTCAATTTAGGCTACAAAATTCTGTTACAAATGTTTGACCTTGAGATCTTCTTTCCTTCACAGATATTTGACCTTGAGTTCTGCTTCCTGGGTCACCGAGCGGCCCACCTGGCCATCCCCCTACGTGACATCATCCTGGCCTACCACTGCTGTGAGCTGGGCACCGTCAAATCCAGCATCCTCCCAGCCCTCAAAGGATTCAGTAAGTAATGATTAATCTACTTAGGGGACCGTGAGGCTAATACAGGATTTCTAGTATTTAAGCATATTGATTGCCATATTTATCATGAAATAATTGACCAAATGTAAGTGGAATGGTATATGTACTGTTATATCTATAGTGTGTTGAGATTGGATGAAATTTAATTTCTTACCTTTATCATATTTTGCAGTGGAGGCCTACTTTGAGGGTTACGACCAGGCTTACAACAACCACGAAGACTTGATATCCAAGATAACTGCCTTTACCGGAGCCTTCATGTTCAGAATGTAAGTTAAATCCCCCTTTCTGTAGACATAAATTATTATCACCCAACCTTTCCTTCATGCAGACGTACGTCACCCTGCCTTCCCTTCTTGTAAACAGACGTACGTCACCCAGCCTTCCCTTCATGTAGACAGACGTACGTCACCCAGCCTTCCCTTCATGTTGACATACGTCACCCAGCCTTCCCTTCATGTTGACGTACGTCACCCAGCCTTCCCTTCATGTTGACGTACGTCACCCAGCCTTCCCTTCATGTTGACATACGTCACCCAGCCTTCCCTTCATGTTGACATACGTCACCCAGCCTTCCCTTCATGTTGACGTACGTCACCCAGCCTTTCCTTTATGTTGCTGTACACCAATCAACATCTCCTTTATGCAGTAGAGAATCTTCCCTTTGTGTTATATCTGCTTCTCTGTGTTAGATCTCCTTGCTTTACTGTGTTATTAAATTTTATAACTGCTTATGAAGTTCTGAGCTTCAATATTTTGTACGAGCCTACACATCAGTATGTGATTAATTCTATTCTTAGAGGATAAAGTCAGCATCATCTACCCTTACTAGAGGATAAATAAAATTGCCCATGGAAATGATAATATAAACTCTTATGATGGAAATCTGCAAATTAAAACAAATTAATTCATATGACATCCAACAGGGCTATCCGGCGTCCGATGAAGGAAGACTGGCGTTTCAGCACAGAGGACAAGATCAACTTCATGAAGCTCGGGGCATCGGCCATGAAGCTACATGAGACTGTTACCTCCATTGACTCCTTCATCGAGTTCTTCCACAACCCCCCGGAGGCAGAACGGTCAGCCTTCTGATGGGACACATATCACGGCCATGCTCATCCCCCATTGTCATGTTCATTACTTTTACAAACCATGAAGACCTCACTCTGTAGCATAATATACTCAACCTATACCAGCGTTTGCCATTCTCTCTACTGTACTTTTGAGGCAGAGTGATGTTTCCCTCACAATGTAGAGGGTCTACTTTATCATATAGTTATATTTATCATGCATTAATATACCAGAAGAAAGGATGGGATATGTGGTTCTGAATGAATGTATAATATATATGGGCCACGGTCCACTGTGGAATATGGTCTGCAATTAAGTGGCATTCTTCTATTATGTGGAGCAAGCCAACCTACTGACACATTTAACCTCATTTGGAATAGATGTCTTACCCATTAGTGTTGAGAATAGCCAACATCAGAGTCAAATCCGAAACCAGAACCCCGCTGTAGATACCTTGGCCTTTCGTATAGATTTAGTTGTGCTGAACTGAAGTTCTGTGATGTTGCACTGTTGCTTTGGTTCAAGCCAGAACTTAAGTTTATAAATGGGTCTTTATTTAGAATTTAGTATGTACGTGGTGAGAAACCAATATTATACGTTGCATATTATAGATATATAAGTTGTGGACAAAGTCCTGAGTATAAAAATTTATATATAATATATGTATAACTCATAGGTAGTTTGATTCGAGTTCAGTCTTTAGTATGTCACAGTGATATCCAGGTCATATTTGCAGAAGGTAAACATGTTGCGTATATTATATTATATTATATTATATTATATCATATTAAATTGAAGACTATAAAGAAGAACCCAACGTATTATTGGAATTGGACTAGCTTGTTGTTATGTTAAAACTGACAATGCCTTTGAAAATGTCATCACGGGTACAGTTACAAATTATTTTTATGTATAAGAAAAGAATCATAAGTCAAAGATTAATATTTCTATTGTTAAACACACATTACACGCAAGTCATATTATATGAACATTATCTACTAATCCTACTCACCGTCATATTACAATGTTGAAGTTATATATGATGTATCAGTAGTCCATGCCATGTATTATTTATCCCTGTATTCATAGTATGAATGGTCACATATAGTGTTACTATTGCAGTTGGTAGATGATATTTAATAATAGGTGCGTTTGGGTTACCATACTGTAGGTTATACTATAATGTTACTCTAGTAAACTATCTTTGGACGCAGTTAATCCAGATTGCGTGTTAGTTATCAATCTTAAGTCCGAGGGACGGAGACGGGGTTGGGATGTTATATCTACACTGATGTCCTTCACCCAAGCCTAGGTTTTCAGTGTGCAAGGGTATTGCAAGACCATTCCCTACTTTGACTGTACTAAATCTCTGATTTTTTTAAGAATCAAAGGTGTGAAACCGTAAAGATAACTGAAGTGGGAACTTTATAAGTGATACCTTTTCAATAATGCTAATAAGCAGAAATCCCTTGCCAAGCAAGAGTAAAGATCTTAATACCAAAGTTCAGGCTAAAGACCCTTGCAATCTGGTCTTGCAAGAGTAAGGTCCCCACTATATGAAGCGCAGCAAGTATATTCTCAGACAGTAGGGTGTAACCTGTAGTAACTTGAAATAAGTGAGCCTTGTTGGTCTATTCAATGAAGGATTAAAAGTAATCAAATACAAGTTATATCCTGCCTCGTGTACCGTAACGCCATAGCAGAATAAGGTATGGGTAAAAGTCTGGTCAGCAACTGAATGTAGAGACTGAGCATGTATATTTATTTGTGAAAAAGTGTCAGTAGTGTTAAAGTCGTGAATATACTTTGGTATGTAAGTCCTTCATATGCCTCTAGAAATTGTGTGACTTATAGCGTTTTACGACTAGCCTGAACAGGTATTTGATGTCAAATATTTCTGCATTTATGAAGGATTAGAAATATATTGACACATTAATGGGGTTGCAGGAAATATATGGAAGTCTATGGAAGTTAGTCTATAAAGTATGTTCAATGTGATACTACCTAACCTAATGTTAATAGGGTTATAATGCTCATGGATCAAACAACACTGCCCATTAAGGATAAGTTAGCAGTTATGAAGGGGTTTTTTAAACAGTGTTTTTACAAACACGCATTCAGGTAATATCTATGTATATACATATGAGAAGAAGTATTGTTGAAAGCAGCGTGTTTGAAATACTACATTATGAGCAGTTCAATGGTTATGTTGATAGGTTCAGCTTGTGGTGAAATCAGTTGGAAATTAGAGGACATTTGTTAATCTATTTTTACTGTAATAATGTACCAAAAAGTAGGAGAATGTCATACAGGTCTGGGAAAATTTGAGAAAATATGTGACATCATACTGCCTAGATACTTATGGCCTGGATTCAACTTTAGATAATCACCCTTTGATTTTGGATAATGACCACTCTCTTGGATTAGAATTATATGAAAACAATCAGACGAAGCACAGCAAATTCTCTGTAAGATTGTTTAAATAGCGAATCCAATGCTTCCCGGTGTCGTTGATGTTGAATTTCCCAATAATTGCTAGAAGGTGCCAACATTCTTTTTTCAAACATAGTTTTTTACCCAGGTTACAGAGAGTCAGACTTATGGTGTCAAAGTGGCATAGATATTGAGTTTTAACAAAGCGATAAGAGACTGTGATATTAATATAACACCACAATCTGTGGAGCCATGCATGGATCTAACATACCAAAGTTGAATGGTAAACAGCATAATCAGCATTCCTATATTTCTTCTTCTTACTCCTAAAGGGGCTTTGATATGAACTGTACATATACTTATTCTGGTGATCTGCCACTTCATTCCTTCACTAGTTCATTATACTGTTCCATTTTCTACTCTTACACAACGTACTCATTCATATCTTATTGAGTCCCCAGAAAAATGGCATTCATGCCTGTCAGGAAAGATGATTTAACATAATTATTTATATGTATATATACAGCAATAAATCTACATATAGACATATCTAACCTATTGAATGTGTTCCTTGTTCATTTACACTTTGTTACAGATTGAAATTTAATGCACATGACTATTTAGACTCGTTCCAGTCCCACACTATCGCTTAGTCAGAGCGGAGAGGGCCGTGCGGAGAGCGCAAGGACTGGGGACGAGTCTAATGGTTATTAGACACCGTCAGCTTGGTGTAGAATCATGCAAGGAAATATCTGCAATTTAGAGATCTGCGAATTGGGCACAAGTTTACCCTGCTAATTCAACGTCTTCATTACTCCAAATGACGCGGCACAACCTAGATAATCCTTAATTGATGCTGTGTAAGCTAGAAAGCCTCATTGAAGCTGCCTCAGATATGTCCATTACATAGGCTATTGCATGTTTACTGGTTATGCCGAATACTATCAAGACCACACCACAATATGATCACATTTTTAAATAAACAAAACACTGGGATTGATCATTTTCTAACGATGGGGGGGGGGGGGGGTTGTTAAAGGTTCCTGGGTACTCAACGAAGTTGGGGGCGGGGGAAACCAAACTAAATTTACCCCAAAAAGCCTCTCTATTAGCTACTATACGTATTAGGACCCGACCCCTGTCGTGGGAGGTGCATTGCAAAACTGCTTTCTCTTGCAAAAAAATCAACCCCTCCCCTGCTGCTCAAAAATGACCACTTCCTAAATGACAACACAACACTCATCCTACAAATTTGTCGAGGTCAATCAGCCTTCTCTTTCACATACCGCAAATTAGTTTCCTTGTTAATATTTCATAATAGCTGTTTACACTTTTTCTAATTAATTTCATTACACAAATACATCTAATTGCCAGATTGATTGGTTAAACATCAGGTTAATTCCTACTTCACTGATGAACTTTGTGGTCTTTTTGACAAAGGAAGTCGTGCCCCTTCAAACCACAATCTGTCTGGAAACTTGCTTATCTCAGCTGTTTTCTACGTCAGCCCCCTGACGGCGTCAGAAATAAAAGCTCTGTCCGGAAATATTTATTTTTCCTGAAAATAAAATTTATTTCCCTGCCCTATCACGCGGTATTGCATGAGGTGGCGTTCATATTTCAGTTCAAATTATTTCTGGAAGGGTCAAATTTAAGTATTTATGTATCGTTTAATGCCAAGGGCTTTCATTTGTTGACCGCAGCGGTGGGGTGTTTCACAAGGGAAGAGTATTTACGATTAATGCTAATTGGTTATTAAGATTGATTTCCTAGATATAACACAATGTTAATCTTTAGTTTGTTGTGTTTCACAAGATCCAATAGCAGTGTCAATGCTTGTATACGTGTATGCAATTGTAGATACAAATGCGGCGTAGCCACGTAGCATTTATCATAATCCTCTTCCCTTGTATGATGGTAACAAAGGAATAACATATAAATCATGGTACGTGTATGACCAGTCGCTAATATATATATATATATATATATATATATATATATATATATATATTGTGAATTACATCATAATCTTGGTTGCTGCACACAGAGACAGGCGTTACATATTGGTTGTTAAATACATACTAAAACCAACACATAACCTATAAATCAATGTCAGTTTTACTACAACAAATTAGTAATACAATTAATATTTAACTGTCTTAAGTAACACCCCACAGGCTACCATTCTCTTCGTCCATTTGTAGAGTGTAATGCTTTAACTCTATGCTTTGTAATCTTACGAATAGAGTGTGGTAAAGTTCAATTTCTTTTGAACACAGGATGACATTTGGATTCAAGTGCTTTGATTTCAGAGGCTATTGCGATCGGACGTAGCTAAAAACATCCATACAATTTCACTCACAATAAAGTGGTGCCATAAATATCTAGTTCAGTTAAGACGGTGAACAAAATGCACACTATGTATACATACGTTTAGGGGTACATACTGCAGACAATGTAGAATTCATGTAGGGATAGATTGTGAATGAAAATAATGTTTGATTCGTACAGGGATAGTTATTGCATAAAAAATAAACTTAGTGCATAGATAATGCAGAGACTGATATTGCATTAAGAGTGAAATGTTAGATTAATATTGAATGGTTCATTAAATAGATAAACATTAAACGGTTAAATAATTACACACTTGATGCGGGGATAATAATATTGAATTATGCAAACCTCCAATATAACATACTGATATACTATGGCCCAGATGATATTAAAGTTTTAACCATTTTCAGAGACTTTCTAAAAGGGTGGGTCGCTCAAAATATTGCACAGATATCAGTGTAGACAGTGCATAGATAAAGTCTCAAAGGATTCTAAACGTGTGTTCTTTCAACGTAATTTCTATTTTTTTTAAATATCAGTTAGCAATAAATGATTCATTCTGCTTATAACTCACTCCAATTGAGTGTTGAGTATCTTATTTGCATAGAATTCCGGTAAAAAAAAACTAAAAAAAGTTAAAACAGTGAGTCTAAACAGTGCGGCACAATGATCTTCCTGATAGCCACCAACCCTGTAAGGCTGGGGGATTGCATAAAGTGCAGTCTTGGTGCAGGGGAAAACATAACGTTAAATTTATCCATATTACCATTTGGAAGAGGGTGCCCTATGAAGTGTAAGTCACAGACCCGCCCCCTGGTGTTGGGCTGGTGAAGCACCAGTGGGACAAAAACACTACTGCCACCTGGTGACCGACAGTGGCGGGAGCCAGAAGAAGCAGTCACCGCTTGACTGCCTCCCTAGTGGCGGTGTTCTGTACTATGGCGATCAACATTGCTGCACGCGGAGTTGCCATTGTTAGGGTTGCCGGACGGTCTGTACGATCCCTCAGCCTATATCTGATCCTATGTTAGGGTGGCCGGACCATTTTTAAATAATGGAGCAATATATAACTGATATATATCGAATTATGGCACTAATCTTCACATTTTGGAAACAGTTTTTATAGTGCTCATAGAGTGAATATACCTTCTGACAGGTTTTCAACTGGTGCCATTCCTCAATGAGTCCTTCACATACAGTGTCCCTACTGTACCAGTATGCCACCTGGAATAAAGTCCCCACAGTAATGACCTCAGCTCTGTTCATGTACCATTGGGCCCAATGGAAACCTATGCTACACAATGCTGTCACCTGGTGTCAGAATATGTCTAAACTGATTAGAATCCACACATATGACCCACAGAAGATTGCCTGACACTGGCAGGCGATAGGCTGTTTTATTTCGATTCCAAATGCATAATTTTCAGTCGATTTAGCTCTATTCTCAGTAGTCTACCGTAAATTACCAATTAATGAGTTCTAGAAAAATAATTAAGCTAATATTACACAATTTTAGGAGGCTTATCTATATAAGATATAATTGTCTCAGGTAACCGTTGATACATGGATTTGCCACTAAACAGTGTCAATTCTCCCAGAGGATAGGTTCAAGAGATCACTCAGTTATAGAGCTCAAGACAATTGCATTATGTAATACAATTTATTATGCTTATTGCAGCTCATGTATGAAAGATCTATTCAAGATCTCTTGATACCAAGCTACTAGAGGTCGCTATCTACTCCCTGGCCAAAATGAGAGGCCATCATAAAAGGGTCACTTAACATAGGATCAGATATAGATTGAGCGACCAGGTAGAGCCATCCTTCCTATGTTAAACGACCCTTTGCTATTGAATGGGCCCATCATATGCTAGCTGGGGTAAGCATAATAAATTGTATGAGATACTGTACTTTTTGGGCAATGTTGACATTTCTTCACATTTCGAGCCTCTTCTGAGCTCTATAACCGAGTGATCTCTTCAACCTGTTCTTTGGGAGAATGGGCACGGGTTGATAGCAAATCCATGTATCAACGAAATTATGTTTATGTTTGAATCGTCTTGAATGCAGTCATCACATTGGTTATTTTTTAACAAACCTATCAAAATTATATCCTTTACTGATAAGCCAACTAAAAATCATTATTTCTAGCTCAAGTATGTTTCTAGAACTCTTTAATTGGTAGTTCACGGCAGACTACTTAAAATAGAGTTAAATCAATTGGAAATTATGCATTTGGAATGAAAATAAAACAGCCTACCACCAGCCAGCGTCAGGCAATCTCCTGGAGGTGATGTGTTGGATCTTATCAGTATAGGTGACTCATTTTTGCATTGATGTTGCATTCACATCCACGAGCATAATGGGCAATAATGCTATTTTTGGCTCGCAAATGGATCTACTGTAGCTCGCAAAAAGACCCCTGGGAGGCAGTCAAGTGGTCATCGTTTCTGTATTTCTTCTGGGTGGGAGTGGTGTACCTTTTATGAATGCAGCGCTTGCCTTAAACAGTCAATGATGATAAAGCCCTATCTTAAGTAGGCCTACCCCGGAGGTCAAACAAATAAAGATATAGGAATGGCACATATTTGAGAAGCGACTTGTTACACCTATGTTCAATCATATTCCTACATGGTCTATCATATATTTCAATTTGGTGTTAATAGATTTTGTCACCCCTAATCTTCAAAATGATTTCCCCTTTCCATTTGGACTGGTCTTGCCATCTGCGTTGTAGGGTGAGCCCACCATATCATATGGGGCCCACCTGCTAATCGCAGAGGAGGTGACCACTACTCTGCCCTCTGTCCAGAAGCAAAGAACTATTAGTTCTGGTGTTGTGCCTCCTGTTGCACGGCAAAGGACACCAAACAGCTTAGCTCAACATGCCACGCTATGAAACTAGTTTGCTAGGTACTGAGATTATATATATAATTATATATATATATATATATATATATATATATATATATATATATATATATATATATATATATATATATATATGTGACATGTCCTGAGAAAAGGGACCTTAATGTACTCTGCACTAAGGTCCCTTTTCGCAGATCGTGCCACATATATATATATGGGTGGGGATCCAGAAAATGTCCATTTCACAAATTGAGTTATTTTTTAAAAATAATCATTTTAAATGAAGAGAATGTATTGGGATAACTACATAATTGCAAAAAGCCCAATGATTACTAATAGAAAAAATATGCATATTGATTATAATTTCATGATTTTTTCAGATTTTAGCTACTTTTCAGGGAAAAAATGACCAAAAATCGATGTCCCCTGGAAAAAATCTGATTTTAACGGAAATTTTCTCCCAATGATATTAGATTTACACTTTTTGCTTCATATGTGTTGCATACAAATGGTACTTCATAACACCATTTATTTCAATATTTAATTTTTTTTTTTTTTTTAATATTTGTTTAAATTACAAAAAAAGCAATTATTCTCATAATCTCATATATCTTTTTAAACACTTGAATTTTTTGGAAAAATATTACACTAGATGGATGTTTTGTGCCATTAGGCATATCCCGGACATCTATACTCTTGGGCAGAATGATAAAAATTAAGACAATTGATCATTTTCTTGGTGAAATTAGAGCCCAAAGAAGGAATTAAAAATGACCTTTTTAAGCCAAATTTCTTGAAAAGGTAATTAATTATACAAATCCTGCATAAAATTACATATTACCTGCATTGGATAAGCATATGTGTGAGCTCTACACTCCCATATCGATAGATTTTTTCTATTTTACATTTAACAAGCAAAAACAATTGTTTTCACTGGATGTTACGTTCACCAGATTGATGTTACGTTCACTAGATTTATTTAAACATTTTGAATAATATCAGCCTAAATGTCCTCTAAGGAGGAAGGGAAATATCCATGTGGTGCCTACATAGTACATGCACCATATACAATAAGAATCGTAACTCGGTGCAATGTCTTTGTCTTTGTAAATTAAGATATCAATTTATGTTACGTTCACTAGAATTATGTTACGTTCACTAGAATTATGTTACGTTCACTAGAATTATGTTACGTTCACTAGAATTATGTTTGGTTCCATGGAGACAGTAAATTGTCATGAAAATATGTCCTTTTTTGTTAATTTCTTTTGATAGGCCGCATGTATGTCTGTTTGACAAACCTATTAGCAAGGATGTATGTGGATGAATGCTGGATTTATGTAATATTAAGAACTATCAAAACAACATGTCCTTTATTTTTTGAAATGTTACGTTCACCAGATATATGAAAAAGTCAGAAATATGCATAAATAATTAAAATATAGCCGTAACACAAATTGTCCAAGTATATCTGAGCATTACAAATGACACTGACCTGTTTCCATCATTTTATTATAAACATATTACATTCTAGAAACTATTCAATTTTTATGTTACGTTCACTAGATGTTACGTTCACCAGATGTATTGAAAACAACAGAATTTTGGTCTAATTGTCTCATTTTTCTTATATTAAATATCTGGGACATGCTGTGACTTTTTTTGCATAGGTATTATACCACAACCAACTGAGAACAATGCTATTATTGACTAATATTTCATTATAATTCCTCTATTTTTCTGCTATGTTACGTTCACTAGATCCCACTGAACACCTCTGAATAGTAAAATAAACACAATAGAATAGCAGAAAATACAAAATATCTTCAGATATGTTAGAGCACTTTGTATACTTTCATCTGGGTTTCACAGCTAGTTTAATACTCTTCCATGTTAGTACTTTTCCCTATTTAAAAAGATTATAGGTTCAATTTAGACAGAAACCAACTGGCCCTCAATTGACTCTAGCTATCAAACTATCACAATGGGGAATTAAAAATAGAGAAAAAGTGTATAGCACATGTTACATGGGAGGAAATGACACATTTTTGCCCTAATTTAGTGAATCAAGTTCATAACTAAAATATGCCATCATATTTTTTCACTATTCTCATGTTTGTGATAATATCTGGTGAACGTAACACAATTTTGTTTCATTAGTAATTGTATTTTTCAAACTTACATAGAAAAAAAAGTAAGAATCCTAGTATCACAAAATTTGGGAATGTGATGGTTCATTGCCTCCTTTATATATAGACAAATCTGCTACAACATTTGGGCAATTCAGAAATATTATTGTTTTTCACTGAAAATGGACATTTTCTGGACCCCCACCCATATATATATATATATATATATATATAAAGGGTTAGGTGGGGTGGAAGATATTATTAGCACAATAATAATATATAGACTACTGCCAGCACTCGGGCTAGGCTTATAATAGAAAGATAAGTTACCATGGAAACTTGGGGATATCCCCATACAATAAGCTACCGGTATATAGGCTATTAATATAATTAATATAATATTAATATAAGAGAAGACACGAGACATTAGTGTGGTGGAAATATATAGTACCTAAATAACAGCCTATATTTTTATTAACACTGAAGTACTATCACAGTTACAAATAGCAGTCACACTCATCTTTTTAGTGACAATAACCAATAACCAACAATAACCATAAATAACACAGCAGACTAGGACAATCCACGGTCCTGTATCGCAATAACAGCATTCTTTAGCGCCTAACACAGGTCTAAACAGACACAGCAGCTAAGATGACAGGTGAATAGAATTATACAGTAATAAATATGAACATCAATAAATATCATAAATATCACAAATATCATAAATATCATAAATACCCCAAAGTTCAATATTTAGTAGAACTTTACCCCAAAAATTAAAAAAAAAATTTGAAAATTCTGCGGGAGGTGTGTACACAAAGAGATTGACCGGCCGACTGACCAACGTTCAAAGGATGTGCCCTTTTCTAGTCCCCGTACAACAGATAGAACAGTCGCTAAGCGACGTCACGGCTGGTGACGTCACGCCTGGGGATGACGTCACTCCGGGGCGCCACCTCCCGGCGGCCGCTGGAACTCCTAGGGCGCCGCTGGCGCCCCCCAGGAGGGCTGGAGGAACTACCTCCAGCGGTTCGATGCCACGCCCCCCTTGCCCTGGGTTTATACGGGTATAGGTCTATACTGTGTATAAAGGGTTAGGTGGGGTGGAAGATATTATTAGCACAATAATAATATATAGACTACTGCCAGCACTCGGGCTAGGCTTATAATAGAAAGATAAGTTACCATGGAAACTTGGGGATATCCCCATACAATAAGCTACCGGTATATAGGCTATTAATATAATTAATATAATATTAATATAAGAGAAGACACGAGACATTAGTGTGGTGGAAATATATAGTACCTAAATAACAGCCAACAACAACCTCCACACACAATGGAACATTAATCCGAAGGATTACAAAGAGGCTAGATAAGTACAGGGGACCTGCTCCAAAACAGACAATTCTGATACAGATTGATGTAGGTACCGCCGCACAGCCGCTGAGCGCCAATTGCCCTTCCTCATTATAGATTGAACAGGCATACCAAGGTCTTGTAGCATGGTACTGCCGCCATGTCTGAGGGAATGGGTAGACACTCTATCAACAGGCAAGCCTAAAACCAACGCAAAATACTTGATTCTGGAATATAATTCATCATAAGTGAATGGAAAAACAGTATTACCCACCCTGTGGCATAGCAGGGGGTCCCCAGGATTGGCGCCTACCAACAACTGGTCAAGTAAAGGGCGCACACACCACGGGGTACCAGGCATGTCCTGTAGATAAACATATAAGTCCTCTCTGCCAAACTGGTCAGTCTTACTGGAAACAATTTTAATACGGATATACCCTTCCGACCTTAATAAATGCCTCACGCCAATACTGTGCTGCGAAGCTGTCAGGTGGCAGGCTCGGAGAAGGCATCTGTACCCAATCAGGACTGCAACCCAGAACAAAACATCATTAGAATTAGACATATCTAACATGGAAAAAATTCTCAACAAGTCATTAGGAGAAAAAGGGTACCTAGTGACCCTCCTGGAGGGGTCATACTTCCTCTCGATACCATTAAGGGTTTGCTTTAATATAAAATCCTCAGCAAAACCTGGAAATCCAAGCATCTTCTGATGGTACCATAAACCAGACAGATAGTTCCTAATAGAAACGGGGGCAAAGCCTACAGAGTCTAAATATGTAGCATAAAGGCAAGCCTGGCTGGCGGAGCTAGGGTAGGGGTGAAGGGTAAATTTCTTGCAGAACTTGATATACCTTTTAGATTGAGCCAGACGCGTCGCCTTAGTAGTAGGGGCTACACCATGGTCAGCTAGGATCCACTGAGCAGTCCGCAGCGCCTGAAGTCTCACTGCTGTAAAAGGGAATCAGACATACCGTAAACAACTAAATTCTTTTTACACCTATCCACCACCCCCTTATAGGGCAACCTCGACAGGTCATCAGCCAGAACATTATCCTTAGACCTTATATAGGTAGCGTGCAACTCGATATTAAAAATAAAACAAGTCCAAAACAGCTCTCTCAGCCAATCCATACATAGCTTATTTTTGCTTCTACCGGTATTAACCATTGCCAGGACTTGCATATTATCAGTAACTATATTAATCTTCTTATTTTTAAAGGCAGCACCCCACCTCTTCAGACCAACTAGGACAGGCCAAAGTTCATAAACATTAATGTTACCTCTATGTACCCGAATACCGTCCATCTCTGGGGCAGCCTCCTCATGCAGTGGACTAATATCCTTAACCCTAAAACCTTCCCAACAACCGTAAAAGTAATCAGAACCCATCCAGGCGCCGAAACCTCTCTTAGATGCGTCTGATACCATGGGTAGGTCCACCAGCTCTCTCCTGAATAGGGCACGACAATTGAAAACATCACAAAACTGTCTCCACCATAGTAGATCGTCCTTAGTAGCCTGAGAAAGGAAAATAGCTCTACCCGTTTTTGCCTTAGCACATAGATCGTATAACCTGCGGCTAAATGTCCTACCCCCCCTAACAACCTGAGAGCAAAAGGACATTAACCCACCTATTTTTTGCAACCTTTTCTTATGTACATATTGCATACCTAAGCATTCGTCGAGGGCATCCTTTAATTTAACAATTTTTTCCGGGGGTAGGGAAAGTTCCATAGCCGCAGAGTCAATAGTGATACCCAAGAACACAGTCCTTTGACTGGGGGTGGTAACCTTGCCGTAGGATATACCGAAACCCAAAAACTCCATTACTTCAATTAATACATTTCTCTGGCGCAAACACTCGGCCTCTGACCTCGCCAATACAATGAAATCGTCAAGGTAATTAACCACCTTCTCTACCCCATAGGATTTTGCAACCTTAACAATGAAATTAGACAGGGCATTAAAAATATTAGGAGCGCACCTGAGGCCAAAGCTCAACCTATTGTTTATATAGTATTCTCTACCCTTGCCCAGATCCCAAGCGAAACCCTGGAACTCAGCATGAGGAGCATATACCCCTACCGACCTATAGGCGGACTTCAAATCCACCACTGACATAAACATACCTTGATCCAATTGATCCACTACCGTATAGACTGAATTATATGAAAAAGGCTCATATGTGGTACACATAAAGTTATTTATCGCCTTACCAGCAGGCATGGAACAGTCAGTGATGGGTCTGAGTTTGCCATTGGATTTTTCCACCCCCCCCATAGCATGAACACACCTAGGAGGGTGAGCAACCTTTGTTACATACCCATCAGCTATTTCCTGGCGGATAATATCACACATTTCAGAATAGAATTGAGGTTCCAAAATAGTCTTATAGTTGCTACAGGAGTACTCTGTATCACAATTTTCATCAACAATTTTAAATCCCCTATTTACCCCCTCCCAGATGTATTCAGCATCTAAGGGCTTGCCAGGAAAAACATTACCGCTGCCTGAAATAAAGGCAGCAAACCTACAGGGTTTTAATTGGGTAATTTCAGAGCCAATAAAAAAGGTACAAGTACAAGTACCGGTTAGGCAATCACTAAAGACTCTAACATCCCCTATATCACGGTTACCATCAATGGTAAATAGAAGAACCCTTCCCCTAGGTGCAAAATCATGTGCTACTGCTCCCGGAGTGAAGGGTGGACAGGTTGGATCCAACCTCGACACTACCATAGGGTTCAATGCTAAGGCACCACACGGGTGAGAAACTTCACCAGTGCTAAAACTCTTCCCTGGGATGAACTCCTCACACATAGGATTCAAAGTTGAAACAGGGCATACTCTATACGTGGTGTCTGATACCTCTAGCTGGCTAGACGATTGAATTACCTCCCCCCCCCCCCCCTAGGGACAAATTCCTGACAATTAGGGTTAAGGGAGAAGGGAGGTTTGTCATGGCCATACAAATCATGGGTAATAGCCTCGCTGGAACTACATACGACACCTTCCAGACTAGGCCTACCCTTACTACCCTACTTATCAGCTTTAGGGTTAGACATGTTACATGCTGCTGAGCCATGGGTTAAGCTACGACAAAACATACACACATGTTGATACTTGCACCCCTGGAAATCACATCCCTGGGCCTTATTGAAACTGAAACAGGGTCTCTTTTCAGCTCCCCTGGATGAGGAGACCTTGGTACTCTTTCCCCCCTTGGAAGAAATGATAGTGCTATCATATGAGAAATATCTCAACACGTCACTGTTTGATACCTGCCCAAAAACTTCCGGGCCCCCCTCATCTGCCCTACCCCTTACAGACTTGTCATATGAGATCAGGGAACTGACCCTGTATACTTTGGTCAGGGCTTTCTCACAAATGAGTTCCATGTGAGCTAACAATCCCTCAACATCAATACCTTGTTTCAACATGATTAGAACGGTTCTGACATTTACAAGCAATAGGGCCTCGAGGGAATCAATTCTGACCCCCCTCTCGAGAAAATTCTTCTGGGCAAATTCTGAATGCTTACTAGACTTGGATCTTGTTCTGGATCTCTTGTGGCGAGCGCCCTCGGGTCTTGGCGAAGCCCTCGAGTCATCAGATGAGTCCCTCTCAGACCTAGGTGGGGTTTCCTGACGCCTCCTCCTGGGTCTGCTCTGGCGACTGGTCGAGCCCTCGGGAATCCTGCCGCCCTCGAGACTCTTCTCTACCGACTCCTGGACCTTCTCCACCATCGACACCAACCGGGAGAAACCTCCTTCTACCCTCGCCAATCTGCCCTCGGATTCTGCGACAGCTGCCCTCGTCCTCTCGAGAAGATCCCTCGTTTGGGCTGCCCCGCCCACATCTTCTTCAGGTTCGGCCGGCCGGCCCGACTTCTTGGGGGTTTTCTTCACACGACCCATTGTAACTTCTTAGACGCCCTCGGTAGCTTGGAAACTCAAGTAGACCTCGGGAAAAGCCTCGGGAAAATTTGAAAATTCTGCGGGAGGTGTGTACACAAAGAGATTGACCGGCCGACTGACCAACGTTCAAAGGATGTGCCCTTTTCTAGTCCCCGTACAACAGATAGAACAGTCGCTAAGCGACGTCACGGCTGGTGACGTCACGCCTGGGGATGACGTCACTCCGGGGCGCCACCTCCCGGCGGCCGCTGGAACTCCTAGGGCGCCGCTGGCGCCCCCCAGGAGGGCTGGAGGAACTACCTCCAGCGGTTCGATGCCACGCCCCCCTTGCCCTGGGTTTATACGGGTATAGGTCTATACTGTGTATATATATATATATATATACATATATATATTGATATAGATAATATAACAGTGAGAAGACACAAGATAGTGGGTGGAAAATGTGCAAATATAAGCCTTTTCTTTTATGAAAAGTCCCACAGTTACATCACGACAAAAGAGTCACACTCAGTTTTTTTACGTGACATATAGCCCATAAAACAAATCCAACATAATCTATTAAGACTTTACACCCCTGGAGTCCTATATCGCAACAACAGAAAGAGTTAACACAACCCCCTCCTATGGGTGACCTTACAGAATAGCTCCCATCACAGGAATAAACACAACAACTGTATCATACACCCCGAACTACACCCCGCACAGGTTATGGACTGCCACGCCTCCCCTGCAATTATACTGGTATAGGGTTATACAGTGTCCGTCCATTGTCGATAATATATTATGTAATAGAGACCCACTGAATATTGTGTATGACTTTTTCAACTGTTGGCTTTCAGGAGACCAGTTTCCATGTGAGATTCCTGTATATACACCCCTAGGAGGTGGTTATATTTAAGAGCCCATTTTTTTCTTGAGAGCCTGGGTATCCAGCGGAATCTGTACCCACAACCTCAAAACATTGAGCACAACAGCTAACCAACTGTTCCACTAGGAATCATGCAATGATACTAATCACCCAATAGTATATGTACGGCACCTGAATTTTTAGCCCAAAGAGTAACGCTATTTAAAAACGTTGAGGGGTTTGAACCGATCCCAACTAGAAGTACCCTGTACCCTAGCAGCAGGACCAAGCAGCCACATGTGATAGAGCCTGGTAACTAGGGCCTATGTTGGTGAGGCATCGTCCCATTAGACAAAGTTAAGAGTGCTGTTTAGCTGGTGCAACTATTGTATAAATTGGGGGCTCCGGCCCAACACCCCTGTTTTCTTTCTTTCTTTCCTTTTTTCTTTTCTTTTTTCCCTTGAAATATCAGAATAGCCAACTAGCTAACTAAGGCCCATGTTGGTGAGGCATTGTCCCATTAGACAAAGTTAAGAGTGCTGTCTATAGTTGGTGCTGCTGTTAAATAATTCTGCCCTGCACCCCCGTTTTCAGGGATATCCAAACTTCTGCTCTACATGTGATCCGTATCCAAGGCCTTGAAGTCTAAACCAGAAGTGCCATATACTCAAGGACCTTGACCACTAGGCCAGCTGTGATGGTTGATTCATGAGTAGTTTATATGACTATGCTGTATCAGAATGAGGTTACACTCTTCAAGCATATGCTATGATCATTGTATTTCTATGAGAACACATAATATATATCCTCCTAGGAAGGTTATACAGGATATCCTCCTTGGCCATGTTGTAGAAAAAGAGCTGTAATCAGGCTATTTTACATAATCAACTATGAAAGTGGGCCGGATGTCGGATACACTCCCGGTGTCTCGAGTCAATATCATTGATATAAGCCTCGGCCTCTTGGCCCCCCAGGAGTATATCCAGTACATATCCTTGCATGTATATTTCTTTAAAGTGTATCAGGGACATAAAATATAGAGTTATTCAGAGGCTATAATGTCTGTAAACTAGTTGATTGTCAGATGTGACATTATTGCAGTGTGGTAGAATATATAGACAAAAGCTAATAATGTCCTTTGATACGGTCTCTGTTGTATTTCACAAGTGGGGGCTGGGGCAGTATTCCTCGAAGCGCAGGCTGAGTGGGATGCGCCCACAAGTGAAATACATCAGAGCGGTATCAATGTAGTTGGCATTTGTGTTAGTTCTTTTATTTGAAGCCATTTAATGAAGGAAAAACTACTTTTTCTTAGCCCTTGAATACGGCCACATTGTATTCAATGAGGGTATTGAATACAGCCATCCAGCGCTTAAGCATAGGAGATCTAATACTTCCAAAAAATTAATATGTATACTATCATGCAAACTATTAGGTTCACAGTACCTATGTTTAGTTCACATCTCCTTCACCAGGTGTCCTCACACTGTAGGTCACGTGGAAGTTAATAGCGCCATCTACCGAGTCATATGGTATTCTGGTCTGCATTGAAGGGGGTTGGTGTCATAGAGGGTAATCCCGTAGAAAACTGAGAGTCATATACGATTCTGGTCAGAAGTGAATACTGCAGGAGCACTGAATGGTCCATAAATAATTTGGAAATGATGCCAATATTATGAAAACCTACACACATGCTGCTGAATGTCTGCCGATTTCAATCAAATAATAGGAAAGGGATTCTCAGTGAGTTTCCATTTTTTTCAAAGGCTAGATTGGGAATCAGTGGAAATGCAATTTATTCAGTGCAAATTCAGGCGAAATTCAGGTGGTTTTACGATACAGACCAGTGTTCTGATTTTCCGTTGTCAGTAGCTAATTTTTGTGGGAAATGTTTTGAAGAAAGGATGTATCTTTCAGGTCAATGGTGATTTTCAGAAATTGTCAATGTCCTGGTTGCAGTTATCGGGTTTTCCGCTATATTAAAGTATATAGTAGAAGCATTTCCTTCTCTGAGACCTGTTCTGGCCCCCTGAGCGGTAGTCCAACTGTTGGCCTCCAGGTGGTAGCAGTGTTCAAAATACAACGTTCATGTCACCACAGAGGAGGTACCAAGAGGAGGGACCAGGAGACTAAGGCCTAAATCCCCCATCCTATTTGGTCTTCGGTGGGAAAAAAGCGCCCTTGTCATATTTGTTATGGCTTAGCGATGCGAAACAAGGATGTTATTTTGGCCTTATGATAGTAAATGTTGCTGTGGCTTTCTACAGTATTTCACGCACAACTTGGTACCACATGCTAATGTTAAGTGGTTGTCAATACTGTACATTGAAATATGTCTGTATATAGTGTATAATATAACATGCAATAGGTTATAATTATCACAAGAAATGAAATTAAAAAATGCCCATAATGGTAACAAAGTGTATTATTAGATTTTAATGTCATTGATAACTTTTTTTTTAAATGGTAACGAAAAGTATTATTTTAGTTGAAGAACTCCCTCCCATGTCTATAGTCAGACCTTCTCCCACCTGCCACTCACAAACACAGGAGTGTAGGTGAACCATGAATCAATAGACATCTGTGTAATACATCCTCATCATCCGTTTTATGTCAACACGAAAGCTACAATGCCATTTAATGCAGTTATTGACTGGTAAGAATGCAGTCAAGTTGCTTCCAGCAGCACCTTTCTTCATTTTGAAAAGGACTTCCTATCATGGTCAATCATACAGTGATGTAGCACATTTGTGACTTTCTCCCCTTGTTTTCTTTGTTTATGCAATACCAGTTTTGGCAATTGATACAGATAACGCAGCATTTCTCTCTGCACAGAGACGCTGCTCAGGCGAAAGTTGCATCTTTTGGTAGATATTGCATCCTTTGATGCACTAAGTGTTGCTCGCAGAGTGAGTCTGGCTTATTCCAACAACACAATGAGTACTCTCTAAATAATGGCAGCACATTGTATGAGGTGGGTGACTATACCTGCATATAGATTTTATAACCATGCATAGTTATTTCATCTGAAAATTGGCACTTGAATATTATGTTACACACAGGGAATAGGACAGGTGAGGGGAGCAGGCCTGAGCAGGTGCTTTCTGCTCACAACCAGCTCATTACGGCGTCCCGCCCAACAAAGACACAGCCTGGGCTCTTCATATCTTTTTTGCAATATGAATAAGAATCAGGAGAGTTTCTTTGTTTTTCCAGCAGAGAGTATTCTGGATCAGATCCCCATCACAAATACAGAAGTGTGATGGCGGCGCTCGTAACGAGGAAGTACAAGTCGGCTGGGGGTAGGGGCTGGTCAGTGGTGATGGTAATAGGAGAGGGGAGGTGGCACCACAGTCAGGGGCCTGCTCCTCAATAATTATAAAATGCTCTAAAACTGTCAATAAATGAGAACAACTACATGTTTATTTTCACTCAAGATTCCTACAGTGATCGAGCTACAATTATTGCCATCATCATTATCACTGCAGAGTTTTGCCGCCATCAGACACTGATGATGAGGCATGATTATAACTACTTTATAATGAGATCTTTATTGGTCAGCATTTTGGACATGCCAATCCTTAAGGGGCCCTCACTTGATGAGGCTAAGCTTGAAAAGACAATATTTCAAAAACCTATGGCTGGGCTTTCGCCTATGCAATATTATGTTTGGTTTTACACATTGCTGAGTGTGCGATCAACGTCGAGATTAGATAAACTTCCATTAACTTACGCACACATGAAACACTTTCAGGGTAGGAAACCTCCTGCTCTGCCTTCAACAGGTCATTATAATGTTATATTTACATTGAAAAATAGTTTAAATAAAATGTCCAGGTGGCATTTTCCCCTGAGATGACTGGCAAATGACAGTCCTACCAGTTTAAAGAATACAAACTAGTCTTTATTTGAGTAACAGGTCCCAGCCCCCTCCCCTCCACTCACCAAGCAGATGTTGGGAGTGTTGGGGAGCAGCTCTTGACCTTTCCCCACACACAGGTCTGAGGTATCCTCAGGTATCCTCTGGTATCCTCCAGGTGTCTTTAATGTGTCTAATTAATTACTCCTGTACAAGTCGCCTCCCGCCTCCAACTTAACTAACCTTTCCCCAACACCATCCCCCCGGCCGCCGCGCCAACTAAGTAGTTGTTTTCTCTGCTGTGGTTGGAAATATCAATCTTTGACATTTAGGTGTGCAGCGGCTGGCCATTATTGTCTTAATGGTTTAAAGGCAAATCGCTTAAAAAGTACTGGCAGACGGGTCATGAGCTTATTGGTGGTAACCTCCCCCCGAGGGTCCACTTCTTTGGAGGCAGTGTGCAGAAGTTAATTGTCTGTTACCTGTGTTCTTTGGCAGTTGGTGCTCCTGTTTGCTGCTGAAGGAAGTGTCATCAGCCATAGGGATATTCCTGTAACCAGTATAACTCACACTGTAGTAGTAACAGTGGTTGTAGTAGTTCTTGTGGTACCATTAAAACTCATATATCAGGGAGATCATGATCAGTTCATAAGTTTATAGCTTCCCTACGCGTATATATATAATATACATGATAGAACTCACCAGCCTTTAGAATATGTATGCCTATTTGTAGTATGTCTGATCTTTCAACAGTGAATAGTAATGGTAGTGTATGATTTAAAAGCCATTTTAAATTTTAGAATCATCTACTTCTGCTAGACAACAGAAAGCTGTTGTTAAGCGAGCTACTGTGCTCACTAACTTGTCACTTACTCTCCTATTACCTGTTGGATATGACATGCGAGAGAGTTTTAATTAATTTCGACTAGTTAATGCACCACCCAGTATGAACTATGGATGAATTACAATAATTTGAACCATTCCTGCGTGTGTCACTTTTGACACCCTTATGATACTAATAGATACATAGAATATGAGGTAAACCATGGTCAGAATAGTTTAGGGAGCCTGTCCCCATTTGAGAGGTTTTTAACACAAAATAAATGCAAAGCCGTAATCAGCATTATAGTCATTTGCAGCGTGCTTCACTTGGGTTTAACCCTGCGTGGGTCGTATATATATATATATATATATATATATATATATATATATATATATATATATATATATATATATATATATATATAATGGTAGTTAGACTACAGCCAAAGCCCTGTATACATGATATTGGCAGACACTCATGGCTGATGACGAGTCACAGACGAGTCTACTCAACTGTGACTGTCTGCCAATACCATGTATGCAGGGCTGTGGCTTAACTGCACTGATATTCCTAGGCTCCCTATACGCCCAACCTCTCAGTCACTAGTGCCCAACCTAGTTAGTCATTTTTTGGATCCCTATACCACCAACCTAGATTAGTTATTATTGCCAGGTTGGTCACTACTGACCAACCCACCTTAGTCTTTTTAGTTCCAGGGGGAGCCACTGAGTGGTCATCACAGGTGGCCCCAACTAGTGGCATACAAATACAACACACCAATGATGGACCTAGGTTAGCCACTACTGAATGACCCCTTGGTCATTTTAGAATATAACTTTGCCATTGTGACTAACACTCATTATGACCAACCTGGGTTAGTCTGTACTGACTAAACCTTTCAATCTATGGATTTTCAGTGTGGCTTATACCGATATCAATTCCCTTGATTGCTTTGTACATATTATTTACCCGGCTATTTCCCTTTGGTATCCCAGCCAAGCGTGGTATAACATGTCATACTGCCCAGGTCCACCTTATGAAGAAGGGTGTACATGAACGCCAATCTCATGAGCCGTTGTCTATATTTATGTATACATGTATACCATATATCTCACTTAACATTGACTTACATCCTACATAATATAAAATCAGCATGGCATCGTTAATTCTGTTCTAAATGTAGCCAGAGATTATAGATAATGTTGAAGCTCCCTTGGAAGTACGCTTAGGTCCTGTTTGGTCACCCAGTCCTTTAAATGTCCATGAGTTTATAAACTCTACAATGCGTTATAAATATATATCCTATTATTTGCGCCATACAAGGATATGGCTATTTAGAAAACGCATGGTCAGAATGTATTATGTAGAGAAACACTTATCGTAATTACGACCATCAGCTGGTTATAGAACCTGATTGGGGCTATTACCTTTTGTACGGACACAATTGCGTGGGAATATCTACAAAAATGGAATCGGAAGTTTCACTTCTCCAACATCCGGCATGCCGACCACGCCAATGGCCTCTCGGCGACCACCGCGGTCACAAAATTGGCGGGAAAACTCCCCGAAATAGCAAATTCTTGTCGGACGCCACCGAATGTTGGTGGGAGGACCATGTTTTTGTGTTTTGGTTGACGGCAGCTTTGTGCGGAAAGACGGCGGCAGATCCAGCACGTCACTCCCTAACTCCCTGACTAACACTGTCTGTGGAACCCAAGTCTGTCTTTGTTCTGTACCTCTTTCTTCCCAGGCTGGAGGTGCTTATTCATGAATGGTATACCTATAATAATTATTCATACAGAAACTCATTCACTGACACTCACTCGCTCAGTGACTCACTGAATCACTCGTTCACTGGCTCACTTATTCGCTAGCTCACTCACTCACTCACTCACTCACTCACTCACTCACTCACTCACTCACTCACTTACTCACTCACTCATTCAATCGCTCACTCACTCATTCAATCGCTCACTCACTCACTCTCTTACTCACTCATTCATTCACTCACTCACTCATTCACTCACTCACTCATTCATTCACTCACTCACTCACTCACTCACTTACTCACTGACTCATTCACTCACTCACTCGCTTACTCACTCACTCATTCACTCACTCATTAACTCACTCACTCATTCACTCATTCATTCTCTCACTCACTGACTCACTCATTCACTCACTCACTCACCGGCAGTAATCTAAACGGAACTCCTACATAACCTTATTAACTCATCACTCACTCACTCTGTCCTAAACCTTCTGTACCTGTGTCATGGCACGAAGTCTAGTTGAACAAGCCTTGCCTGTTTAAATTAATGCTTCAATAATCTTTTGATGAGCAATTTTCTTTTCTAAGGCATCACGATCTCATGTGTGTTCACAAGTAAAAGATTCCCGTGGACATTAAAATCTTTCATTTCATATGAAATATTGTTTAAAGTCAAACATTCCTGGAGTTTAAAGACTATAGAGCGCATATGATATCTCACGGTCGTATGAATGTTATCCAGTCCTTGAACGGGCAAGCCATCCCTTGTTAGCTCATTCAGACAAATGTAAAAACAAGAATAGGACAAGAAACCTGATCCCGTTTGAATTAAGAATATAAGTCAATATGTCAAGCAAACACATTTTTACTTTCATGATCACAGAGAAATACACCGTAGGTTTGTCCTCAGTCAGATTGGGTTGGCCGCATACACCTGCAGTCTGTACAGATAGATTTCAAGCACTGTCAAGGTGATGTTCTAATTAGCCAGCTGTCCTAGTGTAACGTGGCCTTGTCGGCCTTATCCCTTTAAGGACTGCAAACTGCGTTAATGTGCTACCTGCTATGTTGTCATGATGCAACCCTGGTGACTCTTCTAATCGCCAGGATGGCATTCATACATTATAACGACTCGGGGGTTATTAAAAAACCGTAGCATCAGCACAATGTTTGAAGGTAGCATTAGCGAGTTACTCACCAGTGCTAGCCTACATACATGGAGCATCGGAAAAAGACCTGTACGCCTTGAAGGGCTTCTAGGAAGGAGAAGAGCAGGTATCCAGTGTGATCTGTGTCAGCAGGGCATCAAGAGAGGGAGAGCCCTTAATGTTGTTTCATAGAAAATGAATATGTATACAATTAGCTATCTAAAACGGTATATATATATATTATATTGATAAGCATGCTAATAGTTCATGTCATGATATGGAGAACGCAATCGAGTCCCAAGGTTAAACATGGGTCGGCTCCCTAGAACCATTCTCTCTTTAGACAACATGTAATGATGCTCTTTTGTTGGAACAACTAGTAGATCGGGGGCTGGGAAATGGGAATAAGGGTGAGATAAGGGGATGATATTGAGGGGATTTAGTATTGAATTGGCTGGGGGTGTGAAAACCCTGCAATGCCCCATCTTCCATGATAACATGCAGAGGATCATTTTCAAAGGGTTTTCATATTTTCCAAACTTGTCGTTAACTGTTTATTGGATTGCCTTGGGTTATTAGACGTTGGCTAGACTGGTTGCAGTCTTCGATTGCCTTCCTCGGTTTACTCTTATCTTATCATACTGCAGTCAGTCATACAAGCCTCTTATCAGCTCCTTCTATCCCTGTGCCATGCCTTTTAGCTTACCTCTGCAATTGCTACATGTATTGCAAAATATCCAGAGCCTTTCCACAACAATACAGTGGAACACAGAGGAAAATGTGAGACTTATGTATCGCCAAATCTGCCTGACTTTCAGACGGTGCTCGTTTTGATGACAATGACTCTCAAATCTTTCTCTGGCACTTAAAGCAAAATGAAAGAGGTTGGCAAGTCTAAATCTGATCCCCACAACACCCCTGAAGCGGTTTATTATCAGGGTATTAAACCACCTAATTTGAACACACCATCACCACTGTTAAATGATGCCATGCAACATAACCAATTGGAATCATGTTTGCCAAAGTTTGCAATGAGTCCTTCTAACAAGTCCAATCTTATTATTAGAATTTCTTATGCCAGGGCCTCTTTCCTCAGTCACTCGGGTGTCATTATAGTTTGATAATGGGTGGAGTGGGGGGAGTGATTTAATACAAGTAGATGTGACCTGACAATTCCCTTGGCTACACAAAGACATCCTCCAGGGCCCAGGCCTGTCTCCTTGAATAGATGCTGGTTGACAATTAGACTAATTATAACACTGAGAGGCACAGGCACGACCAGGCCTCCCAAATAGACATCAACCAGCCACCTCCGAGGTAGAGCACTTCTCCTCTAGACAAAGGACTCATGTTCTCCTCTTTAACTCCATATGCAGACACCTAGACCATGCGGGTTAGATATAAAAGATCCTTTGGTTTGCTGCTAAAAGGGCAAAATCTGATATCAAGCTACTTGATGATGCCACACTTCCTTCAGTGACTCAGCCCAACCGACAATAAGTTCGAATTTCTAACCAAAAGTTGAGGTTCTATTTTGACGGTGGACCTGTCCATGACATTTAGTTGATGCTTTTCATAAAGGTGAAGATATCAGGTTTTTTTTCACTAGTAGCATTATTTGTAAAAAGCTTGGGTACCATTCAATGCCTGGATGGGTTATAAATATAAAGTGATATTTTTCATCCTTATAACTTGTGCAGCGATAGAAAAATGACCTTGTAACTGGCAAACCTGTAAACGGTAGGTTCATTAGATGTTATTCCAATTACCTAAGACATCATAGTGCTGATCCCAGCTGTTCAATTTTACATAGTCCGAAATAAAGTGGTGCTATCCCACTGTGTACTTCTCTTCTGTTTAAAATGCTATGAAGGCCAGCTCGTTTACACTTTGAATCATTTATGAATGATTTTTTTCCAATATATAATGTTTCATGCCCAACACGAGCATTTCTCTCCAGCTACTTTCACTTAATAATATCAACTCATGAAAATCCCTCTAGAAATATGAGTATATTCACGATTTCCCTAAAATACCCATATTTTGATGATAACAAGGATGGGTCTACTAAGAGTGTCCCTGTTCTGTAAGCTGGCTGTGTATCTGAATCATCACATAATTCTGTCACAGGCATAGGGATATGCATGCTGTATCTGGACTTTTGTTATTAAAGGATAGTGGCCTAGCTGTCAGTACAAAAATGTGCCGTAAGCGGACTTTGATAAAGCTGGTATGCGTGCATGATACAAACATGATACTCTACGTGCGTTGTACCTCTTTGCCTCCATCTTTTATGATTATAAGTGTGGCAGTTAAAGATACAAAAACCAGTACCTTTTTTTCCCTTCAGCTAAATACAACGGCCGTGTCACTAATTGCCTACTTAGGGGCCTTAATGAGATACATCCTTTAGCCATCCTTAAGGCTGCAGCTTATATAGCTGTAATGGGTTACCCCATGGAGGCAGCAATGTTGTTCCCTCGGAGATCACACTGTCTCTAATTGATAGTCTAGTCTAATGTCTAGTTAATACCATAACAGCTTCTCACTTATTCTTTCTTGCCCTCCCTTAAACAGAATTTTGGAATAAGTAAATTAGTCAAATTATTAAAGGTTGAACTGTACTCTCCAGAATGCTCACTAAATATATTTCAATAATTAAAACCCCTTTCCTTCAGTTTAGTGCCAATAGCCTCCACAAGAGTCACCACAGCGTTACACCCCTTTGAGTGCATACATAAAATAAGGCATCACTGTATCAGTTATAAGGTGGGCAGAAAATCACCATTAGACATAGTGATGACGACTGCTGCAAACGGTAGACGTGCAATTAGGTGGTGTGGTGTAGACAATAGGAGCCTGGTAATGAGAAGCAATATAATGCCGCCAACACACAAAGCCATCCAAACGGGTTCTTTCCTGCTATAAAGCCTAACGATATCATGGCTATGGTTCCTGTTGTCCCATTCAATAAGATCCTCACAATAATTTTGCTTTAAGCTGAGCATAATAAGCACAATAACTAGCCTGTTCTTGACTAGAATCCCTAGTTTTACTATCGGCAATATGAATTGACATTGACTGAAGCTAGGATCCCAGTCAGTAGTATAAAGAGAGTCATATTTGAATAAGGCGCTATTGAGATGACTGGTGTAGGTAGTATACACAAATGAGGATTTTACTCTGGAAATACAGTCTCCAGACATATCTTAACGCTTATATTGATGCAAATATCTTAAATTTATGTTGCACAAATTAAAAGAACCATAGAAGCATCTTTATAGATCAAACGGTCTTAGTAGATAATTTCTTTCAGCTGGACTAAAATCATCAAATTTTAATATGAATTGTACAACAGCAGGAAGAATTTGATCCAGAAGGATATGATATATGCAGGTTCATAGCAAGTGTATTATAAGTGTTAGACTGCTATAGGAAGTACATGTAGGTCTGTAAATAGCTTCAGTTCCTGTGGCAATCTCGCGAGAACTCGAGAACGTGAAACAGTCCTCCCACACGTTCTGATAATCTAGTTTCCTGGTAAATGACACTACTGAGCAACGGTTACAAGAAATGTTTCACATCAATTAAATGGGGCTGAATTGGAGTGGGCTGACTATCAGGCGATGACTTAATAAGGGGAGAAGAAAAACCCTAGCGGGTCATTTACTTTCTTAAATGTTTGAAAGCTTCATGAAGAAAGAGGAGAGTACAATCCAGAAATAGTCTTCAAAGCAGATATCTACTATTTCACTGATAACTTTGAAAATATCAACATTTGTTGAAACACTTGTCTTTCGCTAATTTCTGAGGATTACGAATGTCGCTAATGATGAATCACCACAGACACCAACTGTGTAAACCAGTTTACAGGTAATTTCATAAAATCATACAGAGATAATTTGCTTTAATGAAGCCAGTTCATTAGGCTCTCTCTATTTGAGCAAACCCTGTCCCATAGATCATGTCTGCCAGTGTATAAATCTGTAGAGAACGGTGCGGAAAAAGGATTGCGGAAATTGAAAAAAAAGTAACAATGCTAGCATTTGAGCGGCCGTCGAGCCAACCATCCTAATTTAACCAGTGCCAAAACACGGCAAACTAATGAGCCCCAGAAGCTCCGTATGGCTTTAATTGAGTCAGGCCTTGTTTAACCTCTTGGCGCTTCTCCTCCTCCCCATTCTGAAACAGACAGTGTCTACAAAAGTGCTCTCTGCAAACTTCAAATCTCTCGCAGAGTTCACTTTCCTAACAGATTCTTTGTCTATTGTGAACCCCCATTGCATAAATCATCATACATTAGCCGCCGTTGGCTGAACATATTTGATGCACTCAGAGAGGGCATTCCTCCATCAAGCTCTGCTCAGTATGGCTCTGCACCTCGTTATGGATAGATTGTAGGTTGACTTCCGCTCCCAATCCCTCCCCTAGTCGTGATGCCCTCTGGTGACGGAAATTGAAAACAGCAGACGACATTGCTCTGCCGCGCTTTACAGCGTGAATGATTATCAAGTCTTAATGAGAACAGCGGCCATCTTTAATAATACAAACAGCGTTTATAGACACTGCTCATAATGGGGAAAAGAGTCACCGGATGGCTATATAGCCCATCATGCAACAACAAAAATGGACACAAATTGAATCTATAAGGACTGATATAACTAGACAGATTTAGTTGATTATTTTGATCTCAAGGATGCGTGGGAGGCTGCAGATTCTCCTTTGCCACAATCCAGACTGACTGCCCTTGTCTGAGTTCACTTGTCATGTTTGTAGAACAAACACTTCCTCCTTAAACAGAAAACAAGCAACATCGCTCGGTATTCTGTCTCTATAGTTTCTATTAAACTCTATTTACAGCACATTGCATAGACGCAGTCTGCCCTTTTGTTGCCATAGTGCATGAATGCAGCCCTGGAGATGGCGATTAGAGAGTTCATGCCGATCCTACAGGGACTATCCATTCCTAAAGGGTCCGCATAATGCCCCAATGCACCACCCACACGCCAACCGCCAAAACTGTACTAATGCATGACAGTTAAATAAACCTAAACAAATGAACAAATCAGACATAAAGGGATGGCTGACAGTGTCTTGGTGAAAAAATATGTGGAAAGGGCAAAAGCTGAGATTTCTCTTCTATTCTGACAATATAATATCGATTTCTAGTCGGGTCTCGAGTCTGGTATTGCTTTATTATGTAGTTTTGGTTTTCAGAGCGGATAAAATGATTGTGGTTAAATCTGAACAGATTTACAGTTATCCTGTTTCATTGATCATGAGATCTTTATGTCTGATTTGTTCATTTGTTTACGTTTATTTAACTCTTGCTGTGATGCATCAGTACAGTTTACATTACATATTATGTACTAAGACTACGTCTATGCCCTGCTTCTATGTCCATAACTTCCCCCTCTTTCTGATCAATGGATAAATAAGCCCTATGCAAACCATTTACACCTTTGAAAAACTTTTACTGAAATAGGGGCAGTGTGAACAGAGCATTACCGTTACCCTGATTAGATATCCAGACCTACACAGGTAACAAAAAACGTTTTCCAAGCGTTTGCAAATCATACAAATCCATAGAAAACGTTTGCATCCATGCAAACGTTTGGATAACGGTTTTTTTTGTTAGCATGGTATACAGCTAAATATAGATGTCCTTGAACGGGAATGTTACCTCCTTAACACCACATGTTTTACTATTTCAAAAACACCGGTTAACTTTTTCTGCAGACATCATCATTTCATTAAGGCTTGTTTTGTTGCTTTAGCATTCTTGGGTCGGGTCCTGCAAGCCTCCCAACCAAGGAGATCCGCATACACTGGTCCATTGTGGTGTTAAATGCTAATCACAAGTAACCAGCGAGTCACGGATGAAGCCGCAAAATACACTCATTATCGCCCACTCTCTCACTGACAAAATGTCGTCTGCTGTGACAACTCCAAGCAGATTATGGCTTCTGTAGTTTGATACCCTTTAACTTTAACAAGTTAAGAAGTGGGGAGAGATTTTATTGCTTGCTGATAAGGCAATGTCGGCAGCACTTGATTTCAACTCATGCAATTGGTGTTTTTGATGATTTACCATCTTTTCTCGCCTTTAGTGGTGTCGGTGACGGTATGGGATGCTCCTAATGGTTTCTAGTCTGCGCTCCATCCACACCAACAGCAAGGTTTCAGCTGGCTTTTATTTGCTCTGGTTCCCAAATCAGGCAGTGCGAGGTATATGGAGGTATTGTCAGAAGACCTTTCAGGCTGCGTTTCCATTATCTTGACATTGAGATGACCGAGACCTGACAAACTCACCCGGAGAATCATATTATCAACTGCGGCTATTTGCCCCCCGCCCCGGTCCTCCATACCTTCCCCGAGAAATGTGGGCTTGGATCAAACACCAGCTCCTGTCCTGACCAAGCCATGACCCCTCAGGGCACTGGGAATGCCGGGAAAATGGCGCCATTTCCCCCCCTTGGGCCCCAATGGCAGGCCCCATTGCAGGTGGAGCAGAAACGCTGCGTTTGCTGCATGCACAATGACGGATCCACAATGGCGGCGTCGGTGAGCAGACGACGGACGAGTTTCGCGGCAAATATTGGATAATTTAACGATTCATGAGCGGGGAGACGCTGACCGAGGCCGACATCAAAGAGGGAGGTCGGGGCCATGTTGTTTCTGCCCCCGGGATAGTTCCTAGAGAGGCCATTGTTTCCTTTGACTGTCCTTGTGTCGTCTGACATTTATACTTCTGCAGTAGTACATTTATTCTCTGGTGCTCACGTAGCTTTACATAGACTCATGCAACTGCAGAACCGAGAACGCAAAATTCCTCAGGCTATCCTCTAATTAAAGTTTACACCTTGTCCATTTTACTGATAACCTCACTAGGATCAGGGACAGCTGCCGATTACCCTTGGTAGCTGGAGCAGTAAGTATACATAAGGCCTTGAAAGTTGGGGGCTGGTTACATAACGTTGAACACCACAGCGCTAATTAGGTCCTAACATACTGCCTTGAACTGGTCAAAAAAAGGGTACTCACCCTATATCAATGCCTCTGTTTCCCAGAAGACTTTGAGAAAACTGAAATCTACAAGGTTTCGTTTTTAGTCCGCCCAGGGACTTTTCCCAATGCTCAGAAATGGGCTGACCGTGATACCCTCAATGACAGCTTCCATCTCACCAGGTTAAGGCTGAGGAAAGATGTGCCCATCATTAGCTGCAAGTTCTAACAAATTCCTGCATATGTTTTCTCTTTGTGGAAGCCAGCAGGGTCAATTGTCAGAGAGGGTTTTGTATGCCTGTTCCAACCGCTTTGCAATGAGAAGCTTTAAAGCGTACCAACCAGTTAAGCCCCCAGCGCTCCTATATATAGGGTGCAGTACCAGTTCCCGCTACACTCCGACTGCCGCTGGAGGGGTACCGAGACCTGCGCCTTGATGTCGAGATGAGGTGTGGCTTTACCACAGGGCACCAGTGTATGGCAGTAGCAAAAGAAGCGGCACGGTAAATATGACGGGTTCAGGAGTCCACCAATAGATCTCCTCTGTGGGTGTGTGTGTGCTTAGCAATGTTTTGTTTATGTTGAGAGATGGTCAAATGGTGACAGAAGGAGGGGAAGAATGCCTGCAGATATATGCATGCTGACATCTTACGAATGAGGAGCATAGAAATTATGTGCCAAGCAAATATAGATCGATGGGCCAATCGTCAATACCTAAGTTTTTTTAAGCCAAGTGTTATTTTAAAAGCAACCAGATATGGCAAAATATTGCGATAATGGAATAAGCTTGATTCAAGTAAAGTGTGACACAACATAAGAATGGGACGCCATTTTACATTGCATAAAGCTTAGTATTCCAGTATCTGTTAAGGTTCCAAAATATCTACCCTGCAACTCACAATTTATATAGTTCACCATAAAGCGCTCATTTATTGGCGCTTTTGGACATTTAAGGAACAAAACACATGGTGCAGTTTAAGTTTACATGAGAAAGTAGATATTTTATGTGCTCTCATCTTTTGTTTGGCAGGTAGATGAGATTCGATTCTTATACATATGCTTAAAGGATGTACTGAAAGTGGCTTATTGAAGTATGGTGATTTCTTGCCACCAATGAGTGTGGAGTGTTTTTTTTTAATGAATTATGGTTTGATTTTCCATCATTCTTTGACTGAATTATATGGGTACAACTATTTTTAAAGCTGTAAGGTGTAGTCCTAGGTCTTAAGTGCCAGCTATGTGAGGCACCTTTCTGTATGGTGAGGTAAAATAAAAATGTGGGAACACAGAAGAAAATATGAAGGCTACAGCTGTAGGTCTCTCGCCATATACTCCGGCCAGAAAGGGTTACCGACATGTATAAATGCCATATATGCGGTAGATGCTTTTAACGTCTATGAGCGAGGCTTTAAAGTCTAGGCACGCTACGCCTTCAATGGAATTAATCAGAAGGCCACATATCATACCCGCACCTCCACCTACAAGCACATAAGCCATTTCCACCACACCTCCCTTCCCCTTCAATAGCAAGCCGCCATATTTAAATTCCTGCCAGACATTTCCTGATCCTTCAATGGGTGCCCGCTGCTCCCGATAATCCACCCCTGATGACGTAATCTGCCCCGGATGGAGACAGATAATCCCCCCGGGTGATGTGGGGAGGAAGTGAGGGTTAATCCTGGGATTATCTGACAGGTCCCTCAGCCCCTCCCACCCCTATAGCACCCCCACCCCCGGCCCAGCCTCAGGATCACAAAGAGATCCATTGTTGACCTTTGGAGGGCCTGGGGCGCCCTTGGGAATAGGTAACAAGTGAGCGATAATACAGGCTCCTTATGAGGTGGCTGATTTATGGCCACCAGGTGGCAGGTCGGGGCTACTTCCGGTATGGAATGCAGCGTCCCAACACCAGGTGGCGCATGGGAATTCGTGATATCCTCTATAGGGGTCAGTGTGGGGGAGAGAGTGATCAAAGTAAACGTTCGCATCTCAGCCCTGAAGTTGCTCTCTCACCACGAGCTCGCTGTTCTATCAATAACACATAACCTCGCCAATGGAAGGGCTGCTATACATATATCCTTAAATACGAGGAGACGTTTTTGGATAAATGTCAATTGAGGCTCCTACAGTAAGAACGCCTGGATAAAAAAGAAATCATCTTTTTCCTAAATATAATTCATAGCCTAAGTGTTCGGGATCGCATCTTGGTGCATAAAACTGAGACCACCCAGTTGTAAACAATTGTTGTAAATCAATCTACTATTTAGGAAGAGAAGCCTCATATTCTCATTTTCATGGTAATTCCTACAAAATATAAGGACATCTAAACAAGCAGGCCAAAACTCTCCTAACCTGTCACTTCCCTTTAGATATTGCACTAGAGAAATAACTGACCAAATATAGCCTCTCCTTAGAGTGTGCAAACTCATGACTCAATACACCTTTCTCATATCTGCATTAAATAGGACAACGTGACAAAGTAGCTGTGTTCCAATAGTAGCTCCCGCAGTCCCAGCCTCTCACTACCTGGATGTAAGAAACAAGACACAGAGGAGAAAAAACAGGAACAGACCAGGGGCATGGGAATGATATTTTGATCAGCAGAATGTTAAGGAGGCTTACTTGGCTTTAGATTGATAACATGTATTAAAT
The DNA here is from genome assembly GCA_947462335.1 of Harmothoe impar. NCBI lineage: Eukaryota > Metazoa > Annelida > Polychaeta > Phyllodocida > Polynoidae > Harmothoe > Harmothoe impar. The sequence goes on from OX381711.1 coordinate 25,524,969, forward strand.
AAAGTTCAAGCAATACCACATCGAGGATTTCAAATGTTGAAAGTGTTGATTAAAGTGTTGCTAAATCTGTGGACACAGAGCAGTTACTTCTTACATGGATATCACCAGGTTACTCTGGTTGAGTTATATCGAGGCCTAATGAATAGAATGGCAGACTTTCTTTTGAATTTTCAATGACATAAAATCGGTATATTTATTAAATAAAACCTCCTTCATCCACTCCTGTGCGCCACTTAGGTCCACAGGACGCGTATCCTTCTCCCCAAGGTAAAACCCAGGATGCTTTTTCACATAAATGACGTCATATGACAATAACTATGGTTTCTTCTCGCAACGGGTGTAGGTTATATAACGGGTTGGAAATTATGAATAGGATCTCCTTAGTTAAATCGATGAGACAGCTGTATTCGATAACAAACAAGATACACTATTCATGTAGAAACACCTGTACTATTGCTGATCAGTTATTACAGTACTAAGGCATCACTGACTATATCATATCCTCTAGCACCTGGAAAATAGGGCCCTAGACAACAACAGGACTCCATGAACACATAATTACATATGGTCCATGTATGGCTTCCTACAAAAGTCAACGCACCTGTAAAGAGTATAGTATATGTGTCAAGGTCCCACATCAAAGATGATTCAATTATATCAGTCTGTCAGTAAGCAGCTAGATAATGTCTGGTGGAGTCTGATATGTCAATATCCTGTCTGTGTTCTAGATCATGATATATAATTAATGTAGTCTGCTGCTACAGATAGTCAACTTGAAGCCTTATGATGAACTCTATGATGGACTAAAGGCAGAGGTGTTTTCCTTTTAGGCCTACAAGGTAAAACCCCTGATTACCTGCTGTAGTCTGAGATCTAGATCATGATATAATTGATGTAGTGTACTACTATAGATAATCAACCTGAAGCCTTATGATGAACTATGTGATGAAATAAAGGCAGAGGTATGATAATGTTACAAGGTGAAAATACAGTACAACGTTGAATCAACATTGCATCGACATTGAATCAATATTGACAACGATGTATCAATGTTGATTCAATGTTCTGTGCCCACTGCGGATCATCTGTTGTAGTCTGGGGTAGCCTACTACACTGAGGTATAGCCTGTGCTGCAAGTGGTAGTTTTATATTAACATAGCGATAGAAACACCAAAAGGGTACATGCACTATATCGTACAAGTATTGATTAGACTACTGACATACTGGTGTACTCTAAGATTGTAATAACAGTCAAAAATGGTAATTATATATACATATTATTGCTGAACTGTTGTTAAACGATTTGACTACGAGATACACACAGTGAAATCTTGTTACTATCAACTTATAATTCCACTGGTATCTATCATACCTTTTCCATAGATGTAAAGATATTCAGCTCTGAAATTTGTCAAGACCCTGTATACACACATACTTTTCAATCCTTACCTCTTCCGCATAGGCTAGAAATGGTGCCAAGGGAACCTGCATGGGCCCCAAATCAGAAATTAGGGGAGCTCAAATACAATTCAAACATAAATGTGTACATGTGCTACATCATGCATAAAAGCTGACGCTTAAAGTTAGTTGAAGTATGAAACATTGCTTATCATCCCTGTCGCCCACCATAAGTTGGGATATCAGCACATTTCAGATTTTTTTTTTCATGTTGGATAAAACAGTCTAGAGCTTTAGTTATGTTTAAGGAAATCGACCTTCCATGGGGGGTATGCTGTGACTGACATGCTTCAAAGCCGTTTGACTTTTTTAAATTTCTGTTCTAGAGCAGAATTATTATGAAAAGAATGTGTGGAATCAATTCGTGAGGCACTCTTACCATCATCGCCACTCCATAGCTACTTGGCCACGTCTTGGCTTGACGCCTTGAACTATATCCCAATACCCCTCTCTTTAAGGCCACCACAGATGGACCCGACTGGATCGGCAGATTCAGTCAGCTGATCGAGTCGGACAATACAATGTATCAAACATGTTTAGTTGTTCTAACTTGATGTGGAAGGCATCTCCACAGACTACACATTTCCTTAGTTACTGACCCAGTCGGCCGATCCGATCGGCCCCTCTGCGGCGGCCTTTGAGGCTGATGCTAGTTTACCAGAGATATTGTCGTAAATCTCTGTCAATATATCAGCATTATGATGCAAATTGTTTCTGTGCCTGGAGAAGTCAAGTTGGATAGCAGCTGCTTTGACAAAGTCACTCATACACCCTGCATATCACGGCCATTTTTGGGTATAGGTAAGACTAAAACAACTCCCCTACTGTGGGTATAGTAAAGGGCATGCCACTGTCTAATTGAGGTAGTGGCAAATGTTCGAGCCTTGGAAAGGTCATCTCTATTAGAATAAAAATATTCCAGCTTTTAATACATGGAGGCCAGAGACAAGGGGGATGGTTGTTATATGTGTGCATATCAAGCTTTAGATAAACCACTATTCAACCAATAAGATGTCTATGTACAACCTTCTGCCATCCCTTGTTTGTTCAGGGATGAACGCCTTGCCACCTCAAAGTTATACAAACGTCCTTGAGCATCAACATTTGACATGATTAACGGAGGTAGGCGGAAGGATATAACAATGTCAACTCAGAATATGGTGATTATTTTAGGTGAACAAACTAAATAAGAATGAGAACAAGCCCTTTGTCTCACCTGTTTCCGATTGTCAACCATCGAAAAGCAATAATGTGTATGTCCGTGCCAGAGGTCCTCACCTGAACATGGGACTACTTGTTTCCGCCTGTAGAAAGAGAAGACATATTGCATGTTTGGTGTAGACAGCTCGCATAGTGAGTGCTTAGCAAAGTATGTAGACTTCAGGGTGGACAGGATATAAAACACACCAATAGATAACACAAAAACAAAATCTAATTACAAAAAGCAAGCAATAGAACCGCAATAAACATGCTCTGCTAGCAGTCAACATGTTTACCCTTGCCTATCGCAGTTTCCCTAGTCTATAGTTAGGACATCTAATGTGGTGTTATTGCAAGCTTAATTGGTTGATATTGAAGTGTGAGATCCCCTGAGTCAGCGCAGCCACATTAAACATTAATTATTTTATTCATCTCTTTAAAAAATAGTGTCTGCTCAGAGAGTTTTTCTACTCCGTCACTTTTATTCACCATATTGGCTGTGTACTGACCGTCTGAGGATGATATATGTATTTTTGTCTTCCCAATATAGCTTGGTTCTTATACTAACATTTGAAGACAAGTAACATCTACCCTATTAGTTTTAGGAAGGATGCTCACATACTATTCAGAAGATGTAGTTAAGATTAAGCTTTTCTTCAATCACAACAACTGGAATATGTTCTTGACTGCACTGGGTGTAAAAACTCTGCAAGCTGTATTATATATGTAGTGTCAGTTGTACCTTTTGTGTGCAGAAAAGGCTCGCTAGAGAATTAAGGGTTGTATAACACCATGATAAATGTATCTCAGACATCATGGAAAATCTCATTTCTCTTTACGTATATTTCCATCACCATAATACAATACCCTCTCCCTTCACCCTTCAGAAGTAGACCCCCTTCAAACCATGAGAAGCACCATCCTAGTGCACTAAGAGTACTTCTTATGTAAAGCTGCATATCAATTTTCCACTTTGTTAGACTTAAATGGAGCCTCTTGAAGCCCTATGAATAGTGTGTGCCACTCTTATCGCCTGCAGTGTTATGCCTCCCATAGATCATGGACTAACACATGAGGAAGATGGATACTTCACATGGTGTGTATAGGTCAAGTTAATGGTTAAAAGCCTCATACCAAAACCCACACCATGTTTTCATGATTATGTTATATCCTGGGCACACTCCCAGGGAAGTCCATTTTCTAACAATTCTGTGTATCTGCCCCAGAGTGGTAAGGTATTAATCATTAACACTTTAAATTGCAGCAATAAGCATTATGTCCCTTTTCCTTTCCATGGTGGTTGGACCCAGCACTGCCGAGTGACTCACTAGTTGTGCCTTAAAATAGTACGCTGGCACTTCAATGGGCATAGTAAATGTAATGACTATGCGGATAGGAGCATCTATACTGAAGGTCTATCGATACCATCTAGTTAGCAAATCTGAGTATCAGGTCATATCTTATATCAAATAAAACACCTTCAGCTAGAGATGATAAATAGCCCAAATAAATATATTTTAACTGATCTAATAAAAGACAAGGTGCTATAATGGAAAGATAACAATCCATGTTTCTATACACATTCATAAGCGTGATCTATTACTATACATTTGTGGGCCATTATTGGGGATATCATTCCTGATGACATCGGCTGATGTATTTATGGTTGTGTTACATGCTTATTCATGTTCCTGGCTCCTCAATTATTCAGGCCTTTCCTGTAACGAATTACAAAGTACTGACAACATTATCCATCACCAAAACCCTTTTTTGTGAGTTTCCAATGACCTTCATCCTTTTTACCATTACATTGACACAAGGAAATGACTAGAAATTGATCAATGCTTTTGAAGCATTAACTAACCTTGCCCTTCTGTATATAATCTCCTTCTGTCGACGATAATAATTATAAAGATGTCTATGCTAGCATGTATTTAAAAGTGTCCATGAATATAACCTACATGCAGAAGGAGGCTGAAAAAGACATATTTCCTCACAGACCATCACCAAGCAGTCACCTCTGGAAAAACACATAGATCTACATGACAGACAGGTTATAATGGCTTAGCTGAAGTGTTCAGCTATCATCACCCTCAGAAACTCAGTGAAGACGTAGACAAGGGTATGGCGACCACCGAGTGTGACACACGTACAGCAGCGCGCTGTGTGAATTTCCGCTCGATTGGAGTAGTTAAATCAAGGTATAAGGATATCTACCCAACACCTGAGCAGTATTAGCCACGGAGGATCACCTATAGCGAAAAATTGACACCACTGAGGTGCTATTTCTTCACTAATTTGTTTTTTTATGATTACGCCTACCTTTTTATCACCTACCTGAGTGACCACCGGCTACCTGAGGGTGCATTTACCTGTCAAGCCAACATGGCCGAATACGTTTCAAAAGAGGACGCCTTGAAGGCAGTTCAGGAGGTTGGTAAAAGGGTCACCAGACAGGGGGACGGAGGACAGAAATGATGTGTGGCACTTGATTATCTAATGCAAGAGAGAGATGCCCTTAGGAAATCATTTGAATTTACCCAGAACAAAGTAGACACCCTTAAAGGAATAAATGTGACGCTGACAGCAAACTGCAATAATTTGACCCACCAACTACTGGAGAACCAAAGGCAGGTTAGAGTCAATACTAGCGATATCAAAGAAAATAACATTCTGATGAATTTAAACAACCATGCCTTCCGACGCAAGAACCTAATTATAGAAGGGGTCAAGTACATAGCCAACGAGTGCACCCGTAACATTGCACAAGGCCTGCTGTCGGCCATCGACACTGACTTAACCAGCAGTGAGATTGACTACGCATACCGCCAAGGCTCACCAGCAGCAAAGATCAGTTAGTGGTTGCTCTAACTAAGGGGCAGCTGATGTCAGTTCAATTGCTAACTTTGCACATGAGTCTGGGTACATAATGAACCCAAGCGGTAGAGGCCTTCTCTATGGGGGTAGATTCTACCCCCATCATGCTCTGAACGATCTACCGCCTGAAATCAGCCTAGCCAACACCCGCACATTGATTACTGATGAGTTTATTGCCTACCACAGCAAACTTGCTCCTTTCAGTAATTTTACCCGTGTGTAGTTGTGACAAACGGATAGACATTCAATTGTGGAGAGCAAGCTTTTGCTTACCGCAAGGCTATCTTTAGTGAAAAAGTAGAGAAGGCAAACAGGATCAAGGACACATACATTGCAATAGCTGCCAAAAATATTGCCAAAACTATTGATAATCCAGCCTGGATTATCAATGTAAAGCTGAACATTATCAAATACGAAACTGATCAAGAGCTGCTTTACATGATCTTCTCAAGTGGATCACGTGACCTACGAGAAGCCACATCATGTCCACACTGGGGCGATATCTTTGTCTTTTATGGATATGATTAAGTATATAAAGGCGTGTATGTTAATAAAGCCTCTTCAATATTGCAGTTTAAATCCCATGTATTAAAGGTATTCAACAAAATCTAACTGATTGTAGATCGACCAACAATTTTTCTTAATGACTCTTAGGGATGTCAGTCAGATGCATATGGAACACAAAGAAAAGAAAAAAATGCTATGTCACGGGATTTGTTTGCCTTTTGGAGGGTATACTTATTTGGGTGCATCATATAAGCCCTCATGAGAAAATCATATTTTTCTACATAATTTGACACAGAAAAATATCTCCCAACAATATCTCAATAAAAATGCAGGCATGCATTGAGATGATCATTAGAAACATGTTGAAAAGAAGAAAATAGGGGGTCACGGGCAAAATTAAATTATGCTGAATTATTCAAAATAATTTCTTATCTATTCACTGTATAAGCCTATGGGCATGGCAGATAGGAAATATAGTGATCAGGATGCGTAGAATAGCAAGGTGTGACACTTGGATGGCAGATAAAGGAAGATCATGACATATAAGTTGGAGAAATCTGCAAATATCATGGTTTTAGGTAGTTCCAGTTTTTGCCACCAGGTACCGTATGCGTAGATTGTGTTGAGTACCTTTAAAGGATGCCTTTATGAGTGTGCCTGGTGTAATTTTACGACTATATAGTTGTTGTTCGTCGTCTCAAACTTTTCCTACAAAATGGAAATCTGCTACTGTGGTATCACTACATAAGAAACCAAACTCACTTGATGTCAATGACCTCAGGCCTATAAGCTTACTCCCGCTCCCTGGTAAAATTCTGGAGAAAAATAGTGTGTACAAGGCTTCAAACCTATATGAAAGACTGTGATTTAGTTAGACCGAAACAGCATGGATACAAAAAGGGACACTAGACTCAGTCTGCTTTTGGGAAACACCTTGAACATATAATTAGTAATGTTATTATCAATAAGCCCACATATTGTCTCTATTTAGATTATGAGAAAGCTTTCGACATGGTTTCACATTTAATAATAATAGAAAAGTTATCACTTCTTGGATAATTCGATAAAATGGTTTAAAAGTTATTCAAATCAAAGAAAACATAATACAATTGCTAATAGCACGTTATCTACCTATAAACAAATTACCTATGGTGTTCCTCAAGGGTCTGTTATGGGTCCTTTACTTTTCTCTATTTATATAAATTCTCTGCTCAAAGTTAGTAATTTCGACATAACATTATGTGCTGATGATGCTGTGATTTCCACCACCTCTGCAGAGCACATGCAAGAGTCTCTAGGTCTAATCTCCCAATGGTGTCTGGTTAATAGCCTTGAAATTAATGAGAAAAAAAAGGATGTTATTCAATAATCTAGATGGATTAGAACCTGTTTTTACTTTAAATAATATTGTCATTGAGAGGGTATATACCTTCCCCTACCTAGGACTCACTTTAGCTCCTGAGCTTAAGTTCATTGAACACAGACGTACGACTGTCAGAAATTTTAGGCACAAAGTGATTCAATCTGCCAGAACCAGACTGTATACTGATGTACCTGCAGCCTTAGATGCCTAAGTCCATGATTCTCCCTTATTTTGATTATGTTGATTATGTTTGGGACAGAGGCAAAATAAGGAGCTACAATTGTTACAGAATAAGGCCCTTCGCTTGGTTTATTGTGTTAAGCTAGAATAAGACCCTGCATATACAACTGATCAACTTCATATCTTAGATAATTGTAAAAAAACTGGCCATTAGAAGATACATGCATTTGTTATTTTATGCCTTTAGCTTTAAGTAAAGAGGCCAATTTGTTGATAATAGAAATATTCCTACGCGTAGGCATCAAGGCATAGGGTTAACTGTACCTAGGTCATTAAAGCCTATAGTGGTAAGAAGTTGTCTTTACAGAGCAATTACTAGATGGAATATGCTTAAGGCTGAATTCACTGCAATAGAGGACCTTAACAAATTTAAATTGGCTGTTAAAAAAAGTTACGATAACTGGTTTATGTAGTTACCGGGGCCTTTTTAGTTACTTGTAACTAACTCATCTATCTTGCTCTTATGAGCCTTTTTTTGTCACTTGAAGCACTCCCCTTACTATTGTTTCATCAATCCCTCCACACTCCATCTCATTTCATCAAATGTTCCCATCAATGTACACAATAGAACCGGTTTTGTCGCATCTGATTTTTATACATATTTATGTTCCTTTGTATTCATATAGTGAGAGCCATACCATTGAATTGTATACATTCTGAAAAGCCAGCAATCATAGGGGCCCTAGCGGAAGGAATGCAAAGCGCACATGCTAGGTTTAATGCATTTATTATCTTTTGATGTAACTGTATTATTTTCCTGAATAGAACACTTTAAGAAAAACAAAGCTTCACCCAAACAATATAGGTCATGATTTGTATGGCATTTGATGCCCTGTGGGTTCTGCTGATAATGCACAAAACTGTCTGATGAAAATACCTGTATTTGGGACGAGTATTGTACTGTGTATGTATTGTATTATTATATATCTGGTCTTATCATATTTAAGGCGTGTAGCTCATCAGATATCTACTATGGAACAATGCAAACAATATTAAACCCACCCTTTAGGCTTTACAGTCCTTTTTCACTGAGGGGGCGATACATCTATGCTAGTATACTGATAGTAGGAATGCTATCTCTAGATCTGTACATTTACAGCCGATCCAGCTGGGCAGAGTGTGAAACAGGCCAACAGACTTTGTTTCTGCTCAGTAAAATAAAAATCTGATTACAATCAAAACAACAAAATAATGGCTTATGAGGTCAATTCAAGACAGGATAGATGCATCTTCCTGGCAAAAATAAGGGGTGTTGAAACTCCCCTACTACATCCAGATCTAAGCTGCTGTTTTCTTTCACGCACAAACCCTCTTATAAAAACAAAAGATCAAACCCACATGGAGTCAAATTGAGAAAAACTGGCTGTTATATAATGTTTGCATTAATACTACATGTGTTACTAGGCGGCTGTATGCAACACACATTCTTGACAGGATAATTGCTGTCTTTGGCCTTGCATATATAGACAATGCACATGTTCAGGATAGACCTGGTGACTAATTAATTAGTTGCAAACTCAAGAGATAGTGTCTGGCACAGGCTGCTATATGATATACTGTCTGGCATGTTAAAAACTGTTGCTGCCAAGAGGTTACCACGTCGCTATAATATATTAGATATTAATTCCGAATTAAACCGCCATCTATATGACCAACCTTTGCTATAGATGCATCACATGCGCTAGCTTGTACGGTGGCGTTGATGTTTTTCTTTATGGGTAAATGCTCCAGCCTTGTAAAGGTCATCTGCAATGAGAAATCCTTTCTGATACATGAAAGCCAGGGGAAACATAAGGAAAGGGTAGGTAAAAAGATACATATATACATAGACAGAAAGAGTTAAGAGTTTTATTTGACAATTGAATATTCACATCACATGGGCTGATTTTCATTCAATATAAATCCTTAATCAATGCTCTTACAAAATCGGATTGACAGAGATAGCGGCAGAAAATGGAAGATGGGGCGTCGGCAGGAGTATTATACTGAGATAGTAATCAATGTAAAGAACACCATTCATCTAAAGAGGCCACAAGTAAACATATATGATGAGAATATAGTCATTTTCGTATCCTCATCAGATGTGTAGGAGAACAAAGGGGCCACCTTAAAATTACACCAACGTCATTGAAAGTCAGTCTTTTGATTATTGTTAAGATCTTATGTGTGACTGTCAATGGCAGATATCCTGTCTGTGGCTGAAAGGCTACCTGTTTGTGTGGATGACTAATACAACCTACACTTATATGAGCCTGTGTATAAAGATTTCATGTAAACAACTCAAACAAGACAGAATTTGTGTGGAGGTGGTGAAATATAATGCATGTGTAGTTTTCTTGATAAAAAAAAAGAACCATTAGAAAATGCCGATTCAGCAGCAGTTGGCCAAGCAGTCTGGACTGCCCTCAAATTCCTGCACTTGAATCTATACAAACGTATTTCCTCAAGGGTATCGTATTGCATTCACGGGAAATAAAGGATACGTAGTAATCATAGCTATTTCTTGGAATCAACATTATAGACAGACAATAAAAGAAACTAAAAACAACATTGTGAAATTTATAAACTGTTACTACACTGAGTTAAAAAATGGAATCTGACTTGAATTGGGATATTCATCTTTGATAATCACTCACATACTGCTTATCGAATAACACAAAAACAAGAAATATAAAAAGTAAAAAGGCAATTATTTTTCTCTGACAGAAATCAATATGTTTTACCCTTGTCTACCACAGCTTCCCAAGCTCATATCCTATAAATCTAAGATGTTTTACGTAGCTCTATTTCAAGCAGTGCTGGACTGGTTGATGCGGATGTGTGAACTCCCTTGCGGTGCAGCCACCATGTTTGTTCATTTCTTTGAAAAATATTCACTGTTCAGAAATTCTCTCTACTCAATCACTTCCGGTACAGACCATGTGATCACTAAGGTGACTGTGTGTTGACAGTCTTAAAGTCTGATGATTACGTATTTCTTTTGTCTTCTGTATGTATTGAATGTTGGCCTCCAAGGACTGATGGGTGTACAATGGCTGGCCTAGCATTGCCTATAGTTGATAGTATTAAACTAATGGCAAGATAGTATCATAGCAAAATAGAATGGCTGATAACCCATACTAATTTTTAATTATTTAGGATTAAGGGGGGTTGTGGATTTTCGTGCTGAGTGTGCGATTCAGGGGTCAATCACTTTTTTTTACATACCAAAAAAGGTGTAAAATATCATGAAAGTAAATCAGGTTCTATTCCTCATAAAATATAAACAGCATCTGTAAGTTTTCATGATTTGTTTCATCTTTAGTAAGTTACCTTGACATCCTATGCATAGTTTTCATCAAAATAAAAACTAAATATTATTTAATGGCTTAACACCATAACATTTACAGTTGACAAGGCACAGAAAAAAGGGACATGCGACTAAGTCAAGTGAAAACAAGATGACATTTTAATTTAGTGTTGTTGTTCAGTCTGACTGTGTATCTTTGCAATCAACAAAATATAATGATCAATCACCTACAGATGATGATTATAATAACATGGTGCCATCTGTCCTAAGTAGCCTGTTTACCAATTAGAAATTGATTCAGAGTTCAGGCCATTTTAGATATGCAATAGAACAGCAACAAAATATGTAGGATCAGGAAAAACAATTTGAAAAGAAGGACTTGACACAAGGTGCTAAAATGGGATGCAAAAGAAAATCAATTGATGACAATGAAGAGTGATCCATTGCCATACATCTGTTGGTCATTATGGGGGAGATCATTCCTGATGACATCGCCTGATGTATTAACGGTCATGTAACATGCTTATTCATGTTCCTGGCTCCTCAATAATTCAGGCCTTTTCTGTAATCAATTACAAAGCACTGACAACATTATCCATCACCAAAACCCATTTTTGTGCGCTTCCCCATGGTTTTCACCCTTATTACTATTAATTTGACACAAGCAAATAACAGCTCACAACTATAAGCTAGGACATGAGAGTGGGGCAGATACATTCTATAAAGCTAAATTCATTAGGACCTGACTATCAAAGCTGCTCTCTGTGACCTTTAAAGGAGTCAACATTTTTTTCTTTGGCAAACACTCCCAATCGTAGGGAGGATTGAGTCAAATGTGAAAATAGTGTTTTTATCTGAAACAAAGATTTAGATATTTTCATGTTGTAAGGACTACCCATAACACCACATGACACTTTTGACAAATATTCCCAACCATGAGCAGCAAGACTATTAAATTTACAGAAAAGGCCTGAATTTTTTGAGGAGCCAGGAACATGAATGAGCATGTTACATGACCGTTAATACATCAGGCGATGTCATCAGGAATGAGACTAATTCTTTGTTTGCTTATCTTATCAAAGCAATGAAAGTATCTAATGTATTCAGATTGAATGCAAATCTATTTCAAATGATGCTACCTTTGTGTGCTCAATCGTGGGAAAAGTAAGTGGGTATTTTGCAAGCAGCTTAAGTATGTTATTTCATGTCAGTCCCTGATGTCACAGAATCACATTTTACTTTTCCTCATTATGTTTACTGTACCACCAACAAACATCACTGCACCTGGGGAGCTCAAATATAGGCTGTATCCCTAAAAAGTATCCTCTTAGGTCTTATTCATCAACAGAAGGGTCTCTCTTGAGGCTTACCACAGGGACCTGTGTTCCTCAACCACAAGACTTAATGTTGGTCTAACCACATAAAAACTAAATTCTTCTTGTCCTGTTTAGCAGTCTCAAAGCTGTGCTGATAGTATTTCACATGTTTCAAGGTGAACCTTTCTAAACAAACTACTGCTGGCAGTATAGCACATGCATTCTTGAAAACCTCATGCCCCCTGTGCTTAGAACTGTTCACGTCTAGTCTGAAATCTTATCTAAAAAAAGGAAAGAATCAGTTCAAAATCCTGTGTCACACATAATAAATCATGATGTTTGTGTAATACAAACCATTGCAATCCATGTATCGAATTTCCTGCAATAGAGCAAATTGATATTATTTTTTCAATTCCCTTTATCATTGATATTGATACATGAACATCATTCATATTGGTTCCAAAATTGATTAAAGGTGTCCTACGCTCAAATTGATGCTGTGGCTCAAACTCACGACTTTGCAACAATTAAAAGTGAAAAATACGTCAATTAAAAATCTTTTCATTCACAGCATTTCTTAATTGCAATGGAAAATATAGGTCTTTGGGGACATGCTCATAACATTTTGTGATATAGCTATGATTAGTTCTCACTGTATCATGACCATGCAAATACCATGTAAGATCAAGATTTTTCAAGGTTTCCACAAAATCGGACTTTTTTCATATAAAAGGGCTGGTTGCTAAGCAACCATTCAAAATAGAGAAAAATGGATAGCCCCATTGGATTCCCTGACATCGATTTAAGGGGGGTAGGTACTCTTAGAATTATTATAAGACAAATATTAACGACATTATGAGCTGCCATATGTTAATATCTTCTGTGGTCAATATGGTGCCATATGGCGTAACGGACGCATAATGGACAGCTTAACATGGTCGTTTTGTACCATTGACTTTAGAATATTGAAAACAGGTGAAAAATGTGAATGTCTGCATGCAAATTGTGTCTATTAATATCAGAAAAAAATTCCAATCGTTCTGGAACATTTTTGATTATGCATTATTATGCTCTATAGTTTATAGAAAAAATACACCAACCCCTGTTGATTAAAAACAATAGAGGGAACTGGCTGGTTACTACAACAAGGGAGGTTGGTAGTGAAACCCTGGGGAGTGTGGGTGGAACTAAACTATAGTCCATCCCTCCCCACCTGAGATTTGGTTACATAAATTATATACCATTATTGGTTTCATATAATTACACAAAATTGGACACAAAATTATTTTTAAATATTGATACAAGAAATAAAATAAGAGCATTTTAATTGCTTTGAATTGTAATGGATTTTTTCTGTAAGATGTGGAAAAGCTAAAAAAAATACCACAAAAGTTCCAGAATTACATCCCAGAAAAGGATAGAGCATAAAGTTTGTTCCAAGAAATGAAAAGGTATGCAAACATAATCAATTCTAATAAAATCTCGGGGGTCAAAAAAAAATTACTTTGTGACATCTTGGTAGAGCTATTCTGTGGCATTTCCATGAGCCTGAGCCCTATGCAAGGGGTGATAACAAATCACTATCTGGTGTTTAAATTACTAATAGCTGTGTTATACGATGTCAGGTATACCTGGTGATGTATGTCAGCGTTTGCCTCAAACTAACCATTCATCAGACTGCTGTAGTAGGGGCTGCAACCTGATGTCTTTTCCTACTATTCTCACTAGGCTTTCCCTTCCTTCCGCTAAAATAATAAGGATATGGTAATGTGAATACTATGTCCAAGTTGTCTTAATTGTATTCACCTTAACTCATCAATGCAAATGCTATCTGGACTTCATTATACAATTTGACCATTCATCATGCTTTTTAGGTGATATCCCCATGCTGATATCTAGTGATATTGGTACATTTGTGGTGGATATCAGCACGTTTCCGGGGGATATCATCACGTTTCCGATGGTTCTGAGCAATTCCGAAATTTCGTCACCCATTAAATCCGAGGTTTCATGGTGGTTCAAACACGCTACCCCAAGACTTGAAGTCTGAAGCTCTACGTGCGTAGTCATTTTGGCCATACATAATATCATAGTAAAATGCTCGCTGACTGGAGTTGTAAGTGCAGTTCTAATGCAGTCATTGTGTGGATCTCGTACGATGAATCCATCGCTGTGAGACACACACATAGTAGTATGAACATCCGTGTTGAGGTTGCCACCAATAAATAGCAAGAATATTAGCCAATTTGTATTAAAATACATGCTTTCGAAACGTCAACTTTTGCCCAAGCTGAACCGAGCATGCCGGAAGTGACAATATTTTGTCCCTCCCCTGCCACTGGAGAGTTCCACAACAAATCCAACATGGCTTCTTCTCCACATTTCAAAGTCGACCAATATGTCGAGGTGCCAGAGGAAAATGAATGGACTCTTGGGTACATTATAAGTCTCAGCAGCTCACCAAACATCTTTTATGTATAATGTTCAGAACATGACAGATGGCAGTTTCACTGTTCACAAGCCTAAAAACATGAGGGGAAGCCACCTCAATATCGGTGACGACAAAGAAATACCACTGCCTGAAGTCTACAGTCCAGCCCAACCCCCGGTGGCAAAAAAATATTTGGTATGACTGCTGCATATGGTCTAAAAGACCTTGAAATGGCAGCAAAAGCACAAAAATACCCATCTTCAAACAGCGTGGGGAATGAGGATTTTCAAAGGTATATATTTTATTTATTATCGATTAATTTCTCGAGTCGAAATAGCCTGTTCAAAACACACACTTTCATATCCACATTACCGGCCCAAGCCAAACGGACTGCACCACCATGAATGTGCAATCTCTGACCTAAGGGAGCGGTTATTATTTCAAACGACAGTTACATCTCAATGCTTTTGCTATGTAAGTCTGTTGATACGTTCATATGATTTTAATACTTTTTTATTATTTTTTACAGAATGGCTACTGGAAATGAAAGAACCTTTGGAATTTGAATTACTACCTAAAGACAAGCTATGCCTACTGCTAAAACGTTTCTACGCAGAAGTTCACACACAGGAGTACTAAGTATAGCAAGAAATACCTGGTCTGTATCTGTGCAGCCATCCAAAGGCATATGAATGAGCCTCATTTCAATGTGAATTATAATTTGATCACCAATGCAGCCTCCATTGGGGCAAGTAATGTCCTAAAGGGTCATATTAAGGTCAATAAAGCAGCAGGCTTAGAGGTATCTACACATTACACACCAATCAGTAAGGCAGATAAGACTCTTCAGGAACACTCTCACATGATGACCCCAAATGCCTCAAGCACAGGATCTATTATGAAGTGTCTCTACACTTTGAAAAGCGTGCCAGGGAGGGCCTTCATGAGCTGAAGCAGAAGGATTTCATTTTCAGGACTGATTCAGCGGGCATGGAATATGCTACATTAGCCTTCAATCCAGCAGAGAAGAACCATACGGGCCCGTCTCAAGATGGAAAAGAACACCAGCAAAGGATGTATGGTATAGGGAAGGCTGATTGCCCCCTCACTTCCCTGAAATTCTATTTGTCCGAATTGACCCCTTCTAACCCTTCTATCTTCCAGACTCCAAAAGTGAATGGCTGGAGGTTAAGTATCTTATGGTACACCAAGTCAGCTGTGAGGCTAAATACAATTGGGAAATTTATGCCTACAATTTCCAAAATTGCAAAATTGGTCATAAGAGTGAGGCCAGCATAGAGTCGTATTCCAAAACTCCTGATATGATTAGAAAGACCATGAGTCACACTCTGGGCAGGAAACTAGATAATATATGCTTCCCGGGTCTCCTCTCCACCACAACGAGGCTGTCACAACTAACATGGCGCCGCCCATGTCCACCGCTTCTGTTCGTGTAAATCATTCAAAATGGCCAAATTAGGATGAATTCATGGTAAATTTTTACATTTGAATCGGAAAAATGTGTAATAAACGATACTTTGTTTCTCTATGATATTGGTAGAGTATCAATTAAAGAACAAAGTCGACACAGTTCGGATCAAGTGTTACAGGTTGCAAATCAGGTTTATTCAGATAACCTAGACAAGCAGTATCTATGTGTGCGAACTCCCTATAGAGTTCGGAACGGGTCAGTAGGCTAATCAGCCGTAATGATCACGGGGTCTCCTCACCAGCGTGGCTCAGAGTAACCGACGAGTACCGTCAGATGCTGGGTATATATAGGCAGCCAGCCTGCGCGCGCACACGCAGACCGGAAGCCTATAGCGACCTCTGTCCATACCCCAAGCCCGGGGTAGGTGTCGCCACCTACCGTCGGACTGAAGGGTTCGGACTGAGCTCGCAACACAGCATCCAACAGCACTCGTCATATAACAAACCCGTATAACCCTAGCCCCTACACTACCCCCTACCAGATAATAACCGGGAGGTAAATAATTAAGGTTAAAGTCCGAAAACACTTCGGACTGGCATTATCTTATAAATACCACCTTAGGGGTTTATTAGAGTTATACCTTACAAACAATATGACGTATACTGTTGAACAGGCCGGGACCTCTGTCCATACCCCAAGCCCGGGGTAGGTGTCGCCACCTACCGTCGGACTGAAGGGTTCGGACTGAGCTCGCAACACAGCATCCAACAGCACTCGTCATATAACAAACCCGTATAACCCTAGCCCCTACACTACCCCCTACCAGATAATAACCGGGAGGTAAATAATTAAGGTTAAAGTCCGAAAACACTTCGGACTGGCATTATCTTATAAATACCACCTTAGGGGTTTATTAGAGTTATACCTTACAAACAATATGACGTATACTGTTGAACACAAAAAGGTATTAATTACACACATTTCTATATATATAGACCGTAATAACAATTACGCCCCATTCCCTAGGATAGATGGAGTTAACCTATACATATAGTATACAAACACTTGAAAAAGTACAATATCACAGTAAAAAAAATTTGTCCCTCCAGGACCCCGAGCTAATTACACTCGTAATGAATAATACTTATAAGTGATAAACAATATCACTTCTCTTAAGGTTTAAAGACATAAGTACATATTAAAGTATTATTACAAAAAGACATCATACGTGGTCTTGTAGCGAGGATCCGGATCTTCTGTTGATGGTGTTTCATTCCGCCCGGCTTTCAGAACCTACTTCATTCAGCTCTTACTCACCGGAACGAGAAAGTTCATAGCTCATGCTCGGGAGCTTAAGGTAATAATAAAATTTAAAAAAAATAGTCCTGCCTCCAGGCGATCTTCGGACTTATAACTAGGAGCACTCGGTCCTGATATCCAGAGTTTATATAAAAAAAACATCACGTATCGGATCCCTGTTGGTATCGTGCTCCAGTCCCGAGTTCAGCTTTCTTTCCGGATCTCCTCGTCCTCCTCCGTCAGTGCTACCTGGCAGACTGGATCCTTGCGTAGCCAGCCTGCCGCGTTCCTCTGTCCGGACACTCCTAAACCCTTTCCAAGGGTGTTTTGCTTGTAGGGGTGGTATACTTAGAATACCCCCCCCCCCTCTCCTAATCGGATCCTAGAATAGGATAATCCTATCCGGAGTCCGAATCGTCTTTGGAACCGGGTTTAGCCGGCTCCTCCTCCTCATCAGAGTCTGACGCAGCTTCCGCCAGAGTCAACTCCTGGAGCCAGAGCTCGATTTGAGCCCGAGTTCCATCCCACTCGTGCATTTCATGCACGAAGCAGTCTCTGAACCCACGACGTTCGTGGTCCAGCTTTTCCTCGGCGTTCTTAACTGCCAACTTCTGCTTCTTCCTTTCGGTTTTAGCAGCACTTCGTTCAGTCCGAGCGTTCTCACGCTCTTCCTGCACGGACTCCGCAGCCGCTGCCTTCTGGGTAGCGACTTCCCTCTGATGGAGATGGTGTACCGTATTAAGGGACAACATCGCCACCTCCTGACTCAGGCCAGCAAGCAACCGGTGAAAGTTGTCCTGCCATTGACCGAAGGCCTCCTGTCCGGTTTCATATGAAGTGAAGTCGGCGGGAGGGAACGAAGGAGGGCCCCTTAGTCGCAAGACTAGACGCCCCTCCTCCGGAGTCTCTGGTGGGAGATCCGGGGTCTGAGTCGGCTTCAGCGTTTTCTTTGCTGGAGCCTTCGTCTTACCGGTCTGAGTCAGAGTCTGCGACTCCTCACCCGGAACCATATCGTTTTCGGGGAACTCGTCCGCGAAGGACCCCACCGTGCTGGAGTTCGGATCCTCCGGAACAGACCGAGGTGGCCTGCCCTGGGGACCCGTCTTCCAGTCCGTCGTCTGAGAAGTGAATGCCGGCCCTTTATAGCCCGGATCCGCCTTCTCCATAACGGATTTCCTTTCATCCGTTTTGGCCTTTTTAGGGTCGGCCTGCTCCGAAGACCCGCTAGGTCTCTTCTGAGCGCCCCGCACCTTTCTCGTACTGGTACGTTTCTGATACTCCTCGAATTCATCGAAGAGCTCACCTTCCGGAATCCGGATGCAGTTGCCGTCCGGGTTTACCTTGTAAAAGACCCGGACCTTTCCCTTCTCGTTGGTGCCAAAATCCACCTCGAGGTTATCATTTCTGCCTACTACCCCGAAATGGGAGTAGACTTCTGCATGGGCGGTCTGGATGCGTTCCGCTGCGGTCTCCAGAGCCAAGCCGTGCTGCTTAGCAAGATGCCTGATGATGTCGGCTCTAGTGTAGAACCAGCCACCCTCGGGACAACCCTTGCTTCCTTTCGCACCCACACTCAAGCAGTCATACCGCATGTAATGACGCAAATGATAGCGGGTGATATGCCTTGCGTACCGGACCTTGGTAGGCCAAGTTCGGGGTGCTTCCAGTGTCTCGTCAACATTCAGACAAGGCTCAAAGGGGCACTTGCTAAATGGATGCCATCTAGCCATAGCCCATGCCAATTTAGTTTTCTGGAGGGGCGAATGGTATTTGGTACTACCAGTTCGGACCTTCTCCAGTAACTCAAAGTGGTACAGCTGTACCGACTTGTCGAGGGGATCAGTCTTAATCCACTCCTCGTCGTCGGAGAGACCGTCAGGACCCACCTCCTCCGGATGGTGTGAGGACCGCTTATCCTTGACGCAGTCGTTCACACACATTGGTTTAAAGTACTTAAACCCACTTGCGGCATTGGCTCGGAGTGCTGTCCGGACCAGAATCTGAAGCTCGTCGTCCGGGATTGTATTTTCATCCAATCCCTTCAGAACCCCTTCCACCTCCTCTTCGGATCGACCCGCCTTCAGAGAGGTTACTTTGATGGTCTCTCGTAGGTATAGGTGCCTACGATTGGCCTTCTCCTGGCGACTAGTGTCTGCACTCCTAGCCGCGGCCGAGGTCTGTTGGATGATTTCATCCTCCAGAGTAGCATCCAGAATTGACTCTTTAGTCTTCTGTTCCATACTCCGAGCCAGCTTCATTGCTGGCGTCAGACGTCTTTTCTTCTCCCTCCTGTTATGCACGGTTTGGAATTCCGCTGCAGTTTGCAGTTCGTATTCCAAGGCCGCGATAATTTCGGGACGTCCCTCGGTCTCAGCAACTAAGCGAGCTGTAGCCGACTTTTTGCTGAGATCGTCCATGGCCGCAGTTAAGCGATCCGGGAACCAGGCCGGGAACTTGGCAGACAAACTGTCCAGCCCCCGGAAGGTTCGCATTTGTATCAGTTCGAAGGATCTGACCTCTGTTTGGCTCATCTGATCGATGATGGCACCTCTGAGCAGGGGTGGGACGTCGGCGTCCTCCTTTTCCCATGCATCATGCTGGTATGGAGCGAGGATGTGCACCCCCGATCCAGATGGACCACCACCTGCAGCTTGGTCCAGCTTTCCGGCTTCCTCCGAAATATCCAGGTTGGATGGTTCCAGAGTAGGCTCGGTAGGCTGTGGAGGAGTATCCACTCGGACGGGTACCTCTCTCCGAGGAGGTAACTCCACCCGAACGGGTACCTCTTTTCGCGGCTCCAGTGGAGCCGGGAGGTTGAACGTGATGTTAGACAGCACATCCTGCACGACCTGGACCGTATGGGCTGCGGATGAAGTATCCATAGTCTCCTCGGTCCAAGGTTCCTTGGGAGGAACTGTCGTTTTAGGACGACCTCCCCCATGTCCCGTCTTACCAGCCATCGCAGCGGCTGTAGCAGCTACTGCTGAGCTGTTGTCCAACCCTCGCGAGAAGGACAACACGTCGATGGCTGGGGTCGGAGCAGCTGAGGTTCCAACTGCCTTCCCGCTATCCTTCACCTTGCTAGGGATCGGGAGACTGGACTTATTGGGGCCCGGAGTCTTGACAGCTTGAGTGCTGCCGGACGTCTGCCCCTTCCTCGGCTGGTCCTTAGCGCCGGGCTTCGGATCAGCTTTCTTCTGACCCTTCGGCACCTTCGTAGTAGGAGCCTTGGGATCAACCGTCTTCGGATCCTTGGATGCCGTTGCAGTGGCAGCCTTAGAATCCGGCTTCTTCGTACTCGCAGTACTACCCTTCTTCGGATCGGGCTTTTTAGGCTCGTCCTTTCCTGGTGGCTTCTTCCCAACACCAGTGTGTTTGGTAGCCTTGGTACTAGCCTTAGTATCGGCCGACTTGGACCGATCTCGGGTAGCACCCTTCCCACCGCGCGTCCTCAGACGTGAAGTGTCGGAATCACTCCCACTCCCCATAGACAGTTTACGGGCAACCGTCTTCTGGAGGCTTGGTGATATACCAAGACTGCACATCCGGGAGGGACGCACAGTCGTCTCGGAGGGATCCGGCGCTACTTCGGTGTAGGCGATTCCTCGCAGCATTCCGGAGTCCTCGCTGCCGTCGGGCGACGGAGACTTTCGGATCGGAGACACGGCCGGATCTACACGTAGTTCCGCCAGCGTCTGGCTTTACTCATCACCACTTGGGCATTGAGCATCCATAGGCTCCTCGGTGGCGGATGCCACCTCAGAGTGTCCGGTGAGTTCGGAGTGACGGAGCTGTTGCTCGGCCATCCTCACTACGGCAGTGTCTTTCGACGGGAGTTTGACGGGGAAACCACTAGTTCCCCGCCTCCCTCTTTGTCTCAGACGAACCAGGAAAGAGTTCTCACTGCTTACAACTCTTTTACCGACTTTTCTCCTCTTCTAACCGTCCAAATCACCAACTTCCCCGCTGCCGACCAACACCGCTATTGACTGGGGCGAGCCCAAAATCAATATGGCGGTTCCCTCGCTTTTGTTTTTAAAACAAAGCGCATGCGCAGCGTCTCGCGTGATTGGACGCGATCCCGTTACCCGGTGTGACCCAATTACTGTTTAATCAGGTCACGACCTTTCCCGCCCGCAGCTCGGGCTCGAGGGATCACACTGCTACGTAGGCGGCTCACAAAAGTCAAAATATACTTCGAATAAAGAGCTCATCAGGAGTATTAGTGGATCTTTATGGGAAATCGAAGATTACCCCACCGGATTATCCGTCCACCACCCTCGGGGAGCACTCTTACATTCTTTTCCTCTTGACTCTGAGCGCCCCTGTCGGTAACATACATATAACATATAGAACAACACAGGACACCACACTCGTTGTGTAAACAAGCTAGGTTACAGCCCCTCTAGCCACCAGCCTTGGGCTTCGCCGAACGGGTTTACCGTCCGCCTCTCGTAACCTGGCCGAAGGACACTCGTTCTTAACTAAAACTCCAGCCTTGATTTTAGTTTTCCGTGCCCTTCTTCCTTCGCCTGCCGAGACTTTCTTTTTCACGGTCTTCCGGAGCTTCTTTCGTACCACTCTTTTAGGGGGATCCACTGACACCCCTTCCAAAGGTACAAATTTAGCCTCCGAATTTCCCTTCTCCACCTCCGTTTCCGGGGTGAGCTCCCTTCCAGCCCAAGCACGCAACCGAGCCACATGGCTCGTCCGGATGCGTCCTGCTTCGGACTGAATCAACACAGTCGTTTGACTGATACATTTAACCACGGTGTGTGGTCCATCCCAGTTATTCGCCAGTTTGACGTTGCAGAGCGGTTCATGTAGGCGGATCACTCTATCCCCCACTACGAATCGTCGCAACTTCAATCCGGTGTCGTAACCCACCTTCTGCCAATTCGCAGCTTTGAGCAAATGAGCCCTAACTGTTTCGTAGGCAAATTTGAACCTCTCTCGTAGAGATTCCACAAACAGCACAGTACATGGTGCTTCCGGACTGATCCCTACCACCCCGAATACTAAATCCGCCGGCATGATCAAGTCCTCTCCGAACACCAGGAGGTTCGGAGTGCAATTCGTCGAAGTGTGGACCGTATTATTATACGCATGAACCACAAATTCGCACTGATCATCCCAATCATCCATATGGGAGTTCACTAATGGCTTCAAAACCTGGATCAAGGTCCGATTGAACCGCTCCACCTGCCCGTCTGACTGTGGTCGGTACGGATTGGTCCGAGTTTTGCATATAGCCAACTGATGGCACATAGCTGTCCATAGTTTGGACTCAAATTCTCTCCCTTGATCGCTATGTAACATCAAGGGAGCCCCCAGATGGAGGATCCACCCCTTTACCAATGCTTCCGCACAAGTAGCAGCAGTGTGATCCTCGAGTGGGTACACTCGGGTGTATTTCGTATAGTAGTCCGAGACCACCATCATACACGTATTACCTTTTGGAGTGGGTTTAACTCCACTGATAATGTCCACGGCTATTCAAGCAAACCTCACCCCGAATAGCTCTTGTTGCAGTGGCAATTTCCCTAGTCCAGGACCAGGTTTGCCTAAACAACAGGCCGGACAGGTCTCGATCCACCTTAAAAGGTCGCCTGACATGCCGGGCCAGTAATATCTCCTACTCAGCCGTTCCAACGAGCGTTTCTTTCCGAAATGCCCACTAGTGGAATGGCCGTGGCAGTAGTACAGGATGTCTTTCCTCATAGCAGCAGGGATCACCATTTGTAACACCCTCCGCTTCCCGGGACAAGTCTTCCACCTGCACAACAACGAATCCCGGACCTCCAGTTCGTGGAACTGAGCCAGGAAACATCGCATTTCACGGTTTTCCAGTGATATTTCGGGTCTCACTGGACAGACCCCAGTAGGGACAAGCTCCCTCAGTCGTGCTATGGTAGGATCGGCCATCTGGTACGTCCTTATAGTGTCGGTGGACCAATCCAACAGGTTTTGCAACAACCCATCATAAGGCAAACGCACACTCGCTACCACAGCATTGTGAGCACCACAATCCCCACACTCCGGACGCACACAACGGCCTACCGGACGTCTACTCAGACAGTCAGCATTAATATGCTTCGTGCCCGCTCGGTGCTGGATATGAGAGTTCTCCAGTCCGAACTCGCTGAGGTGATTCAACCACCGACCAATCATTCCCTCTGCGTCCTTAAAATTAAGGAGCCACCTCAAGGCCGAATGATCGGCACGGAGTGTGAAATTCCCTCCATATAAGAAGTGCCGAAACTTCTTCGTGTACACCACTACTGCGAGCAGCTCTCGCTTGGTAGTAAAATAATTTCTCTGTGCCTTGTTCATACTGTTACTAGCGAACGCCAGCGGGACCTCTACTCCGTCCTGGATTTGGGACAATGCGGCCCCGATGCTCTCATTGCTCGCATCAGTGTCAAGGATGAAATGCCCCTTCTCCGTAGGGTATCTCAGCACCGGGGTGGTTCGGAACAACGCCTTAATCTCTTTGAAGGCTTCATTCTGCTCCATCCCCCATGGGAAGGGTTCTTTTTTCCTCCCCGGAGTCCAATGGCTCAACCGTTGCAATGGCTGAGACACCCTAGAGAATCCGGGGATAAAGTCCCTGTAATAGGAACAGAAACCTAAAAAGGATCTGACATCCTTTGGTCCCTTTGGAACTTCCCAAGTCTCCACAGTCTCCAATTTAGCCGGATCAGCCTGCACACCCTCGGTGGAGATGATCCGGCCCAAATAGACCATGGACTTCCGAAAAAGTTCACATTTCTTCGGCTTTAATGTCAAGCCATTGGACCGAATTCGCTCCAACACCTCTCCGAGGTTCAACGCACACTCTTCAAAAGTCTTGCCGAAAACAATGACATCATCCAAGTATACCAAGCACTTGCGCCACAACAGATCACTCAAAAGAGTTTCCATCATAGCCTCAAAAGTGGCCGGGGCGTTGCACAACCCAAAGGGCATCAGCTCAAACTGATACAGTCCAATGTGACTTGTAAAAGCCATTTTCTCTTTATCCTCCTCCTTCATCCCGATCTGCCAATATCCGGACTGCAAATCAAGGGTGCAGAACCATTGGTTCCCACCCAAAGAGTCCAGAGTCTCATCGATCCGGGGGAGAGGATATGCATTTTTCTTGGTTACCCCATTCAGGCGCCTATAGTCGATACGAAATCGGATAGACCCGTCCTTCTTAGTAACCATCTGGACCAGACTGGACCAGGGGCTAGTGCTAGGCACGATCACCTTCTGTTCCAACATGGTCTTCACTTGTTCCTCAACCACTGCTTTCTTACCCAAAGGCAAGCGTCGGTAAGGCATTTTGAACGGCTGTGCATCACCCGTATTGATAGAATGCAACACTTTGTCGGTTCGGCCCAAAGGCTCCCCCTCCACCTGCCATGCATCCTGATACTTCACTACCAGCCTCCTTAGGGAGTCGAGATCCCTCCAATCCGTCAGATCCGTTTCGGAGATCATTTTCTCGAGTCCCGCACTCAAAGTGGTCGGAGAAGGGTCACCCTTCATGCTCACCTGCCCAGCAGGCATCACTGCCTCACTGGTGAACACCTTCCCCAGTACTGTATCTTTCCTTAGATACTTCGGTTCCAACCCGGGGTTAGAAACCGGCACCACGGTCCAAGCACCATCACCCACGAGGGTGTCCATGCCTGTCAAACCGATACTACCCAAAATGGCCACATCCGGCTCCACAACTGCCTCTTCCTCTCTCCTAAGCCCCTTGCTTCGGACCAGCATGTCACACGTCTGTCCGGGAGGAATCTTTACAGTTTGGACCACCGTTGCCACTGTTGACACTTGTCGGAGCACACATTGCTCTACCGCACGGTACGGGTGCTCTATCAGGAGTACCCCTGTACCAGGATTCAGGACCGCGTCATACAACGCCGAAAAGTCCAATCCCAGTATACCGTCGTCTGCAATATCCGCAATGGTGGGAGAAGCCACATACTCCTTCCCCCCAATTCGGAGCGGTATGAACGCGCGCCCATACGTCTGCATACTTGACCCATCGGCCGAACAGGCGTTTACCCTCGTTTTGAAGTTATCACGACTGTCCGGCATAAGAGCATAGAAGTTAGAGGAGATAAAGGAGTGGCTAGCTCCCGTATCTACTAAAAATTCGCCCGCTCTACCGGCCACAGTAACAGACACATACCACCGCCTCCCCCCCAGCGGAGACGGGTTTACAGTGAAGCGTTTAAAATCCTTCGGAGCAGCCAAATCAAGGCCATGTTTCTTCAAATGGTCGAAACATGGATGATCCGGGGAAAGCTGGGTACTCCCTACCCACACGGTGTCTGTGACAACCGCAACTTCCTCGTTCCTATCCGTAATGGGCCTCCCTGCCTCATTGCCGGGCAACTGTTGGACTGGAATGTTAACCAGGCCGGCATCCGAGCCCCTCAAGCTCGAAGCCACCCCTGATTCCCTTCCTGCCTTCGGAATTTCACTAGGCTCTACCTCTCTGGTATGTTGGCGTACTTCATATACAGGGGTCGTCCGCTCGCCTTCTCGGACTACCCCCTCTAGTTTCCCTCCTTACCGGGAACTTTCGGATTCGGAGCCGTACACTCCGCAGCAAAGTGACCGATCTCCAGGCACCTATAGCACTTGGCGGCCCCCCGATTGATCTTCCTTCGGTTAGGCTGTGTAGCCCCCTGAATGGAAGTCGTCATCTTCTCAAACAGCGCTGTGAAAAACGCTGCGTCCATTATCGGAGCTTTTGGATCCGATGATTCCTTCTTCGGAGGAGGGTTTCCACCCCCTTCCGGCTTCCTATTCTTCCACGGCGGTTTAGAGGAATTCCCATTCCTTTTAAACTGAGCTGCAGAAGCTATCGCCCCCTCTTCCTCACTGCCCGAACCATCAGACTGCTCCGGGGAACATTCTATAATGGCCGAGGCCCGGGTAGGCATCCGGTCCCCCAACAGTGACTTTTTGAGAGCATGTATGTCGATGGCCTTAAAAAGGTCATCTAATGACGTATCCGCTCTCCACGTATCATACACTACTTGTTGTATTTCTGGATCTCTCAGTCCAGCGACGAACTGAGAGAACAATTCCTTAGAGAATAAGGCATCATGGATTCCTGAAGCTGGATGTACCTTTTTCAGGAGTCTCATCAGTGCAAGTCCGAAAACCCTCGGGGCTTCGTTCTTGCCTTGCACTCGCTTCTTAAAAGCGACCATCGGATCAATCCGAGCGGAGTCTCCGTATAGGATAGTTCCGATCTCTACAAGCTGTTTGAAAGTGCCGCGGGGTCCGCATTCATCTTTCCACTGCTCCACTGCCATCAGGCCATCTCCCATGCGCAATCCCTTACAGACATACGGAATTGCATCTTGTTGATCCCACCCACTGAGGTTGATAGTGTAGTGGGTCGCCGCTGTACTATTTCTATGGAACCAGTTTGAGTTATATTTGGTATATGTGTTGTCGTGTATCCAGGCCGCACTCCTGTCTACTGCCGAGTATAAGGTTATATAAGCCCACACGTGAGGATTGGTGGAGCGCGGCCTGGTTATGTGCATTGAGCTGTGACCGCCACGTGTCACCCGACATATCTCGGGTACAGTGTCGGCTCGGATGCACCGGCGCGTGGTTACCCGGAGTTCCTCGGGAACTCAAGTGTTTACGAGTAATGAAGAGAATTACATAACGACCAGTACATAAGACCTGGGGTTCTGCTAATCGAGGACCCAGTCTTGCTGCGCACTTCGGCCAGCTCGACTGCTCCACAACAGAGCTTCCCCGAACTCTGTTGTACCTTTTAGGCCTAGTCCTGTCGCTGCTTCTACCTTGGTCACCCTGCGTCTTTCTCTGTTCCACCCTCTGGGGGAACTAGAGGAGATAGACGCATTGGTGTACAACTCCGCGTACAGAACTCCCTCTGTGGAGTCTGATCCAAGTGGAGTTAACCAAGATGGAAGAGAGCCTTGGAACTCGGGAATTATGTACTAGACCGTGAGCGTATACCTCCTGTATGTTCATATGACCACTGGTGTTCAGAAGCCTATTCGATTATTGCTATCCGTCTGTATGATTACGAGCCGCATGTCAGAATGAATAAAGTGTAATTTCTGAACAACCTATTTTCGAATCTGGAGTTTTTCATAGCCGATGTCTATCTTAGAATAGCCAACAGCTACACTGGTGCCGTGACCACTTTGGGTAAGTATTGATTTACATTTATTTTTTTCATTTTTCTTTCTGAAATTGAGAGGTAAGCTCTTATATGTTTGAACCAGAATTGGTAGGATTCAAGGATAGTTATTACAGGTTGCTTTTGTGTGGTGAGGATATGTCAGATACAGAGGTACCTCCCCCGTCGGTTACTAACCAAGGGGAGGGTATGCGTCCTAGACTGCGGTCTAGGGTTAGGTTTAATGCTAGGCAGAAGGTACATACTTTCAATCAGAGTAGGGAAATTGGACATGGAGGAGAGGAGGAGGCCCATGAGGTGAGATCTGAGGATTCACAAGGGGATCCTCCAGCAAAACGTCCAGCTCTAGAGCCAGATAGGGGTATGGAGGGGCCTGTCCAGGTGGGGGACACCTCACGGGAGGATGTGACGCTTGGACAGGTGACCATGGAAGATGCTGGAGAAGATAGTGACTCTAGTATACCTAGTCTGGAGGGTACAGTAGATATACCAGTGAGATGGGAACGTAGACCAGTACCCACTGTAGAAGCAGTGGGGGGGACTAGAGTGGTAGTCCCAGTTAGTCAGGAAGGAGTTGAGGTTGGCAAAAGAGACGACCTAGTGGAAACTCCTGAGGAAGGGGAAGAGACAGCTGAGGTAATCTCCAGGGGAGATGGGATCTCCAGAGGAGATAAGCTGTTTCCAGATCCTTTTAGGTTGACAATACCTGGTCTAGAGGTTCCGCCTTATGAACCCAGGGAAAGGTTGAGCCTGGAGGACATAAGGACGCTCCGATTGAGAAATGAGCATGAGCATATGAAGGAAGGGATAAGGCTAGAGGAAGAATCCCTCAGGAAGTTGAAGGAAGAAAGGGAAGCTTTTGAAAAGAGTTTTTTGGCAAAAAGGTCAGGAAACATTGGGGAACATGCAGCTCAGATAAAACATCTGGAACAAATTTCTGTCAATGTGGGTCTACTTGAAGGTACTGAAGTCAGACTGAAGTCTGAAACAGAAAAGCTAGTGGTGCGGAATAAAGAAATTAGTTCCGAGATTCTAGCAAGACAGTTACAAGTAGCAGAGTATGATGAGTTATTGAAGAAGCAGGATAGTAAGCTGGGAGAGTTAGAGGCGCTAGCTCAACAAGCTGAAAATCACATGGTGAACAAGCTAGAACCAAAAGGGACGAAGGAAATTGGGGACCCAGTGGGAAAGGCGCAAGAGGTGTCTAGAGATGAGACCTTTGTGACTGCCGACGAGCCCTCAGTAGTTATAGTCAATACGGTGGAGGAGGTAGTGAAACCACCTGTCACTGAGGATCTAGATAGTTCCATGGTAATACATACAGCAGATATGTTATCCAGTGTGAGTGGACACTCATCCATGCATGGCAGTAAGTTTGACAAGAATGAGGAGTTCATGTTGGAGCTTTGTGGTAGAGTTGAAAAACTGTTTCAGGAAAAGTTAGATTGCTTTCTTGAAGAAACAGAGTCAGTGAGTGTGGAGAATGACACTAAGGGAGGAAAAGGAGACGTTCCGGTAGCACAGGCTACAGGGAATAAGCCTCCTGTGGGACCAGTTAACACTGCTCCAGCTCCAGGTGCTCATTCTACTCCAGCTCCAGGGACAAGGCAAGTTCCTACAGTTCCGGTAAATGTGTCTACGGTAGGTAGACCAGGTTTGCCCGGTGGAGCATACATGAATGCTCGGCCGCCAGGTCAAGGGAATCTGGCCGGGCCTAACACCTCCTACGGGGGATGGGGCAATGTGGGACCGGATAACTGTTATGGGAACGCGAGGCCTATGTTCAATATACCACCTCCCCCATTACCTGGCAGTCATGTAACTCCAGGAAGCATGTATACACCAAGGACCGGAGGTACTAATCAGAGTGGGACACCCTATCAACATAGGGGAAATATGTCAATGGAAGATGAGGCAGTGTTCCAGAGCAATCCAGCAATTAGAAGATTGGGGATTGATGCGGTACCGAATGACGTGGGGAACTTTAAGGCAGTGGACTATGCTTTGAGTCCTGATATACCGTTGAGAACGGGAATGACACCTGTAAAGAAGCAGGCTATCAAGATGAAGCAGTATGATGGCTCGGTTCCATGGAGGAAATGGTTCACACGATTTTCAGCAGATATGAGACATAATGGCTGGGAAGGCGATGAGTGCCTTGCAGCTTTGTCATGGTGTCTGCGGGATGGTCCTGGTGATCCCGCCCTAACAAGCTTTGAATTAAGCGGGGGAAGAACGTACAAGGGATTAGTGGAAACAGCTTCTTGGGCTTTGGGTTCCACATCCGGTGCGGATCCCGCATCTGAGCTAGAAGCAAGAGTTCAGAAGCCTGGTGAGGGGCACAGACAGTTTGGAATGGCTCTCAGAGTGCTAGCAGCAGAAGCATTTGCATCTATGAGTCCAAGTGATCCATGGCTGGTAAGGAAGTTGTCCAGCCTGTATATAGATGGACTTAAGGACGAGAGATTGTCAAGCGGGATTGCTTCACAGTGGAAGACCACTATGTCACTAGCAGATATCTTCGAGCTTACAGAAGATGCTCTGAGAAAGAGGAAGCTGTTGAAAACTGTGGAGGCAGCCCCTGTAGCAGTAATAGAGATGCCCGTAGAGGAGGTTGAACTGGCTACAGAGGGTGTGCAAGAGGTGGCAGCTATAGATCCTAAATGGAAGGGACGTCGTTCTTTTTATGTAAGACGAAAGGCTCCAGGATCAGACGCTCAAGCGCCAGAGGAGGGTGCATTGAAAACCATGATTGGGAAAGTCATGGAGGAGCGTAGTAAAGCTGAGAAGGCTGAGAAGGTCGCAACTCGTGGTCGCGGTAAGGGGAAACCCAACAAAGACACGAAATGCTACAATTGTGGGAAGAAGGGTCACTTTGCAAGGACATGTTGGTCCAAGGATACCAGGAATGTATCATCGGTCGAGAAACAAAAAGACGGACCCTCTTCTGACCAAAGCCCACCACCGACGGAAAACTAACAGGGGTTGTTGTCGATGACAAGATAACAACCCCGCCTGTGAATGTCAAAGGTACTATCAGGGGAGAATCAAAAGATTCCATTTCATGGGAACCGCTGGGGTTAGCCGCACCTGAGTCTGATCCGCCAGGTGGAGATGGGCCCCAGGGAACGGACGAGAAGGGTGTTGAAGATTTAGCTCATCTGGACACCGTCCGTAGAATTGAGTTGGCGGAAGAAGTAGAAAGGTTTTGTGCTTCGCGACTCAAACCCGATGATCCTATAGTTAAGTTTCTTAACTCGAGGGGATATGACTTGGGCGGTGAAACTGGAATCCAGAGATTTGCCTTACAACCTTCTCCTTTACAAGGGAAGAGATGGTACTTGCCTGTGTAGATTCAGGGCTGCTTGGGGGAATTTCTGATCGATACTGGAGCTAGTCACTCCATGGTGGGTCACCATTTTTTCAAGAAGCTCGCAGGTCTGTCGACTAACCCTGTGGGGTCTGGGTCGGTCAGAAGTGCTGATGGATCTCATATGCGGACACATGGCAGACAGGTGATACCCTTCTGGGTGAATCAACATTCATTTGTTGTTTCAACAACTGTGGCTGAATTGACGGATGAGGGAATCTTGGGAGTAGATTTTTGTTCTCTGTATGGAGCGGTATTGGATAGTGTGACAGGGGAACTCACTCTTCGATATCCACAAGAGATGAAAGTCCAGTGTGTGCTCCGCCGGATTTCAGGCGTCTCGTCTGTCTCTCAGACAGTGCGAATTCCTCCCCGCCATGTATGCAATGTAGTTGTATATTGCCGGGAGATGGAATTTGACCGCATGGGTGTGGTGGAACCGAATCAACAGCATTTGCGTAAGCTGGGGTTGGTTTCCACCAGTGCCTTAGTGCAGAGTTCACGACGAACAGTAGTACCAGTCAGTAATATGACTTTTCAGGATGTGTACCTGGAAAAAGGGACGACCTTTGGGGACGTAACATATGCTGACGTGGTAGGAAGAGCTGACTCACCAGAAGTGGAGTTAGCAGTAAAGAGAGCAGTGGAGATAGGAGCTTTGGATCCATCCGCTATGCCAGTGGTATTGCAAGACACTGGGGAGCAGGATAGGAAGGAAGGATATGGATTACCACTGCATCTTTTACCATTAGTAACAGATAGCCACTTGGAGACGGAAGAGGACAAAGAGAGTCTGGCTCAGCTATTGTGCGAGAATGCAGACTTGTTCTCTGCTCCAGGGGAGCAATTGGGTAGAACTGACCGAGTAACTCATCGGATAGACACCGGTTCTAGCCAACCATTGCGCTTGCCATACCGGCGCCTCCCTTTGTCTAAGAAACAGGCATTGGAGGATGAGGTAGACAAGATGTTAGGGGAAGGGATAATAAGGCCCTCAGATAGTCCATGGGCTAGTCCGGTGGTAATGGTTACCAAAAAGGATGGCACCTGTCGATTCTGTATAGATTACAGGAGACTAAATGGGATTACGAGGAAGAATGCCTACCCCTTGCCACGCATTGACGAAAGTCTGGATTCCTTGGGAGGCAATCACTGGTTTAGTACCTTAGATCTCCAGTCAGGGTACTGGCAGATTGGGATGCACCCAGAGGATAAGGAAAAGACAGCGTTCACAACCCACAGGGGGTTGTTTGAGTTCAATGTAATGCCATTTGGCTTATGCAATGCTCCGGCTACTTTCGAGAATATGATGGAGACAATGCTAAGGGGATTGTTGTGGAAAAACTGTCTAGTTTATCTAGACGACATCATAGTTTTCGGAAAAACTCGGGAGGAGTGTCTATCAAATTTGACCAAGGTGATGGATCGACTGAGATCCTACAACCTTAGACTGAAAGCTAAGAAATGCAAGTTCTTCAGGCAATCAGTGGAATATCTGGGCCGAATAGTCAGTGGCACAGGTATTTCGGCGGATCCAGGGAAATTAGAGGCAGTAGCTAGTTGGGCAACGCCAAAGGACCAGAAAGAAGTGAGGTCATTTTTGGGCTTTTGCTCATACTACCGCGATTTCATTCCCGGATTTGCTGAGGTGTCGGCTCCTTTACAGGCGCTAGTAGTAGGAAAAGGGAAAGGAATGTTGAAGCTACCACCGTTTATTTGGACGGAATCAGCTGGACAGGCTTTTCAGAAGCTGAAGGAGTTATTCACGGTAACTCCTGTGCTGAGCTATCCTACTGAGGGTGATCAGTTCATCCTAGACACCAACGCTAGCAACGATAGCATAGGCGCTGTCTTATCCCAAGTGCAAGAGGGTAGGGAGGTGCCCTTGGCATTTGCTAGCAACAGCTTGAGTAAAACTCAACACAATTATTGCACCACCAAGAGAGAGTTGTTGGCCATAGTAGTATACACAAAGAAATTCCGCCATTATTTGTATGGTGGGAATTTTATTCTACGAACAGACCATTCATCCTTGAGATGGCTCCTTAATTTCAAGGAGGCAGATGGGATGATGGGTAGATGGATCTCCGCGTTGTCTGAATTAGGGATAGAGAATACCCAGATTCAGCATCGGAGCGGAGTGAAGCACGTAAATGCGGATTGTTTGTCTAGGAGACCAATCCGAAGATGTGCAAGAATAGACTGTGAAGACTGTGGCATACATAATGCGTTGGTGGCTCCAATAGTGAATTTTGATCCAGCCTGGGAAGAGAACTTGGTGTTTTGGTCGGCGGAGTCCGTACTTGAAGCTCAGCAGGAAGACGAAGGTATCAATATGATACGGAATCTGATCCTGGAGAGAGCTGCTCGTCCCGTCAGACCTGCTCTGTCGTTAGAATGTGTGGAAGTAAGGAACTTAGTGGGCCAATGGTCGCAGTTGGTAGTGCGAGACGGCCTATTGTGTAGATGGAAAACTCTTGAAGGCAAAGCCAGGAGGAGGCTGCAGATAGTCTTGCCAGCTTCTCTGAGATGGGAAGTAATCGAGTTTTTCCATGGTCATCAGACTTCCGCTCATTTTGGCAGGAAACGGACTTTGGACAAACTAGCGAGGAGATATTACTGGCCTGGGATGTCTAAGGACGTAATACGTTGGTTGAGTGAATGCCCGACGTGTTGCCTGGTGAAGCCGGGCCCTGGGAAGGGTAAAACATCTCTCAGACAACTGTTCGGAGTCAGATTTGCGAGGATAGCCATTGATATAATCACTGGCTTCCAGACAACTCCAAACTCCAACGTGTGCATGATGGTGGTGCAAGACTACTATACAAAGTACGTGAAGGTGATCCCAATGAAGGATCACACGGCATTAACTTGCGCACAAGCTTTGGTTGAGGAGTGGGTACTAACATTTGGCGCACCTCTCATGTTACATTCAGACCAGGGTAGGGAGTTTGAATCGCGTCTCTTTCAAGGGATGCTGGAAGAATTGGCCATCGTTAAGACACGCACTAATCCGTACCGACCGCAGTCGGATGGGATGGTTGAGAGATTCAACCGCACGTTGATTCAGGGGCTGACCACGCTGGTTAATTCTAATCAGGATGACTGGGACACGTTTTCCCAGTATGTGGCTCATGCATACAACGGTACAGTGCATGCTTCAACTGGTTGCACTCCTAACAGCCTGGTATTTGGATCTGAGATCATAATGCCTGCAGATTTGGTCTTTGGCGGAGTCTCTGCGCAGAGAATTGCGGGAAGGCTATGCATTGGTGAGAGGCCACTTGAAGAAAGCGGCCATCCATCAGAAAGTAGGGTATGATACAGGCTTGAGAGAAAGGATGTATGTAGTTGGACAAAAGGTGGTGAGATTGAAACCACCTGTACATGGAAAAATCTCGAGAGGTTGGGATGGGCCGTTTGAGGTAACAAAAGTAATATCGGATGTTACTGTGTTGTTGAAGAATGTGAAAGGCAAGATAGTTGCAGGCCATGTAGATCGCCTGAAGCCTTGGCTAGGTCGCCGGCCCGGCGATGAGAATGAGCCTTTGGTAGAAGTGCCAATGCCCCAACCCAGGTGGGTGCGTAAGACACAGGTTCCGGCACCCCCGCCTACAAGGAAGACTAGAAAAGCAACGCCAGCTAAAAAAGTCGATGGTAGGAAGAAGAAGAAGAAGTTGGTTACTGAAAAGGAAACTAGAAAGGTTCCTCCAGTAATAGGGAAGAAGAAACCCCAAGGACCCATACGTAGAAGTGCTCGTATAGCGGGTCGAGGTGCTGTTACGTAAAAGCGGCGGGGCTGGGTTGGTTTGTTATGGTTACCCGGAAGAGTTCGGGTCTCCAAGGACTTACCCGGTAAACCCCGGAAAAGTTGCGTAACTGGTGCTGATTGTCAAAAACACAACGAGAAATACCGGATTTTATTCTTTAGTCTTTGTGACGGGAATAATGGTGAAATTGACCAGTAGATGGCATTGGGGTACCCAACGTTCTGCTTTACTAAAGTTAGTTTTGAATGTTTACATGCTATGGTCTGTGAGTTAGTTTCCCATTTAGTACTTGTCGTGATGGTTTCGGATTAAAATCCAATCAAACCTAGTCAGTAATTTTTCTAAGGATAATATGAGGATCCTACTAAGAAATATTATGTGAAAAGGACGGGTGTAGAACTCGTTCTAACAACATGAGAATGGGACTCATACGTCTTCCGGATTTGTTCGGACAACCAAAGAAATTTACTTTGACACGTATTTTTTTATAATGTCTGTTTAAAGAGCGTTCTAAAGTTCATAAGCTATAATTAGTACAGCCTTGACGAACTAAAAGAACTGCTATTACTTGAAATGATGTGTAAAATACAATCCGAGATAACCCGGCGAAGATTGCAACTACTACGCAGTTTACTTCGCTACCCGGTTTTCTTCGGATAATACCGGATAACTTCTTCGGGAAGGGCTATCCGGTACCCGTGATCCTTTGCGCTTGGATGCGCACGCATGCTGGTTTGGCGCGGAAAGCGTCAGTCCTGCACATACCGTTGGAGAGGGTGGATGCGAAGGCACCTCTCTCCGCGTATGTAATCAGCGGTTAGAACATCTACATGTGAGGGAGAGAGGAGACACTAAAGTGAGGTAGTACAGGAGGACACTTTTGTAACAATTTTCCTGATTCTACTACTCATTTAAGCTCATTTTAAGAGTGGGCTCCTCTGGGCCGCCCTCTGTGTAGTTATCATGGCGGATAACTATCCGTCGGGAGACTCCCATAGAAGGAGTCACTCGACGGAAGTTACCCCTCTGTCGCAGGAACAGAGAGAGTTGTTAGCTTTGGGGGACCTGGAGTCAACAGCTCCGGTCGATTGTAATCTTCCAAAACAATTTCGGGAAGGGGATTTACCTAGATTCGTGTATCAACCACCGACTAAGATGAAGAATAGGGGTGTGAAACGCCGAAATCACAGTAATATCTCCGAGATAAGGAAAACTGAACAGGTTAAAACCACACAGTATCTCCTAGCTCGGGGAGAACATGTAAAGAAACTGGTAGATATGGGTTTATCAGTGGCGCAGGCTAGGGGGTTCGTGTCAGGGCCGGGGTTAAAAGGACTCGAGGCCGGGGGATTCCCCTTGTTCCAGGTTGGGAATATTGCGTCACCACCTTCTTCGGGAGTGACCCGGACTGACCAGAATATGCCCGGGATACCGGTGCACTCGGTCAGTCACGCTCCAGTGGGTGCTCCGTGGGGATCTATGTCGTATGACCGTGCGGATGGTTTGCATCCGGTGCATGGTGACTTTGTACCCGATTGGAATGCCCCTAAACAGTCAACTCCGGAACGTATTCCAGCCATGGCAGTAATGCATTTGGCAGCTAAATTTGAGAAATTTAAGCCGGATGCAGTAATTCCTGGGAGTAAGATATGCAGGGGGGCATACATCCAAGAATTAGATAAATTCAACGAGAAGAAATGTACTAAGCTATTCAGACCTCCTTCCGATAATTTTAAGTCCAAACCCTATACTGGGGCGGTTACTGGGGAGATAGGGAGCCGAGCTAGGCTACCATCCTACGAAGATACAGAGAGGGATATGGAGTTCTGGTTAGAGCATGCTAGTTCAGGGGCACACAGGGCTGGGCAACTGTCGCAATGTCGCAAAAAATATGCGACAGGAGCCTTGGAAAATGCGACAGGGACATTAGGGATAGTCTGGGCTTCTAAATCTGACAGAATTTTGTAAATATTCCAATTAGAACCAAAGTTTAAAGCATTTCAATATAGCCTATAAGTATAGGCTACAGCTTTTCAAATAACAACAGAAAAATGGAGCAATTTACCCACAAACCCATCAGAATAAATCAATTATCTTGAGGTAGAATTTTAAAGTCATGCTGCAGCAAGATGCCCACAGAATGCACCAATCTGACACTAATCTAGAGGTAGAATTTTTTAATTTCCCTGGATCAAATATATCATGTTCTAAAACTCATCAGAAGACACCAAATTAAAAATAGAATTCCTAAATTCTTGGAGCATTATGTCCCCCTCTCTACCCAGAATATACCTATTCTAAATTCAAAATTGTCCTAATGCAACATGCTCCCAGAACCATAAGAATACATCAATCTAAAGGGTAGTATTTTTTTTAACAATTTAGCGAGCAAATCCTCAGACTATACCAATTCAGCAGTTTTCTTAGAGCAGCATGTCTCTAAACCCCTCAAAATGAAACCATCTAAAGATAGAAATCAAACTGAGGAAAACTCCACAGAACCCATCAATTAAAAGGTAGAATTTCAAAATTTTCCAAGCACAATTTGCTCCCTAATTCCTCAGAATGCACCAATTTAGGGGTATTTTCTCTATGACTTTTTTCTAGTAAGGCCTAAAAAAAACGACCCAATATTTTAGGGGCCGACCCTATTTTTTTGGGGGCCATTTTTTTTATTTATGAGAAATTTAAGCCATTTTTGGCCATTTTACCACTAGAATTACTATTTTTACAAAAAAGAAGAAAAAGCGACCTACTGACCCTATTTATTTTCGGTCATGCTACCCGAACACAACTTCTTTTTTTTAGGCTTTAATGATATATCTAAAAATGCCAAAGTCTCATGAAAGTCTCATAAACTTTAGGATTTCCCACATAAAATCTACCTTGAGGAGACTGAGGAGGGGCAGGGGGGGGGGTGTTAATGTCTGCCTTCCTGAAAAATTTTGCTCCAGCGATTTCTAGGTTTGCTCCAGCACATGACTACATGCCCAGCCCTGGCACATCAAGCTTACAAGTTCTGGGATGAGGTTATAAAGCAAAGTATGGGGACATACAGGGCTGCCGACCTCTCCAACGAGGATAGAGACCGGTTGAAATGGGCCTGGATGACATTTGTCCCACCAGGTATGCCTACTTATAAATCTGGTAGAGGTTGGAGAGTAGGTTCGGGGCAGTGCCCATTTAATGAGTGTATGGATAGAAATCCAATGGCCGAGTATTTGGACCTGTACCAGTTCGCACGACATCTAGTGGAGTTCCACGGGCACTCCAAAATGATGTGGCAGTGCCGGTCCAGGTCTAATCGCTCAGTCAAATGTATGAAAGATGGTGAACCTTTCAGCACATCTAGAAAGGGTTGTATGGTAAGACATTTGGTAGATGTACACCATATGAAGGCTGAAACTGCCATGTCCAATCTAGATATTCTCGAGAGTAGCCCGGAGGCCTTAGGACTCACGGACAGAGAAAAGTGTGTGAGGGTACCACAGGGGTTGGCATACACCTTGGTGTTCAACCATAACCCGAGAAGGTTGTGGCT
The DNA here is from genome assembly GCA_947462335.1 of Harmothoe impar. NCBI lineage: Eukaryota > Metazoa > Annelida > Polychaeta > Phyllodocida > Polynoidae > Harmothoe > Harmothoe impar. The sequence goes on from OX381711.1 coordinate 25,563,254, forward strand.
GAATCGAAAGGCGTGGCCATACTACATTCAGGACTTTCCAGAGAAAGCCTCTGATTATCATAGTAAGATGGAGTTGGCCACTCCTCCCAAAGGTAAAATGTTATCTGAAGGTAAAACTGTGGACCAGGGAGTGTATACTCCGGTCTCGGTTACCTTAGGAGAGATGCGGACCACAGGTTCAGAGGAGTCCTCAGCTTCTGCTGGGTTAGACTCATCACCTGACGGCCGATCCACCCCAACCAAAAGAAGTGCTCCAGGGTCTTCCTGTGGGTTTAGTAGGAACACTACTGAATCCAACAAGGAGGGCTCTGGCGGATCATTACCGAGGGTTGCTGTTAGCCCAAGGCTAGCCATAGAGGAGAAAATGGTAAATGACCTGTTGGCTTCTCCTGTAGAGGAGGAGGATGACTGTGTATTTGTGGGACAGGAGGTAATACCTCCTACCACAATCTCTGAAGCTAGAGGGAACCCGGGAGTATCAAGGAAGATATTAAAGACAGAAAATACTTCTACTGGTAGTCAAGGGTATGTAACAGGGAAGATAGAGTCAGTAAGTGGGAAAGAGGATTCCAAATCTAAGATGATCTATAGAACGATTGATTTCCAATCTGAGGGAGACGATTGGGTGGACCAGAAATTCACCCCACCCGCAGGCAGGGTTCAATCAAATAAAATAGAGATGAGGAAGGAACAGGAGATTGGTCGTAGACTATCCTCCGTTCCATCACCATCTACCTGTATGGGGGGTCTCTCATTGAACTCTCCATCACCTGGAGTGGGTGAGGAAGATATCTCTTTGGAGTCGGTCCTTCTGCCTAAGCTGACTGGTGATATTGATCACCCTGAGAATATTAGTATCAGGAATCTTCTGAAAGAACAGTATGTCACTGGACTGAAAAGTTCATTTGACACACTGGATCTCGCTTGTCAACTAGCTCTGCAAGGGGCTAGGGCTCAAGCTGAGCAATTGGTAAAAGAAAGTCGTTTGGCCGAATTAGAGAAAGTGGAGACTGCAAAAGCAGAACTCCTATCTAAAATGTCCAAAATGACTGAGGAGAATGAAGCCCTCAAACGACAGTTGGGACAACGAGATGACATGGTAGCAACCTCTAGCAGAATTGTAGACGATTTGAGATTGAATGTTGAAAAATCTCGTATGGAAAGTCAATTTTTAATTGATGATCTCAAAGTCAAGTTGGATCGCAGTAAGGATATGGTCAGTTCTGCTGAACATAGGCTAACTGCTGCCAGGACCGAAATTAGTCTAAAAACCAAAGTTATTCGGAAGTTAGAACACGAAATTGGTGGTCTAACGGAGGAATTTACTAGCTTTAAAAAGGAAGCTCAGCAGAACGATGACTTCTATGAAGAGTTGGCTGAGTTTTTCGAAGATTGCTGTGAGACACCATTGTCAAGTTGGTACGACGAGAGTGTGTACAGGGTTGAACGGGGTTCTGCCCCTCTTCCCTTAGGATTTGACGGTGATGCATACGCACAAAGGTTGAGAGCTGACTCCAGGGCTAGTGATATCCCTCGGAGTCCTCCACCTCCACCTGCAGGGGACGAGATGCACCTGGCTGACTGCAGTTACGTGGCTGCCACCTCCATGGCCTGTGGGTCATCGGAGTTGGTTCCTGTGACGGCTGTTCCCGTGACGTCCGTTGCTGTGAAGTCTGTTCCGGTGTCACCTGTCCCTGTGACGTCTGTTGCTGTGACGTCTGTTCCTGTGTCACCTGTCTCGGTGACACCTGTTGCTGTGACGTCCACCTCTGTGTCGTCTGATGCTAAGACGATGCAGTATACTACAATGGGGGTCCAGAAATGAAGAACTTTTGCTGAGTGGCGAGTCATAAAAACATTCCCAGTTGCAGCATATATGGAACCTCTACCATGTGTCGTCATCAAGGTTGAACTTTTGCAGTAGTGGAGTTATTAGTGCACCACGGACCGTATGATGCTTTAAAATACCATAGACTATGGGTCACAAGATGACTATGTATATATATATTTATAAAAGACTGAGATGACAAGAACAGTGGATCATTATCACCTATTTATGAAAAGACTTTGATATGATCTAGGTTTGCAGTTGTCGTCATATAAGAAGAAACTGTTAAAACCATCACCAAAGAGTGTTCTATTTTGCCATAAGACAGTATTTGTAAAACGGGTTCTGTTTGATTTGATGACATGTGCTATAGGTATGATTATTGTATGCCGATTGTGATACTCTGAATTAACCGTCCAATGAGTAAAGGTATAAGGGACTGGATCCTGATGATACCTGCTGAGGTGAAAGGTTACTTGACTGCATTCGTACTATGTGTGGATCTGTGGTAATAACATATCAATGAACCTGAAAAACGTGAAATTTATTCAGGTACTGAAAGTGGAAATTGCGTAAGTTGTTATGGAGATCCGTAGGTTCTCGTTGATTACTTTCAGAAGGAAGGTATCAAGTGAGGAGCCGGATCATTCTATTTTTCAGCTTACTGCGTTTTTGATCTTTGAACTGAATGTGGAGATTAATTCTCCCTGAAACGTTGAAATATGTTACCATGACACTTGATCTGATTGCTTTTAGCATTTCTATATGGAGAATGTCTCTTGTGTTATTGTGTAGAGTACATCAAAAAGGACACCTTTGTGACCATGGTTTGCATAGGGTTTTGGAGTCCTTGATTGGATTGAAACTGCATTTACCGGATCTACGCTATATGTTCATTTATTCCAAAAATATTGATCTTTCAAACCTTACTCTGGCACGTAAAGCGAGTGAGTCTATTCAAATAGACGGGTTGGATCAAGGTTTACTATAGAGTCGACACTTGCCACCTTTTTGTTTCCAATATGTCTCGTACTAAAAATTGGTAACTTTTAAGGAGAAGTGCTCATATTGATCTGTATGTATACGATACCTGTTGTAACAAATCGTTTTCGATAAGACATGGTTAGTATACGATAAATATGTCTTAAAGGTTTTTTTGTTTTTTTTTATGATATATAGTCAAGTTTGTTTTATAGGGCTTGACTGGCTGTGTGGAGTTTATCCTCTTAGTCCCATAAATCATGACTGTTATTGAAGGATGATACTCGATTATTGTGTAACTGGGTCCTGATGGTTGATATGATTGACGTTAATATCAAAAAGGATGAATACATATCTATGATACCCAAGAAATATATTAGTGGTTCTGATAGAAAGAGTTACGCTTGTCTCCACTATGTATGTGTTTGGAGACAATATATTTGTTTTTTGGGTTGTTTGGAGATAAAATTTGTCATTGTATCAAGGTAGTATGATAATACTGCACTTTGTGCCGCTATTTAGACGCTGTGATATTGTCTGAAGGGGGGTAGTGTAGTGGGTCGCCGCTGTACTATTTCTATGGAACCAGTTTGAGTTATATTTGGTATATGTGTTGTCGTGTATCCAGGCCGCACTCCTGTCTACTGCCGAGTATAAGGTTATATAAGCCCACACCTGAGGATTGGTGGAGCGCGGCCTGGTTATGTGCATTGAGCTGTGACCGCCACGTGTCACCCGACATATCTCGGGTACAGTGTCGGCTCGGATGCACCGGCGCGTGGTTACCCGGAGTTCCTCGGGAACTCAAGTGTTTACGAGTAATGAAGAGAATTACATAACGACCAGTACATAAGACCTGGGGTTCTGCTAATCGAGGACCCAGTCTTGCTGCGCACTTCGGCCAGCTCGACTGCTCCACAACAGAGCTTCCCCGAACTCTGTTGTACCTTTTAGGCCTAGTCCTGTCGCTGCTTCCACCTTGGTCACCCTGCGTCTTTCTCTGTTCCACCCTCTGGGGGAACTAGAGGAGATAGACGCATTGGTGTACAACTCCGGGTACAGAACTCCCTCTGTGGAGTCTGATCCAAGTGGAGTTAACCAAGATGGAAGAGAGCCTTGGAACTCGGGAATTATGTACTAGACCGTGAGCGTATACCTCCTGTATGTTCATATGACCACTGGTGTTCAGAAGCCTATTCGATTATTGCTATCCGTCTGTATGATTACGAGCCGTATGTCAGAATGAATAAAGTGTAATTTCTGAACAACCTATTTTCGAATCTGGAGTTTTTCATAGCCGATGTCTATCTCAGAATAGCCAACAGCTACAATATCCTCAACGGTGGCTCCCAACCAATCTTCCCAAGAGTTTTTCTGCCAGTAGGGAAAAGGCTCGCTAGCGATACGTCTAGCAGCGTTGGACGACCCCCTAATTTTAGAGGTTATCGCCAGGCATTTAGAAATGGAAGCCGAAGCGTCCTTTTCTGTACCCACATTGTGCAATCCGATCCCAGCAATTGCTGGGTTTGTATCGTACAATTCTTGCAATTCTGTACTCAGAATTGTTCTTCTCGGAGCCCTCCAAGGACTCTTTGTGCCAGGAGTCGCCCCCGGAGCAAGCAATCGCTGATGCGCCGCCTTCTCTTTTTCCAGTTCCTTGGCCTGTCTCTCAGCCTCCTCCTCCTGCTGAGCCTCCGCCAATTTAGCTTTCGCAGCTTCACCGGCCGCTCGGAGCCCTTCTTTCCGAGCTCTCAAAACCGCCGCCTCCTGCTCCGCTAATTCTTCAGCGAGGGCTGCATTTTCCTTCATGCGTTTCTGCTGCTGCTCAAGAGCAGCCTGCTGTTTGCGATACACATCTCGCCTTTCCAATTCCAAGTTTTTCTGTTCATGGAACAGTATGTTCGCTTGGCAATCTCGCCATTGCAACAAACTCGAGGGAGTTAAGTCGGTCTTGGCCGCCTTCTCTTGTTCGGCTGCTTTCTTCAAGCGTTCCGAATCCAGTTGTTGCTCATCTAGTTTCAACTGAGATTGTGGACTCCGGACCAACTCCGACAACGACCTTCCCCTGCCCGCCGGGTTTACACCTGTGGGAGCTGAAAAGACCTGCTTCGGAATCGGACGGATACCACTGATACCCACCCTTGGTGAGTAATCACTCGCCCTACCTCTACCTCTTGCCCGGCCCACATGTAGTGGTCGTCCTGGCGTTGAAGTAGACAAGGCACCTTCTACGGTCACCCCACGTCCCATAGGAAGATTCGGGGTGTCCGTAAAACTCATGTAATGATGACCTTTCGGACTGTCACTATCAGCGGAAGCGTATGAGGTACTGCTGTCCTGCATACTCTCCCGAGTCTCTGATAAAAACTGCTGTAAAGCACTTCTTATTGCCTTCAGAATGTCGCACTCTGTCACCAGGCTTCGGCGAACCTCCTGTAAGTCTTCCGTGTCCCGAACAAGTTCTGATCGGGCCCCTTCTGCTTCATGGATTACGGCATCTCGGGCCGCACAAATCTGGTTCAGATCCGTGTTTGCCTGGGCAAATTCGGAACGGATTCCCTGCAGATCAGCCTGTTTCTGATCGAACTCCGAGCGGACCCTGCTAAGGGATTGCACCAGCTTTTCGTTCTCCTCTAACAAAGTCGAAAGCCTTGCATCTTTCTCCTTGATTTTGGAAGCTCTATGTGTGACTGCACCCTCCAATGCAATCAGACTGTTTTTCCATTCATTCGACTGTTTCTGAATGGACAACAACTCCATTTGAGCCATTTGCACACGCTCCTTTACCCTGGCCTCTCTCATGTCGTCGAAACAACGCTCCTCCAAGATGGTAACCCTCCGTGGATTCGGAGCGGCTGCTCTTGACCCACCAATGTTGAACATTGACAGGCTCATTTCCTCTAATAAGCGACTCATTACTTCGGGACCTCCGGATCCCATTGACGCGCTTGCTCCGGATGGAACATTTGCACTCCTGGGGGTATCTGCCTCATTGGCGGCACATAACCCCTCCGGTGATAAGGCTGGCGCCTCATCGGGAGACCTCGCTGCTCTGTCCAGAGCAGGAGGTCTGCGCTACTGCACAGGCTAACCTGCGTTTCACTCAGAACTGGTCACGGCACCAGTGTAATAAACGATACTTTGTTTCTCTATGATATTGGTAGAGTATCAATTAAAGAACAAAGTCGACACAGTTCGGATCAAGTGTTACAGGTTGCAAATCAGGTTTATTCAGATAACCTAGACAAGCAGTATCTATGTGTGCGAACTCCCTATAGAGTTCGGAACGGGTCAGTAGGCTAATCAGCCGTAATGATCACGGGGTCTCCTCACCAGCGTGGCTCAGAGTAACCGACGAGTACCGTCAGATGCTGGGTATATATAGGCAGCCAGCCTGCGCGCGCACACGCAGACCGGAAGCCTATAGCGACCTCTGTCCATACCCCAAGCCCGGGGTAGGTGTCGCCACCTACCGTCGGACTGAAGGGTTCGGACTGAGCTCGCAACACAACATCCAACAGCACTCGTCATATAACATACCCGTATAACCCTAGCCCCTACAAATGTATAATAAACCTAATATTCAATGAATATCAGGTCACTCATGCTGTGTATCGATGGATAATGCACAGCACTCGTGCCCTGATATCCATTCATTATTGGTAAAATATGTATTACTCTATCATTTGTTTTGTGTTCAGTATAATAAACATGAGGTGAGATAAAAAAAACTAATGTTCAGTCTTAGAAGGTAGACCCTAGTAAATTAGCACCCTACTACTAACATCATGTCCTGCCCTTTCTACCAGCTGCTAGATTTTGCTCTCAAACGCCAGTCCATTAGTGCCACCGCCCAGGGCCCAATTCACCGAAAACTGCAATCAGATTCCCTGGTGTCCTTTAAGGCTAAAGCCCACTGGTAATAAAATACAGCCTTAAAAATACACTCCTAGCCATTGGAATATAGAGCAATGATCAGTTTATGAATCAGATATAGAAAAATGACATTTAATTCAATATATTATGCCTGTTTGAATACTAATTCTTTTATAAAATACTTTGATATACACAAAAAAGAAATGACAAAAGTTATGGTGGATGTTAGAGGACGCATTTAGTGAGCAACTCATACTTTTGTCTTTCACAGATTTACAGAGCATGAGCTACTCCCACTGTCTCTTTCCACAGAACAGTTGCTCCCCAGGCTGCAGAGATGACAAGCCTCCCTGAACATTCAACCTAGATGTTTATGTCATGCAGATTTAGTGCTTACTGTAAGACTAATAGGTATTGTGGCTATCTTGATTTGATATTTTATAATTATATGATTATAGGTCAATAATGATACACAATCAACTTCCAATCAGAATCGGATGGTATCTTTAAGCTTCATTGCACAATATGTTATCATAGATGGTACCAGGTAAATCAAGCAAAAAAAGCAGATACTTAATGTAACACAATAATTATGCATGACAACATGTTGTGATATCTTGTTGTATTGGGACAGAACTACTGCGGTGGGATGACAGTATTTCGACCTCCCAACACTACCCTCATAGATTACCCAGGTATGTCTTTTAGTTTAGATCAGGTGGAATACAGTAACATAATACTTTCACACATTTTTCTAAGCTTTTAAGGCTGTTTTGAAAACATCCAGGTCTTGCTTGGCTACTCATTGTGGACTGTTTTATTAGAGATGTTACATTATAACAAATACAGCCACTCAAATAGTCTGCTGAACCAAGCATCTCTTTCCCTCTCTGAGCAGCAGCTCATCTGTCAGTACCCTGTGTTTGTCTAGACAACATTTGGTGGTACCCCACCCCTTGAGGTAACCACAGGGTCAGAGCTGGATGGAAAGCAATCAGGGAAGATAGAGGGACAAGGTGTCACCTCCTCTCCCCACCACCATAACCACTACCCTCCTACTGACAAAATCTAGGGCTGATGATGCTTGTAAAGGCTGAGAGGTTATGTTGGCATGCGTGATAGTAGTATAGTATGTATCGGAACGGGACTATAGTTAAGTACTGTTTATTACTCAATCGACATGCAGCCAATCAGAGGCCTCCATTTGGTCACGTGACCGGAAGTGACCTACTTAGGGGATTAGTGGTGCATTCTGGGTAACCCTGCAGCCAATCAGAGGCCACCATTTGGTCACGTGACCGGAAGTGACCTACTTAGGGGGATTAGTGGTGCATTCTGGGTAACCTACTGACCTACTTAGGGGACCGGAAGTGACGTCATATGACCTAATTTAGGATCACGTGACCGGAAGTGACCTGGTGAGTCACGTGAGCGGAAGTGACGTCACATGACCTAATGGCCGACCGGAAGTGAGTGACCTCATTGAAGATCACGTGACCGGAAGTGACTTGATTGATCACGTGAGCGGAAGAAGAAGTTTTTTTGTTTAGGAAGTGAGGGTCTTTAGGATCACGTGACTGGAAGCGACGTCGTCACATGAGTGACGCTTTAAGAGACTGCGCGACTTACTAGTAAAAGAAGACGTATGAAAATAAAAACACAACAATATTTTATTTTATTTTTTATATTTTTTTTTTTTCAATCTTGATAAACACTCTATTTTTTTGAAAAGATGCACACGCTTATTTTTTTTTTTTTCATATCTCTAAAGGACTCGTTGTCACACCGTCAGAATGCACGCGACGCTTATAATACAAGTAGCGCACGCCGTCTTTCTCTATGGTGTAGGTGACCATTTTGTTTCGCACCACTTTGAAGTTTCTATTTACAGCAATGAGAGTTTTTCGTTGGCGAAGAACATCCAAGAAGTCGTCTGGTTCCTGAGGGTTTTGTTTCTTCTGTACGCCTTTTGCACTCCATTTTTTGGATTTTCTTTCACCGGTGTCGCTGACTCGATCGTAGCAAATGTAAGTCTTAGGGTTGAGACTTAGGATCCCGTCACCTTCCCACTCCGCTTTCATAAGCCCCGAAGTTCTCAGATCGTGAAGGTACCGTCTCTCACAACATCCGCCGGGCGGCGGACACCATTCTCGCACTCTTTCCGTTTTTGTCTTCACGAAAAGCTCTAAGTGATCGTCGCACACCGCTGTCGGAAGCCACTTTCGTTTCTCTCTGAAGTACGTCTCTCTCAGGCGAGGTTTGACTAGGTCATCCAACGTGTCACCGCTGAGAGCCATGTAAAGACTGTCGGTGTCCATTTGACAAAGGGCATAATCGCGCCGATCGACGAATCTATCCAAGAAGTCGTATGTGAACTCTAACATTTTCAACTTCGCGTACTGGTATACCATGAACCCTATTTGAATAGGGAGGTTGTTCTTGACTGTTTTCGGTTGTAGTTCGACTTCAAACAGATCGGAACTCAACTCGGACGCCTTTTTGAAGCGCCACGAATTGGCCAATAGTTCGAACTTCCGACTGTCAGTGTATCTCACCGCCGTGTGTTTTTCTTTGTTGCAGATTGTTTTACCGTACGTAGCGTTTCCCATTAACTTGTAACAGTCTGACAGAATTTTCTCGTTCTCGTTCACGTCGCCACGTCTTCGCGCCGCCGTTACTTCGTCCGCGAAACCGGCAAAGGAGCGTTTAGGTAGGTATTCTACCACCAGCTGCACTTTGGTGACTATCAAACCGTGCTCTAAATACCACTTGAGAAGCGGCGTTCCCAAGAGAATATTTTTTCCGTGGTAACTCCCTATCAGACATCTCTGAGGCGTGTTCAACAGCTTTTCTTCCTGCGCAAAGTCTGACATGTGAGGGCCTATGTCCGATTTTGAAACGGTCGCGTTCTTGAAAACGGGGGTCATTTCTTCGAAGTAGTCTCGTAGGTGAGGCGGCGTAGTGATGTCCACTTGAACTAAACCGAACATTTTCTCCTCTTTCACAGCGGAAAGGATGTCGCTCTCGCTCATCGCGTTTCGAGACACTTTCAAAGCGTCAACCTTCCAGCGTTGTTGGGAGGCCTTGACCCGCTTCATCTCTCGCCATTCGCACTCCCACACGACGACCAGCTTGTGACCTAGCGCTTTCAAGTAAGCGCTTACTCTGGTCGTTCTGTCGCGTCTCTCCTCTCTCAGTGAAGCGCACTGATATCGGTGCGACGGTATGCACTCGTGAGCGTGGAACCAACACCCGTGAAACTGGAAAACCGTATTAGAGGCCGCGTGAAACCCGTCCACGCGAATTCTCCGACAGCCTACAACCATCTCGCCGCCGTTCAAAGCATGGCGCAGTTTCACGTCGCGGTCGTGCTCTACGAAGCGTAACCACTCCAAAGCGCTGTGAGAGTTTCTTTGCCTAATTTCGGGCTTGAACTCGGTCTCGGGCCGTCTCACCGCGTAATAGCCCGTGCAGTGCGCTTCGCTCATGCAGCGCAAGTACAGAGAGTTAGCGTCTAGTCCTAGGATGTGTTGGCACGGTCTCGCTTCTTCGCCGTACTTGTGCTCCCTTATCCGCGTGGTGCCCTTCTCGTGAAATCTATGGAAGATGATGGAAGGACCGCCGACTAGATTTTCTTTGATCAGAGCGTGGAGGACGGCGTCGAACTGGGGGAACGTTGTGAACGCGTCTTCTAGGTTTTGGAAGAGGAACCGTAAAGTCAAACCAGCGAGAGAAACTCCGTCTTTCAACATGTCAATGCCGCGATCTTGGAAAAATTTAGCGTGATTTTTCAGAGCTTCTATGAAAGGTTTGACGTCTTTGTTGTTGTAGTGGATCAAGTAGTCTTCCATAGTTTGCATCTTCTCGTCGGACCAAACTTTCTGACATGCGGCGTAGTCGGATTCGGACATTTTGACGCCCGTCAGCTCGCTGTCGAAAGCCGATCTCGGTGGCAGCGTTCTGTTTGCCAGTTTCCTGGTAGACGTCATCCATTCGTAAGGAAAGTGACCTTTCTCTTCGTTCCTGGTGAAAGCTCGCAAATAGGTCGCGTAGTTGTAACCGGGTGCCAAATAGTTGACTACGTCCAAGAAAACCGTGTGCTGTGTGTAAACCGCCAAGTATTGATTGCTTCTCTTTATGACGCTGAATTCTTGGTTTCTTCGGTCTCCGGAGGCGAAGAACGAGTGAAGGCGTATTTTGATCAGGTTCAAGTCGTAACGCCCCGAGTTGAAGCCCACGACTGGAGCTTGACGGATGTATCTCAGAAGACGCTTCTTCAGTTGAACTAACGGGTGTCTGGTCTGAGCCGCAGCGAAGCCGCCTGGAGAAGGGGTGAACGTCGCCTCCTCCAGCAGGAGAGCTTCACCTATCGCTGCATCTAACTTCGCTAAGGTCGGTCGGTAAAGTTCTAGCACAGCTTCTCCGATGACTTTGGCGTTCTCGTTTATGTGATTTAAAACGCGGTCCAACAAGGGGTCGGAATCTGCGTCGGATTCTCTGACGAAGCAGACGGGCCCCTCCCACCCCGGAAAGTCGGATGCGACGCTAGCCGACAAAGGGACGTGATCCCACAGCAGGGACACGTGTTCCGTCGACGGTTCTTTGCACGGTCTGAAGAAAGCCTCGAAATCGAAGGCGATCTTGTAAGGGTAGATTCCGGAATGTCCGTCGGGGGGAAAAATGGAGAAGTCTGCTAGCGCTTCGAAAATCGTTCTCGAATTTTGGTAGATGCCACCTACGTAGCGCAACTTGACTTGTCGGCAAGAGGAAAGCTGGTTCCTGTGTCTCTTCAGCAAGAACTCGGTGGTGAACGCCGCCTTACACTTGCAACATTCGTATATGCCCGCATACGCGTTGAAGTCCGTGACGAGAGAGACGTGCAAACCGCCTTTCGCCGTCAGGTGTAGGTTGACTTTACCTCGGGCGGCCAGAGTTCTGGAAGGCGGTCTGATCAGAGTAACGCGTCTTCTCAACTTCCGCCCCGGCACTTGACGCGACGCGGTGTAAACCGCTATCTGTACGTCAAACAAGTTCTCTAACGCGGGTAAGTCGCGGATGTTCAGACCCGGAAAGGATTCAGGTGTGGCAGCGGGACAGAACTGACGTAACAAATCTGAAGCGCGCTTGCTGGTGTTGTATAAGTGAAAGGAAATGCAGCGGAAGATGCAGAGGTTGTCCTTGTTGGGAAAATCTAACACGCCGCTTCTCTTTCCAACTCGACCGGCCTGAGTGATCCTACCGCCTATGGGGAATTCCCCCGGTCCCATGTAAACGCAAATGTTCAAATTGGTAGGAAAAAGAACGTGCCACTTGGTGTCAGCGTCGCAAAGTTTCCGTACTTCCTCGCAAGCGACGGTGTTTTCCATCTTTGAGAGGAGCTCTTTCAAAGTTTCTGAATTAGTTATAGTAGGGAGCGGTTGTATGAGAGTTGCGTTGTTCTGGGAGGCGTGAAAGTAGCGCAGTTTGCTCTTGTCTTCTCTGTGTTGTAAGAGTAAGCCTACCGAGAAACCCACTTTGTATCTGAATCTTTGTGTCAAGTGAATGCGACGCATAGTATCTACAGCGTCACTCAACTCGCCGGTTGGTAGCCTGAAGTTTGTTACACTCACGCGAGTCCCGTGCATCCTGACGCCCGTTTGTATCGCAGGCCAATTCGCCGTGAACGTTTCCTCCCCGTTCGGTACAGCACATATGCGCGGAGGGACGGTCACCCCGTCCAGAGATTCGCGTCGACAGGCGATCTTTCGGCAATCGCCTTCGCCGCATAGAGGGCAAAACTTAGGTACTACTCTACAATTTTCTACGTGTCTCTCGTGGTTGTACGGTCTTTTAAACATTTTGAAACACTTTTCGCATACGTACTGTGTCATGTTTTTTTTTTCACTCAGTTACCAACTACTTAGCCGTCTAACTATCTATCTATCTATCAATCTATCTGTCTATCTATCTATCTATTTATCTTTCTGTCTGCTGTCTGTGTATCCGTCTGTCTGTCTCATACAGCGTACGTCAAACGCTGTGTGTGTGTGTGTGTGTGTGCGCGCGTGAGCGTTGAGCGTCTCTCATTCCGAATCTATGCCGAGATATTTCAGAATGATCTCTGTTTTGTCATCCAACTCTTTGAGCGCTCTGGCGGACAGCGTCACTCCCTGCTGTGTGGGTTTTTTGTCAGGACCTTCGTACTTGCGCACGTGGACGAGGTTCTTACCGCTGTAGTAGCTCACAGCTGCGTACACTTCGCTCTCCTCATCCAGCACTGCGAACCAGGGGGTGTGATTAGGTTTTCCTTGCGCGGCCGCTGTGTCGCGTATGCGCACCACTGCGCGGATATCGGCGATGCGTGCTATGAGCTCGCGCAGCGCGTCGGCCGTGAAGTGCACTCGCTTGCTTCTGGTCAGAGACGCCTCTTTCACCTGGCCGTCTTTTGTGTAGCGCGGCCTCCTAGACAGTCTAGCCACGTCCTCCCAGATCTCCAGCGTCAAAGCTCCGTCTAAGCAGAACTCTAACCCGAGAGGACGGGAGAAGGTTTTCTCTGCTTCTTCTCGTCCATCTCGTTCTTTTTCTTGTATTTTTCTCTTCTTACTAGGCCTTGTTGTTCTGGAACTCACCTTAGAACGTTTCACACCCGCAGGATGAGTAACACCATCAGCGTGAGCTGAATCAGCAGCAGAACCGATAGCAGGAGCAGCGTCAGCGCTGGTGGTATCCGAGGCCTCGTTGTTGGAACAGCGCAGCCACACGCCGTCGGTGCTGAGTGTAGCGGTAGAAGATGAAGCGCCGCCGCCCTCGTAAGGTGGCGGTGAGGGCAGTCGCCACGGACCGGACGGGACGCTACTAGTGGAGGAAGTGAGGTCGAAAGGTCGAAGAGGGAAGCCGAAAAACGTACCGCCCACCCCTTTCCCTTCGGGTTGTTCGTACGCCTCGTCGTCAGCGTCGTTCTCTGTCTCACCCTGTTGCTGCTCCTCCTCCTCTTCTTCTCGGTTTAGGGGCTGAGTGTCCGAATAGCTGTCACTCTCAGCGCAAGCGGCGTCGAGGGCGTCAGTCGATGTAGTGGTGGAGGAGAGGGGCTGTGCAACGTGCGGCAGGTCATCAAAGTCATCAACAGTAGTGGGGAGGTAAAAACCCGGTTGCCAGTACTGCGCTGTGCCAGGAGCGTTGTCGTCAGTAGTAGTAGCGGTAGCAGCAGGTGCAGCAGAAGCAGCAGCAGCAGCAGCAGGCGCAGCAGCAGACGCAACAGTAGCAGGCGCAGCAGCCTCAGCAGGCGCAGCGGTAGCAGGCGCAGCGGTAGCAGGTGCAGCAGCAGCAGCAGCAGCCGCAGCAGGCGGGGCGGCAGTAGCAGCGGCAGCGCGCTTAGCAGCAACGTGTACCGTCGCGAGTGTAACAACGTCGCTAGCACGACGACTACTACCAGTAGTACTACTACTACTACTACTACTACTACTACTAGTACTACTACTGCTACTACTACTGCTACTACTACTACTACTGCCGCGAGCGCTCGCTACAGCGGGAGGGTGATAAGACCAAGCGGCTGCGGCGGTAGTCTCATGTTCAGTAGCAAGAGGAGGCACTGACGCTAAACGAGCGCTGTTCCGCGTAGTCTTCTTGTTCTTGAACGACGCTAGAAGTTGTCTTTTGCTCATGGTGGTGACTGTAGAGAGCAGCAAAAGAATGAGTGAGTGAATGGAGGTTTCCAGACCCCTTATATACGCCTTCTCGCTTCTAGAGCTAAGCTACTTACTGACCCTGTTCAGCTGCCGCCGGCTGGCCGGCGGCCATTCACAAAGAGAAACAAAAGACATAAGGCATGACGTTTTCAGCTGGATCCCTTTCCCCCCTTTTGAGAGATCGACTGTCATGAGCTAAGCCGCTTACCACCCTGTTCAGCAATTCAACGCGCATTAGCTGTATAAAGGATTAAGCGGTTGCTGCCGTCGACTGACCGGCGGCCATTCACAAAGACATAAGGTATGACGTTTTCAGCTGGATCCCTTTCCCCTCTTTTTTTTTTTTTGAGGGATCCACTGTCGTGAGCTAAGCCGCTTACCACCCTGTTCAGCCATTCAGCGCGCGTTAGCTGCATAAAGGATTAACGGTGATGAGCTTAGAGTGTGTATACAAAAAAAAACTACAGGAGGCGTGTGGCGTGAAGCAGGACCCCCCTAAGACGAACGTGTCTGTCTGTGAGTTGAGGCGTGTGCATGTGGTGAGCGACTTAAGTGTAAGACAAAAAAAAAATCACCACCTCCTGCCGTGGTGAGTAGACCGGGCCGGCCAGGCGGCGGCCGGCTAGTTCAATAGGGAGGGGTGACAGCTGACTAAGGCTGTGCATGAAAAAAATCCGATTTTCACCTGACCTCTGACGTTTGTTACAATGAATGTCAGAGGGAGGGAGACGTCCTCAGGTAGGGGGTAGGAGGTAAGGCTAATGGATGAGGAAGAAACACCGTTTTCAGCTGGTCTCCACGGATAGCGATGACACACCCCTCGTCATCTAAGCTCTTAAGGAGCGGAGCGGCTGAAAAAGCGTCATGCGGACAGGTCGCTACACAGCTGGAGTGCTGTTGGAAATGGGATTAAACTCCCTCTGTATAAAAAGCTCTGATTTCTGTTGGAAAAAAAACATATCGCCTCTGACCACAGTAACGTCTACTACCACCACCGCCGCCACCACCGCCGCCGCCGCCGCCGCCGCCACCGCCGCCGCCGCCGCCGCCGCCGCCGCCGCCGCCGCCGCCACCGCCAAGACGAGACGAGATGGCTCAAGCTATTCCACTTTCAAGCTCGCCTTCACCGCCTTGTCCACCTGAAAAAAAGTTAATGCGGCTTGACGACGTGAGACGCGCGAGGCAGACCGATGGGGAGAACAGAGAGGTAGGACAGCGGCGGTTAGCCTATAGCGACGCCTTGCTTCGTCAACTAGGTAAAGAGTTGAGCGGCTGTTGGAGAGAGTTGGGCAGTAGCTTAAAAGTTACCGCCGCCCGTATGGATGCTCTAGTAGAGCGCAGTGTCAAGACACCGGAGGAGCTGTGTACGGCGATGTTCCGAGTCTGGTGGGGTGAAACCCCGCATCGTCATAGATGGGGAGAGCTCGGTCGCGTCTTCACCCGCATTAGACGCGTGGAACTGTTGGCTCAGTGGATGTCCCTTCTCCACAGACAGGGGTTGGATTTCGAAAACCCCGACTCGCGCGCGATGCATAAGCACTTGGGCACCCTCGGCAGACGTCTAGGTAGCAGGTGGAAAGAGGTGGGGGACCATTTAAAATTGTCGCCTGAGAGGTTAGATAAGATCGCTGAAGAATGCGAATACGGAGGAAGTCCCGCTGAGTGGGCCTTCCGAGTGTTGAAAATGTGGCAAGATGAAGCTGACGGTGCCGGCGGTACACCTTTTGAACTCCTTCGAGTGTTGACTGAGGACATGGGAAAGTTTGACCTCGGCATCACGATATTACTTGACTTTATCAAGCAAGAAACAACGAGAACGACGGACATGTGAATTGTTGTGTTTTATTTTCATACGTCTTCTTTATTAGTAAGTAAAAAAAAAAAAATATCATAACAATTAAGAAGCGCGCCCTCTTAAAGTGTCACTTCCTCCAGTCGCAGCTGATCGCCTCATCGAAGCACGTGATAAACAAAAAAAAAACGAAGAGACACGCTTCTTCCTCTCGAGAGGAAGAAGCGTGTCTCTCGATTGAAATCTTTTTCTTTTCTTTTTTTCTTAAAAGAGACAAACACCCCTTAGAGTGCCCCCCTACTCCCCTAGAGTGCCCCCCTCCCCCCTCCCCCCCCTCCCCCCCACCACCCGCCCCATGCATCCTAAAAGCGCCCCCCTCCCCATGCATCTTAAAGGGGCCCCCCTCCCCCCTCCCCTCCCCTCCCCCCCTTATACACTCTAAAGAACGCTTCTACCTAGTTCAATAAGTCACTTCCAGTCGCTCGTAAAACAATAAAAAATGAAAAAAAAAACAAAAAACTTATATCGTAGTGTTTTTTATTAGTTTACCGAAAAAAATAAGAGACTCGCCTCCTCCTCTCCTTCTCCTCCTCCTCCTCCTCCTCCTCCTCCTCCTCCAAAAAAAAAAGATATCACATTTTAAAGCCCGTGACCCCTTAAAGACGCTCATCTCTTCATTAAGTCGCGTGACGTCACTTCTTCTTCTGGTCACGTGATCAATCAGGTCACTTCCGGTCACGTGATCCTCAATCAGGTCACTCACTTCCGGTTGGCCATTAGGTCATGTGACGTCACTTCCGGTCACGTGACTCATCAGGTCACTTCCGGTCACGTGATCCTAAAGTAGGTCACTTCCGGTCCCCTAAGTAGGTCATATGACGTCACTTCCGGTCCATAAGTAGGTCATATGACCTCACTTCCGGTCACGTGACCAAATGGCGGCCTCTGATTGGCTAACTAGGTCACGTGACCTCACCACTAATCCCCTAAGTAGGTCACTTCCGGTCACGTGACCAAATGGAGGCCTCTGATTGGCTGCAGGTCGATTGAGTAATAAACAGTACTTAACTATAGTCCCGTTCCGATACATACTATACTACTCGTGATCAAGTAATGAAAGGTTTCAGATAAGAATGATATGACATCATGAATGTGATGTCCTATTGACCAAAATAAGTAGACAATGTGATAAATATGTCTCACCCTTTAAATGGATTTCTGATGCATTAATCCGCATGCATTTCATTGTTATGATGCATGGATGTAAAATAGCAGTGAGTAAAAGGTTTAAGATCATTTTTTTATATCTATATGTATCAACGCTAGCTATGCTCTTCTTTTTTGTAAGCCTTGCAATCAAAAGCAACCAAAATTGCTATTTTGTATATGTGTTGACTGGGTAAACACCTTGGACCTCCTAGATAAATACCAGTGCCCATTATTTTATCAAGCTAAAAAAATCCAGTTATGTGGGGGTTAAAATATACCAAAAAGTACTACATGTAGGACATTCACCTAGAGTACTGTGAGGTATTACTAGCAAGGGGAATGTAAATCTGGCCCCCTGACCAGTAGCACTCTATGGATTTCTTGACATTCAAATAAGATTACGGGGACTTCCCTCTATCCAATTAAAGGCAAATAGTTTTGAAATCAGCTTTGTGATTTAGGATAATTCACTTCATAATTATTATCACTGAGCGCAAGATTGGTATATATACGCATGCTTTGCAAAGATATAAGAGAAATTGGGTCCAGATTTTGAGCTTCACTCATATGAGTTTTCATGAAGCTTAAGCAGTAAAGAGTAAAGGAAAATACTCAAAATAGTTAATAAAAAACCCATGAGGGGCAGACCTAAGAGGGTGCCAGTGCTGGTACAGGTGTCTAGCAGTGCAAACAGTATATGGATAACTTAGGCCTATCTCATATCCAGACATGATATCCAACATGTCAAGCCCATTACAAATACTATGTCTGTCCTTTTTCATTTACCCCTACACACCCTAGTATGGTATATAACAAGGTGTGACAGAACATGAACTATACAGATCAATGCTGGTCTTCCTGAACAGATCAATATCACGTGACTCCAAGGATTATTGCAGACAGACATGCAGGCCTTCATCACTACCCCTCTCATCTTTAAATCTTTTCATCCCCTTTACTCTAATCACATGGATGTGCAAACACTGTCTACCTCTTTCCGCTGAGGCCCTTTGTTTTATGTGTGTCTAATCCAATGTTTCCTTTCAGAATTAATACAGTGGAAAATGAAATGAGTGGTTTCTTTTATCATATATCATGTGTTATCCATGCTAAATACCCAAGCTTCAACCAAAACTGAAAGCATTTTTAATTGTGAAATGATGCAAACCACTCAGCACTTAGCCCTATTTCTCTTCTGCAAGATTAATATTGAAGGCTATAGAATATGCCCTTACAGCAACACATTCTCCTCCATCTTCCCTGTTAAACGTTTAACTTCCCTTGATGACTGTTTATTCCACATAACTACAATTTTAATTAAATGCCATAGATGTATACATGCACTTCCTGACTCGTGAGGAGATGGTATCAATTTTCTTATGATAATCTGGAGGAAACCCTTTTGTCATTTTGCTCATGAATCATTCAAGATCTCAACAACTTTTTTTGTATGTAAATAGCAAATCAATTGTATTCAAATATCATTGTATTAAACTCTTGCCACCCAGGAAGTATGGCATTTCTTTTTACAAAACTCAATGAGTTTATGTATTCAATTTTCTTATGATAATCTGGAGAAAACCCTATTGTCATTTTGCTCATGAATCATTCAAGATCTCAACAACGTTTTTTGTATGTAAATCACAAATCAATTGTATTCAAATATCATTGTATTAAACTCTTGCCACCCAGGAAATATGGCATTTCTTTTTACAAAACTCAATGAGTTTATGTATTCTTCTGGTCGCCTTTAGTGTAGCTGTGGTCCGAGTAATCCAACTCACATTTACCTACTAATGACAAATGTTGTAAGGGGATAATTATCAAAAATGGTCTGCAGTCATATTTGGTTTTTCAACTACACATCCAACTTGGTACACTTTCTGAAAGGTCCATGCAATATCTGACCTATGAAAGGAACACGGGAATCAATGGGATAAGCTAATTAGGAGTGAACTACTAAATAAGCAGTCATTATTTGTCATCATTTCATCATCTTTTACTCAGATCCGGGTCGGTCTGTCTCACAAATAGTCATTAGACGTAAACTTAGTTTAACTTCACTCAATAGAAAACATACACAATTAGTGAATCAAGATAACTGGCACTATTGACAGCAATATCAACTTAGCTGAGGCTAACAGATTAATCAACCAAGACACTTTTTACTAGAACCATCATAACCATATTTACAAAATTGATGGCAATGGTTGTAATGCATTATGCAGCAGTCAATAGCAATATCCAATGACATGCAGAAAAACTAGGGCCCGTCCTTTAACCCTAGACTCCAGTCTTATCTAATTTGGTGGCGTTATTTATCTATCATTAATTAAATATCTTCATGTTGCAATATGACTGTGTATGAGGTGTATTTTTAACAACATTTACTAAGAGTTTACATCTTTGATAGAACCATTAATTCCCAATGTTACATTGATCTTTGATCTCTTCAGATTTGATTAATTCTAGGGTAAAAAGTACACAATATCATTGAATTGAATTGAATCTTTTATTGGTCTTAGCATCTTTCGACGCTTTCTGCCTGAGCAAAATCCGTTACATGTGTTGTGATGTGATAATCAACAGAGGATTTATGATTCATATTCAATATAAATATGGTTAATTAGTTGAACACCAATATACTGTTGGCGTGTTGTCACATAAGTGTGTCCTCTTCAACGTCTTCTTCACCATCCTTAGCATGCTTAGGTCATGGTCTTACATAATCATTATTCTTAGTGATTTAATACATTAGCCGATTTGAACATGTATTATGTGATTAATAATCAGATCAGGACCAGGACGCGTTACGTCATTGGTTCATTGCAGTCATTATCACTGTTATGAACATTAGGACCGAGTCATGTGTGCAAGTGTCAATATTATCAGAATTAGCCTATCATCATTACCAGTTATCAGTACATTATGCATAGTTGTGACAGGCCTAGTAGTTGACCGGGTATAGCAAGTTCAGCTCCCTTGAGAATTCCTCTTCAGTCTTCAGTAATTGTACACGTAGATCTAGCTTGTTCCACAACTCGACACCTCTGTAATACGGGCTTTTTTGATAGAACGCTGACTTGGGCCTTCTTATTCTGAACTTCAGCTTTCTGTCTCCTCTGGTTCTGGCAAGGGGACCTGTGGTCGCTTCTCCTTGTAGTGCTGATTTCCACATCATCTTTGTGAGTTGTTTCTTGCGTTTGTCGTCCAACTTCAGCACCCCAGTGGTCGTGTACAGGGCATCAACACTAACTTCTCTTAGCCTGCTCTTGGTGCAGATCCTCAACCTTTTCCCTGCTGGCCTTGAAAAATGTAATTTGGGACTTAACCACCGGCCCTATGCCATGGGAATATGCAACTTTGCAAGTATATGCTCCTTGGGATAGTGCCTAAGGAGTGAAATAAGTTGTATTGGAGACAGAATTTACATCTGTCTGACAAGGGGAAGTAGTAATCATGTTAAATACTTTTGGATTGATTCAAAAATTCATATTCTTTGTTCCATAGCAGGAGTTGTAATTTAGTGGTATTGCTGCCCTAGGGTAGCAATTTTGCTGCCCTAGGGCAGCAGCGGTTTTTCAGGGGTATTTTAGATGCTGCCCAGAGGCAGCAGCGGCCCTTAAAGGGTTAATGCTCGATTTTGGAGACGTTGCAGCTTAGTTAGTTCTGATTGGCAGGCACTGCCAGTGTAGAAGCTACAGTAGTCCATTACAGGTGCAATCATGCTCTTGTATACCTCTAGGCAACAGTCGTTGGGGATGCGTTTACTGAGTCTGCCCAGCTTAAAGACTTTATTACCCACTGACTTCTTTACCTTACTAGTGTGAGGGTTTACACTGAGTGGCCCGTCCAGTTCAACACCTAGGTAGCTATAGGTATCTGTCCCGGGTAGTGTATCGTTGCCCATTTTCATTTCGAGCCTTCCACTTTGTTCTATGCGGTGTTTGCTGCCAAAAAGCATGGTCATGCTTTTCTCTGTGTTCACTGTCATGTGATTTTCCAAGCACCAATGGTGCAGCAAGGTCAGATCATCCTGCAGTAGTTGCTTGGCAATCACGCTGTCTTCATGACTGACGTATAGAACCACGTCGTCGGCGTACATCACTGATTTTGCCACTTGTAGGGCATCACAAAGGTCATTGATGAAGTAAACAAACAGCAATGGTCCCAAGCTGGAACCCTGTGGGACACCAAACTATACATTTGCAGATGCAGATAGATTGCCATTGGCCTTTGTCTTGTGTCGCCTGTTGGATAGGTAGGCCATCTTTTCACTATCCTAGGCATGTTTAGGGCCTCAATCTTGCGTACCAGTGTCACATGGTCTACACAATCAAAAGCCTTCCGGTAGTCTACAAAGCAGGCAGCAGTGGCAAGTACACAAATAGTAAAAACTGTGTAGGTGGTTATATTAAACAATCATTACTTAGAAACCTGTCAGCGACAGATATTGTTTTGATTATATCTCAGTGGCGGATCCAGGATTGTCTAGAAGGGGGGCCAAAACCTGGCAAACCCGGAGTCACTATGTGTTTCCCGTGGGCGAAGCGCATTAGCTATATTAGGGGGGTTTAGGGGCATGCCCCCCAAGAACAGGCTTGAAATGGTGCATTCTCATGCATTTTAGGACACAATATTTAAAGACTCCTGCCATCCCCCCCCCCATCCAGATCAGAGGCCCTCAGTCAGGCCCTATGAATAATACTCCAAAGTCTGTTTATCTCTTTCCCTCTTTTCTTCTCCTTTATTTTCTCTTCTTCCTCTTTTTTAAAATTTTATTTCATCTTTTTTTCGTCTTTTTTTTTGGGGGGGGGGGCCAAGGCCCGTCGGGCCACCCCCATGTTGATGCGTACTCACGGATATGAGATCCATATAATCCAATTGATACAGATATTGCAAATAAGGTAGGCGAGGTAGGCATACTAGTAGTGATACACTGATGCATTTGCTGTTTTTGCTTAGGGTGATAAAAATAAAGAAAATTAGTTTATATCAATGATGACTTTCAGATGCTATTAAGGGAAAGAGAAGGGTATGTTTACCTTTTTTTCTAACCAAAAGATGCAGATCCATAGGTCTTTTAGAAATTGTAACATAAGGAATATCAATTTCAAAAAACAATATTCTAGATATTGGGTCCAGCTATATGATTATAGCAGCTCGTACTTTAAATCGGATGTATATCAGATTATTCTTAGATAGCAGATGGAAAATGGATTTATGCATTTATGTTTCTATAAGCCTAGAGTAGCGTCTGGGCAACCAAAAGATGAAACAAGTAGTATCTGAATCAATGGGAATATGATTATAAAACACAAAAATGTTATCGTATTTCTAATGGTTATGAAGCTTAATATCCTATTTAGCAATAGAGGCCATTTCACCCTGCATGTAGCTCTCTACGCATTATGACAGTGCTCAGAGACTAAGTGAATCAGGTCAGTATTTATAAATTGACTTCTGGCCAGGGGCAACCTGAGTCATTGGAGATAACTGATGAGTTATAAGGCTAGTGAACTCTGAAATTGATTATGAACAAATAACATCAAAAAAATTGGGTAACTCACATGAAAGGTCACATTGTTCTTTTATTATTGACTTTAAAAAAACACCATCTTAGCATTAGCCAAAGGTGAGAGAGTTAATCTCTGTAGTACTTTAACCTACTGTCATTTACATCCACTGAGTAAGCATAACTTGTCAATGACACATTAATAAGCGTATTATATTTAGCAACTTCACCCAGCACTATTAGAACACAGCCTTCAGACATGCTATCAGAATACACCTTCAGAGAAGGAGGTATATGCTCTGAGCAGGTAGTGAGGTGTGCGGACAGGCAGGAGCATAACGTAAGGTACAGGGTGAGGTGAGTCGCGTGTCTACTGTGAGTTCTGTAACCTCTAAGAAACATGCCTGACATATGTATGACATCCCAGCTACGAAGCTCTTTTTTTTTGCTAGAGAAATAAGGGTAGTAACAGCACGTTAAATAAACCTACCCCAGACATCATGGAAAATCTCAATTCTGAGATATTTCCATCACCTTATACAATACCCCCCCCCCCCCTCAATCTTCCGAAGGAGCCCCCTCAAACCCATAAGAAGCACCACCTAGTGCAGTACTTCTTACGTAAAGCAGCCATGTCATTTTCCACTTTGTTAGACTAAAATAGAGCCTTTTGAGGCCCTATGAATAGTGTGTGCCACTCTTATCGCCTACAGTGTTATGCCTCCCATAGATCATGGACTAACACATGAGGAAGATGAATACTTCACGTGGTGCTTATAGGTCAAGTTAGTGGTTAAGAGCCTCATATTAAAATCTGAGACATGAAAAGGATCAAGATTACCATGCAAAAATCTAGTATTGATCACACAAGCTAAAGTAATGATATTATGTTAGATCCGTCAGGGGTCTGAATGTATTCTAGTGTGAAGTCACAAATGCGATAAAGTTGCTAACCAATGACACATACAAGGAAATAACCAGAAATTGGTGAAAGCTTTCCGAGTATTGATTAACCTACAATGTGTTGTTGTACTGTTATATATCAGAGCTTTTAGTCAAAATGGGAAGCTCATAAAAATATGTATCCCTCAGTGCAAAAGTGTTTTTACCAATCGTAAAACCTCCTTTCAATTCGAATAGTATTGATAGTTTCTTTACTTCAACTGCCGATCCAACTGGGCAGCGTGTAAAACAAATCCTCTAAACATATTATTATTTTTCGCTCGGTATGTGAAACGAAATAATCCATTTCTTAAAAGACATCAAATAATTGCTGACAATATCACTCCAGGACATTGTGGCAGGATAGATGCCTCTTGCAAGCAAAATCAGATAAACATTTTTTCCCCTCACGCAGCTGCTTCCTAGTAAACATAAACAGGAAAAGAAGTTCTAAGTCAAATGGAGTAAAACTGGTTATTTTATTTCTGCATAGGTATCACATGTATTATCATGGCCATGCATACAAACATTCTGTACAGGAAAACTGGTTGAGGGGTTTGGCTTTCCATATAGTTAAGGCACCTAAACAAGATAGTCAAGGTGTCAAGGTGTCAAGCCAACGACAACATGTACAGGATTCAACCTGTGTCTAATTAATTAGTCAGTCACTAATGAGATACTGTCTGGCACAGGCTAAAATATGACATACTGTCTGGATTTTTAAAATTAAATATTAATTTTGAGTTCAACCGCCATTCATACCAATCATTGATCAATGTCTATACATAACTGAAGGGACAGAGAAAAAGACAGAAAAAGAGGGATGGGCAGCAGCAGGAGTATTGTAATTATGTACTAATATAGTAGTCAATCTACAGAACACTATGAAGCTACTGAGGTCCACCGGCAAACAGGTCTATAATGAGAAAATAGTTGTTTTTAATTGCATTATCAGACTCAGAGAAACAAAGAGTAAGCTCAAAGTTCATTGAGAGTCAATCTTTGGCTATATCAAATGTAGTAGGTGAATGGGAGAATAGGCTTACAGTGACAAAACGATGAGGCAGCATTTTGTGGTGTGGTGGTAGAATTTAATACACGTGTAGCTTTCCAAGTAAACTATAACAATTAGAAAATGCTGATTCAGCAGCAGCAGGTCAAGCATTATAATTATACTACCGTCTTTGGATAAAGATATTCCCAATAACATGTGACATGATCTACGAAAAGGGACCTTGGTGCAGGGTGCACTGATGTCCCTATTCCCAGTACATGCCACATATTTAGACCCTTTGAAGACTTTTAGATGCCCTATGAGAGACATTATACAATAATTCATCCTCTCCCTCCCCCCTCAAATTCCTATGTTTGAATCTATAGAAATGAATTTGCTCAAAGGAGTTATTGCTATTTGGTGCTTTGTATAATGTCCGTATTGCACTGGAGAATATTATACATATTTAGTTAGCAATTTTCCTTTTGGAATCAAGATGCTAGACAGATATTGTAAACTGTATGAACTGGTAAGGGAAATGCTTGAAACCTCTTACATGCTGCTTACCGAAGGAATGTAAAAGGGAAAAAAGGCAATTACTTGTCTCTGATGAAATCAATATGTTTTACCCTTGTTTACCACAGCCTTCCCAGCTCATATCCTATAAATCTAAGATGTTTTACGTAGCTCTATTTCAAGCAGTGCTGGTTAATACTGACATGTGAGCTCCCCTATGGCACAGCCACCATGTTTGTTCATCTCTTCAGAAATTCTCTCTAGTCAATCTCTTCCGGTACAGATCATTTGAGCACTATGGTGACTGTGTGTTTACAGTCCTAAAGTCTGATGATTATGTATCTGTTTTTTATTGTCTTCTGCATATAATGAATGTTGGCCTCCAAGGACTGAGGGTACAACAACTGGCCTAGCATTGCCTCTTGTTGATACCATGGGAGGACTTCTGTCAAGAATAGTAGGCTCAGGCTCATGAGAATACCACAGAATAGCTATACCCAGATGTCACAAAGTGGAATTTTTTTTTCACCTAAAATATTTTATTAGAATTATTTAAGTTATAATAGATATTCATTTTTTGGAACAAAGTTTGTAATCTTCCCTTTTCAGGGATGTAATTTTAGAACTTTTGTGGTATTTTTTCAGTTTTTCCACGTTTTCCAGAAAAATCTATTATAATTTAAGGAAATTAAAAAGCTGTTATCAAATTTTTTGTATAAATATTTAAAAATATACAACATAATATTGCATAATTGAAAATGGGCCAGGACGATTGGAATTTTTTTTCTGATATAAATAGACACCATTTGCATGTAAATATTCGAATTTGTTCACCTATTTTCAATAGTTTAAAGTCAATGTCACAAAACGACCATGTTAAGGTGTCCGTTACGTGTCCGTTACGCGTCCGTTACGCCATATGGCGTTATATGGCGCCATATTTAGCTCAGAAGATTTTAACATATGGCAGCTCATAATGTCGTTAATATTTATCTCATAATAATTCTAAGAGTACCTACCCCCCCTAAATCGATGTCAAGGATTCCAATGAGGCTATCCATTTTTCTCTGTCTCAGATGGTTGCTTAGCAACCAGCCCTTTTATATGAAAAATGTCCGATTTTGTTTAAGCCATGAAAAATCATGATTTTACATGGTATTTTCATGGCTACGATGCAGTGAGAAATAATCATAGCTATATCACAAAATTTTATGTGCATGCTCCCAAAGACCTATATTTTCTATTGCAATTGAGAAAAAATCGGAATAAAAATATTTTTTATTTACATTTTTTTCACTTTTAATTGTTGCAAAGTCATGAGTTTCACCCAGTATCATAGCAAAATAGAATGTGTGGATACCCAAAAATATTCACAATTTAATGAAGTTTGGTATGAAACAATAGGATTGTGTCAAATGCCAATTATTTCTTTTCAATATAGAATTTCAGGGAGTGGTCATTATCAGTTATTTAACAACAGGGTTGAACTGTGTAATTTCGGGTGAGCATGGCAAAGAAAATTTAAATGCCCCTGCTGCTATTGCTATGAATATTCTTTTCAGATGTTATCTGATTATATTATGATAATGTCTGTTTTCTTCTTGGTAATATTTTCAGTATAATATATGAAACACCCACTTTGTAGACCCCAACCCACCCTCCCCACAGTAGAAGTAGGAGGATCTACCTGAGGCAAGCTAGGTACTTCTTATGTAAAGCTGCCATGTATTTTTTCCACTTTGTTGGACTTAAAAAGAGCCCTTTGAACCCCTATGAATAGTGTGTGCCTCGCTCATCGCCTCCAGTGTTATGGCTCCCATTAAATATCTTGGACTGACATGCAAGAAAGGTGGTTACTCTAGATCTATGTGTTTAGTATAAGCATTGGTTGAAATATCTTTCATTAACATCTTAGACCTGAAATGGATGTTATTTTGGAACCTCATCAAGGTAATAAATGTAAGACATTAAGGGTATTTCCCATGATGTCATCTATGTACATTAGCATATACAATAAGGTATGGAATATGAATGTTAGGTATGTTCCTTTCCTTATTGAATGTAAACAGCACATGTATAGTTCTATACATAGTTTTCATCAAATGAAAAATAAATTATCATCATATTTACAGTGAACAGGGCACAGAAGAAGGGACGTGGGACTGGGTGAGATAAGAGCATAGAGAAATGTATACTTTTAGTTTTGTTGTTCAGTCTGACTTTGTGTATCTTCAAGATGAACATAAATGATCAATCACTTGAAGTGATCATGAAGATGAAGATAGTGAATATAATGATTGTTATGATAACATGGTACTATCTGTCCTTATTAGACTGTTTACTCCTTAGAAATCAATTCAGGTTTCAGGCCATTTCCAATATAAAACCAACAAAATAATTATGTAGAATCAGGAAAAAATTTGAAAAGAAAAACCAAACCCAAAGTGTTAAAATGGGATGCAATTGAAAATCAATTAATTACAATAAAGATTGATACATTGCCATACATACGTTGGTCGTTATTAGGAAGATCATTCCTGATGACATTGCCTGATGTATTAACAGTCATGTATCATGCATATTTATGTTCCTGGCACCTCAATAATTTACACCTTTTCTGTAATGAATTACAAAGCACTGACAACATTATTCATCACCAATTTCTGTGCACTTCCCCATGTTTTTCACCCTTATTACTATTAATTTGACGCAAGTAAATAATGGCTCACCTATGGCATGGGGGTGAGGCAGGTGCAGGTCTGCAAAGCCAAATTCAGTAGAAATTGATTATGAAAGCTGCTCTTTAAAATGTAATCGATCAAACACTAATAATATCTAAAGGATGGAGTCAAATGCGAAAAAAAAGCTAGTTGTCTAATGCAAAAATCTAGATATTTACCATGCTGCAGGGACTAGGACCCATAACATCACATGATTCATTTCTCAAATACTCAAAACCGTAAGCAGTAGACTATTGGCCATTTTCGAGGAATAAGATATCCAAGAAGTTTTGCTTATATTCATTAATCCATGGATTAGGTAAGGAAGGTTCAATGTTCGTTGTAGTATGTGCTGAAGCTATCTTGAGTCATTATACATAGACTGGTATAGGTAATAAACTATGACAATATCTATTACATCATTTGGGCAGCGTCATGTATTATCCAAGTTGTCCTAAGTAATCCTCTGTTTAGTTTATCAAGCAAAGCATCAAAGTTACTTTTGCGTGTTAAATTGTGAGAAAGGAAAGAGGGTATTTTGTTTTCCGAACACAAATAAGTAGCTCAAGTACGTCATTTTGTGCCAGTCCCAGCTGTCACAGAGTCACATTATATTTTCCAACATTTATTGTGCGATCCTTTTAGGCTGCTTATATGTGCCTAGGTGTTACTAGTATTGGCTCCAGTCCAGTTGTCACGACCCTGATTGGCTAAACTTAGTCACATGGTAGACTACAGGGGTGCGTTTCATAAAGTTTAGGAATCATTTATTGCCAAAATCGTGTTTTAAAGTAGGTTTCATAAAATACAAGAACAACAGTCATGAAAACATGAAGTGCTTCATGAAATTTCATGAACTGGTTCTTGTCATCAAACCCAATCATGATGTGTCTAATTTACATGATGAAGTACAACACATTCTTGAATTCATCTAGAATAAAGAAAACTATTGTCATATATTCTCTTATGAGATATTCTGGTTAGGGGAGAAATGGAGAGATTATAAAATTTGAAATTATCCTCCTAACTATATTTTCTCAGAATATATAGCAAAGTTACTGAAGACGGCAGTAAATCATGAAACATGAAGTGGTTCTTGAAAACATGAAGTACTTCCAGTTTGATGAATGTCAAGGCTTAAATTATGCCTCCATATATGGGCCTAATTAATATGCATCTACTCAACAAATACAAAACAATAAAACAGGAAACAGCTACTGCACATGTGCAGAAGAGTTTAATGGATGATCCTTGTGGAAGGCACAGGCAAAGGTAGGTCGAATATCTCTTTTAAAAACCATTTAATGATGAAAAGATGGCTATCTCCTAAGCTTTATAGCAGTATGAATATGTACAGTTCAATGAATATACAATAGAATGACAGTGTGTGGCCTAAGTTCTCCATGATTTCTTTAGCTACCTATGACCTTGAAGTGATTTTCATATGGATGGTGAAAATCCACCTCTACTACTCCCCATGGTTTAGATGATATCAAGACAAAACATAAAGAAAAAGTCATTATCTTTAGAAGAAAAAAAAGTTTTTGCTTTTTTCATTACTGGATTTTAACATTGTGAAGTTTTGGTTCTTTTAAGAACTTTATGTGACCTAGCAAACAAAAAACAACTTAATTAGTTTTCATGTCAAAATAATAGACTTAGATGAAACCGTTTTTCAAATGAACATTATTTTAACATAAAAAAACAAGGTTGTCTTAATCAAATCAACTTCATTCTAAGTCCAAAAAGAGTTTCTCTGTTTTTTTCTTAAGAGGTTTTGCTTTCATTTTATTATGACATCCCAACTTATCTCAGCATTATCTCTACATATTGCAAGAATGCCAACAGGATGCCTCGTACTACTGCCATCAAGTATAAGAAAAAGTTCACAAAGAGAGAACTTGCAACTGCAAGGAGAACTCAACAGGCACTGAAACGAGTCAGAAAAAGACGGCCAAAAAAGTACAAGAAGCGGATTGATCCTTTAATAGAATGGCCAGATAAAGAAGACTTCGAATCACGTTTCCGATTGACCCATCAGGCTGTGCAGAAGCTTAGCGACCAATTTGCAGACAGTGGTTTTTGTTCTACGAAGGGCGACAGTCGTGGAGGCGGAATCAACATCCGTAGCAGGGTAATTTTTTATTGCATATAACTCATAATAAAGTAATGTAACAACTATCATTCATTTATTTCATGCTGGCCAGAACGATCTAAACATATATTCATCCCATTTTTATCAAGGGTTTTATATTCCATCTGAAGGTTTTTGAATTGGAACAGATATCAGATTTACGTGCATGGTTTATTGCAAATAATATGTCCAATTATTCTTTTTCTATCTTAGGTGTGTCTTGCATTAAGATTTATTGCAACAGGTGCCAACTACAATGTCATCCGTGACTCTCAGGGCTTCATGTCTCGAGCAACAGTATCAAGGAGTGTCAATGAACTGGTTGGATTTCTCAACGCAATTTACAGCGATCACATTTTCTTCCCAGAGGTAAGACTTATTTACAGGGAAACTTTTTATTTGTAATGAAGTTTTACTGATATCAAAGGATAATATTGCCATCATATCTAAAACTTAACTATCAACATCTCTTTAGGAACATACCAGATGAAAAGAGGTAACACAGAGATCAAAGATAATGACCTTTTATTCAGTTTCAGTTTTCTTTAATGTCAATGCTAAACAGCTCTTATCTCTGGATGTTTTTTTCTATGTTCAAGGGTGAAGCACTGTTTGAAACAGAGGCAAAGTTCCGAGCTGATCATAAGCTACCTGGATGTGTGGGAGTCATTGATGGGACGTAAGTTAACCACATTTTAACCCTCTTTAGTCTTACATCTAGATGTAGCTTTGACATTTATCATATCATAACAACGTTTCAAATAACCATATGCCCTATTTGTTTAAATTTTTAGCTACATCCCCATCTTGAGACCATTTTACAATGAAGGTGCATACATCACAAGACATCATCATCATGGACTAAATGTCTTGGTAAGTAACATGATAAACCTGCCTAAAGTTGAATGAAACATTGAACAACGTTGTATCTTTAACCCTTTAAGGACCGATGTTGCTAAAAGATGACATTTGTCGTTATGATGAAGGGTCTGCATGATGTACCAACGTGAAATACTCGCCGGGGCTGCATTGGTGCACCATGCCGACCCTTCAATATTGAGGCTTCAGGTGTTTTTAAAACCTGTAGGGTCGGCATGATGCTTGAATGCAGCACTGGCGAGTTACTTACCAGGGTTGCATTGATGCATCAAAGGGCATAGCCCATTAAAGCACTATGCCATCCATGAAGGGTTGATGATATCCTTAAAGCTAGAATCTTAAACTATTAACCTTTCAAATAATGACTCTGTGCCCTTAACAATCAAATCCTTCTGTTTTTTTAGCTTTGCTGTGATGCTGAATGCCGAATCACATACATGAATGCTGGCTGTGCAGGAGCTATGCATGATACACATGTTTGGGAGCTGTCAGATCTTTGTATCAGTGCCGCACACGAGAATCTATTTGGTGACTTCTATGTCATCGGTGATAATGGGTGAGTTCATTCTCAACATCAATGTAAATGAACAAACTCACATTTTTGTGTCAAACCTCATTTCATTTCGCCAGCCATTCCATATGTATGCAGGGAAACTACTTATCAGTGTCTGTCTGTTCTTACAGTTATCCACTCTCACGCTGGTGCCAAATTCCCTTGGATTCTGATGAGGTTGCCATGGCTTCGGCCAGAGAAAAGAGATGGAATGATTTCCTGGTTGCCTGTCGCTCATTAATTGAGAGGTGCATTGCACACTACAAAGGACGCTGGAGGTAGGTAAACAATCAAAATGTACATTAGAAAATTTAGTGGAGGATCAGAATGTCCATGAGATGTCTATTAACAATCAAAATAAACTAAGTCAGATCATGATGTCATCTTAATACATAGGCTAATCTCAACCAATACTATATATTTCCACTTTTTCCTGCACAGATCAGTCTCCCGTCAGGGCAGTGGGATTGTGAAACGCCAACCACTTCAAGCAGCTGAACTGGTGCAAGCCTGCGCGGTATTACATAACTTGGCGTTGGATGCCGGTTGCTCTGAGCTTTCTCCAGAGAATTACGTTGATCCAGTATATGAAGATGCTATCAAGCACCAGGCTAGGGTACGCTTCGCTGAAGCACAACGTCGGATTCCTGCTAGTCGGGTTCCAAGAGGAGCTCCCCCGAAAAACCCAGCAGATCGTCTGAAACATGGTCGTGAAAAAAGAGCTGAACTTGTATACCACTGTTTCAGGGGCCCTAAACCAAGCCACCTGCCTGCTTCTCCCAGAAGATAAGCACTGACAGTATTGCGAAGGAACTATAAAGTACATATTCTAAGGCAGATCATACATGCATGTTACAGTTTAGTGATAGTGCAGAAGTCAACCCTACTTTGGTCCATCCAGTTGGAGTCATTTCAAATTAAGTATATGATAGACTTCTGACATAATGAAGAAACAAATGATATGTTAATAAACAAATGTCTAAAGGAATGTGTTTTAATACTGCCTCTTTTTTTTACATACTTGTGATGACAAGGATACCAGTCTTTTAGTATATCAGCATGTTTGAAAGTACATGTTCCGAACTGTGATCTCGTTCATAAAATCTTCCAAATCTACTTGAGAAATGAGAAGTCATCTTCACGGGATATATTTTCAACTGCTTTTATGAGGAAATATGGAACTTATGACCATAAAGTTGGGTGCTTCCTTATTCTCCCAGACTTCCTCTGAGTGATTTCATTTTCATTAGTGGCAGCAATGTAGGTCTGAGTCGTCACCTTAGGGTCGGGTGCGGCGCTGAAGGTCTGAGTCGTCGCCTTGGGGTCGCGTGTGGCGCTGGAGGTCTGAGTCGTCGCCTTGGGATCGGGTGTGGCGCTGGAGGTCTGAATTGCCGCCTTGGGGTCGGGTGCGGCGCTGGAGGTCTGAGTCGTTGCCTTGGGGTCGGGTGCGGCGCTGAAGGTCTGAGTCGTCGCCTTGGGGTCGCGTGTGGCGCTGGAGGTCTGAGTCGTCGCCTTAGGGTCGAGTGCGGCGCTGGAGGTCTGAGTCGTTGCCTTGGGGTCGGGTGCGGCGCTGGGGGTCTGAGACATCGTCTTAGGGTTGGGAGCGGCGCTGGAGGTCTGAGTTGTCACCTTGGGGTCGGGTGCCGCGCTTGAGGTCTGAGTCGTCGCCTTGGGGTCGGGTGCGGCACTGGAGGTCTGAGACGTCACCTTAGGGTCGGGTGCGGCGCTGGAGGTCTGAGTCATCGCCTTGGGGTTGGATGCGGCGCTGGAGGTCTGAGACGTTGTCTTAGGGTCGGGTGCGGCGCTGGCGGTCTGAGTCGTAACCTTGGGGTCGGGTGCGGTGCTTGAGGTCTGAGTCGTCGCCTTGGGGTCGGGTGCGGCGCTGGAGGTCTGAGACGTTGTCTTAGGGTCGGGTGAGGCGCTGGAGGTCTGAGTCGTCACCTTAGGGCCGGGTGCGGCGCTGGAGGTCTGAGTCGTCGCCTAGGGGTCTGGTGCGGCGCTGGAGGGCTGAGTCGTCACCTTAGGGTCGGGTGCGGCGCTGGAGGTCTGAGTCGTCACCTTTGAACCGGGTGCGGCGCTGGAGGTCTGAGACGTCGCCTTTGAACCTGGTGCGGCGCTGGAGGTCTGAGACGTCGCCATTGAACCTGGTGTAGCACTGGAGGTCTGAGTTGCTGCCTTTTCATCCGTTGCACCAAGGGCATTCAGGAGGTCCATACCCCGCATGGACGTAACTGAAAAGTAAGGTTATCTTAATATTAGTGTCATTCATATACATTGCATCTATTATAATTACTATTGTATTAT
This sequence comes from Harmothoe impar, assembly GCA_947462335.1. Taxonomy (NCBI): domain Eukaryota; kingdom Metazoa; phylum Annelida; class Polychaeta; order Phyllodocida; family Polynoidae; genus Harmothoe; species Harmothoe impar. The sequence continues at coordinate 25,597,164 of OX381711.1, forward strand.
ACAATTATTTGTAGGTCTATATGGTTTGTTCCTGTTTTCCCCTGCTTTAAGTTTAAGGGAACTACATGTGAGCAATATGATTCTACATTGAATGTCCTCCTCAACAAGATATAATAAGACAATGTTACCAATTGAAAAAGAAAGTCAGCCTTCTGTACCCAAGACCCGGGACCAAAGGGTACATTTTCTCAAAAAATGTACAAGATGAAAAGGCCAGTCTGTTAAATTCACAAAGCTCTTGCCCGCAGCCTTTATTCACAACAGGCATGTATCAATCTGGAGTATTTGTTCTCTCTGATATACTGCATACAATCTGTGACAAAGATTTGAAGTATGAAATCACTCACCTCTGCCGTCAAGTACAGATATAGTTGTTTGTGTTGTCTTGTTTACAGCCGGTTTCTGTTGATCATTAATAGTGTCCCTTAAACTAGTGACAGATTCTTTTATGTCATCCATGTCATAGACCATCTTTTTTGCAAAATGCTGAAACGTCTCAACATCCACTGCATCATTCCTAGATAAGTGCGTAACTAAGACATTGATTGACTCAGTTTGCACTTTGAGTGCTTTTGTGATATTGTTGATGAATGCCTCAGTGATTTTGTTTTCTTCGGTGCCCTTTTGTCCCTTTTCTTTGTCATTCTGTACATTTTCTTTGACCTTCTTCGGCCCCTTTTCTATGGTTTCTTTTGTTATGACCTGTTCGTACTCTTTCTGTCTGTTGCGTAGTTCCTGCAGATCCTCTGTGAACACCTCAGTGATTTTGTTTTCTTCGGTGCCCTTTTGTCCCTTTTCTTTGTCGTTCTGTACATTTTCTTTGTTGTTCTGTACATTTTCTTTGACCTTCTTCGGCCCCTTTTCTATGGTATCTTTTGTTATGACCTGTTCGTACTCTTTCTGTCTGTTGCGTAGTTCCTGCAGATCCTCTGTGAATACCTCTTTGCCATCACATGATAGACCTGTTAAGAAAGATTGAATGCCATCCTTTGTCTCAATATTTTTGATGACATAAGTCACATCGTTGATTATGTTGGTACTACTGATACCAGCATCATTATTCTTGGTGTGTTTTGCAGCTTTTAAGCTACTGTTCTGGTTCTGGTTTTCCATGTCCCCAATTGAATCATCGCAGATCATGACAGCATCATCAACAGCATCATCAACAGCAGTTTTGACATTCTCTTCCGAGTGCTTTGGCTCCGCAGACACTTCACTTTCAGACACTGTATAGGGAGAAAGAAAATGTTCAAAATTGCTATAGTGTTATGTTTGTCATTAAATGTGCAGAAAACAGTTGTCTGCTCGGTCATAGTTAGTGCTGTTTGAATTGATAGTGCTATTTGAATCGATTCAGTAAGAAGTACTAAAACGCCCCCTGGTGACGGTTGACAGCATACCCAGGATCTGCACTAGCCAATACCACCACAGCATCACAGCAGTTCCCATGAGAGTACCCCTCACATTTTAAGCATAATATACCATTAACATATTTTAACATTAATCTATAACCTATAACATTATACACATTTTTATTCATTTCTAGAAGTGTTTTTCTCTAAATGAATATTAGTGATATTCTGGTAAATACTTACCAACACAGATGTCATCATCACTTTCATGGCTTTTTGGAAATACCTTGCCGAGGAGAGTGGATATTGTGTCTGTATCGAGCAAAAAGACCTAGATCAATATATCATTTTAAAACTCTTAACCTAGACAATTCAAATTCTAGACCAAATATCTTTTGAAATGGATTAAAATAAAAAGTGACTTATATTATGCATACCTTTTCCCGTTTTCTTTGTCCTATGTTGAATACGGCCAGGACCAACTACTGTGCCTCCCTCAGTGTCATCAGTGTCAGTTGACATTCGACGGACATCTTTCTCTGAAATAAATGAGTAGAGATAATTAGTCCTTCATCTAGTAAATCACAAAATTGCAATAGCCGTACAAGTTATGCTTTACTTGGTTCCTAAAATATCCTTATATGTACATTATCTGTGTAGGTGAGTTTTTATGGATATTAGAAGTGCAGATATTAGGTATTTATCTGGAACCCCTAGGGACTCTACATTAAACCATTCCAGTAGAGGATTTTAGTGAACAAAAATGCAACCCCTCTGTGATGAATCATGGGCTGCTTTCTATTTAAGCTAAATAACTTACCACCGAGTGCCTTCCTTTCAACAGCCTGCAGACTGCGGTCCCTTCTATGTTCCAAGAGCTGTTTGTTTTGAACCTCCCTTGCAGTATCTTGCTCCTCTTTGATCATAGCCATGGTCTTAACATTGCGTGGTTTACGTGCTCCCTTTTCCGTGTAGCCACAGATTGCTATTATAGGATGAAAAGCAGAGTCATCCTCAAAATATCAGACACTCAAGACTTTATCTATACAGGTAAATGTATATCCAGTCTATACAAAAAGTTTTTCACCTTGCAGGACATTCGGTCCTGCAGATTTGTTATTCAGCAGGCCTGGCTAAATATCTGCAGGTCCAGATACCTGGGGAAATAACGCCAGCGATATTCGCACGAGGAACTCGTGTGTATAACGTCCGCTATTCAAACGAGGAACGGCGAGATAGGCGACAGCGAGATAGGCGTGGAGATGGGCGACTGCATGAGGAGATGGTGAGAGAGGCGACGTGCACGAGGAGATGGACACATATTAAGCCTGGGATATAAAGTATCTTTTCTTTTTTGGGGGTTCGGGGGGTTGGGATGGGACCGGCCATGTGGTCGCCTCTCTCGCCATGTCCTCATGTGGTCACATCTCTTGCCGTCTCATCTCTCGCTGTTTCCGCGTGTGGTCGCATCTCTCGCCAGCGCCTCTCTCACCGGCTCCTCATGCAAATAGTGGCCACTACTCGCACTAGCCCCTCATGTAAATAGCGCCTGTTATTTGCATGAGGAGCTCGTGCGGATATCATCGGCCGGGAAATAAGTGTTAATCTAAAAATGTAGTATGAAGCAAGAACTTACATAGGAAATGATGTTACCTAGTATAGAGGTTAATGGTATATTTGAATCATTTTACATGTAATAAATTTGTGTCCGGAAGGTTTTCATATAGGCTGTATATCTATCAAAATTAATAAACCGCATGTCACATCTTGAAGTTGTTAAGTTCAGTAAAATATGAGTCCCACATGAACAAAATGATATACTTCAAGTGGAATATTGCATGACGATAAATGTTACATAACTCCTGAAATATTTCAAATCAATTGATCCTAATATCATCAACGGCATGCAGTGAGAGTAGTTTAGTCAAGCTTACTGTCAATGTACTCTTTGCCGTAAAAGAGATACGTTGCCTGCTCAGCTGGCGTACATGTAGGCACCGGGCCCCCAGCAGCACCTGACCGGCCATACTTTTGGTGATATTCGCGTGTCTGGAAGAAAGTGCAAACAAACATCAGGATCTTTCATCACAATCACAATGGTTCCTCTCTTTTAATGATTTTGTAGATTCACATACTAGCATGTCTGTAGCAGATATCTTTAAGGGAAATATCTTATTCAATGGTCTAGTTAATGGTATTGTATCTGTATCTATGAAAGATCCACCTACTTATTTTTGCTAAATTAATTTGCCTTCTGTGAGTTATGTCACCCCACAGTACCCCTTTTACTTTATATATCACATATATTACACAATTTAAGGTAATAAATATGGTTATGAAAATGATTTTATATCAAATATATCTACATGATGCCCAGTGACTCTACACAACATCCAGTGACTGTACACAATGTCTACAAGATCCCCACAACATCTACAAGTTCCCCATCACGCCTACAACCTCCCCACCACATCTACAATCTCCCCAACGCATCTAAAATTGCCTCATCACTTTTATAAGCTCCACACCACGTCTATAAGCTCCCCATCACGTCTATGAGCTCGCCATCATTCTACAAGCCACCACTCTATTTACAAGTCACCCTACACCGGATGACCACCAAGCTATGAGGTCATGTCAAGACACTCATCTCCAGTTGGCTCCAGAATGTGCAATACCATTTATGGAATAAACCTATCTTCATCCCCACTTCATTGTAGTCTGAGACGTTGATACCTATTCTAGTACTTTCCCATACTACAGTTATACATGGTTATATGGGTCCATCTTTTAAGAAGCAAAATGGTTACCCTTTTCTTCAATTCTGATTTGAGATGCTGTAATTTCTTCCATATCTTCCATCGATTTCTGTGGGGCCAATTGTTCTGGTAGTTCAGAGTGTTGATAGCCATTGCTATGGTGTTAATGCAAGCCTTCTGTCTCTCATCTCTGTCAACGCTGATGTAATGGTGGAAGTCATCTTTCAGATCATTTCTGAAAGTAAGATAGGCATGACATGGACAAATCACCAGGTGGCGCCACCATTCATGAAGCACTTCAGGCTGTTTTCAAGAAGCACTTCATGTTAATATGAAGTGCTTCTTGAAAACATGAACTACTTCATACCAGCACGAATTCCTTGATCATTTACTTTTTAAATATAAGGGATAAAGTGCAATTCGTGTTGCTCAAGGCCAAATAGGAAGTAGTTCACATTTCATGATGCATTTTTTTATGAACGGCACCCCAGATGTGGCTCCTCTGGTCTAATTTACCCACTCTTTCAAGCACGCATTGGCTGTTCAAGTCATAGTCCCGAGAACCTAAATTGTACCTAGACTACTGCAGTTGTAACAAGCACGATCTAGTGTGACGTTGGTTCTATACAAATTGGCTGCAGCTGCTTTGATACAAGTCAAACAGTGCAATCAACTCCATGCAAGATCGAGTTGTGTAGTTCATATCTGTTTCCTATTAATAATACTTTTATTATCATGACCATTCCCTGTAGATAGGAGTAGGCCACGCTGACCTGTACTGGACTGCTCACCTCTCACCTCTCTGCCTGAGCTGCTCTCTCTCCCTTTCTGGGCAACAGCTCATCTGTGAGCACACTGTGTTTGTCTAGACAATATTTGGTGGTAGCCCTCCCCTTGAGGTAACCACAGGGTCAGAGCTGGAGAGGAAGCAATCATAGAGGACAGAGGGACAAGGTGTCACCTCTTCTCCCCACCACCATCACCACTACCCTCCCACCAACAAAGTCTACTTGTATTGAGTGGTGTGGGGTAGGAGGATGTGATGGCTTGATCAGGTATACTAAACCAAAACTGCATGAGAAAGCATACAGCCTCTGTATGGCCATAAGCATAGTAATACATGTACGGGCTCGAGTGTGTAGAAGGAGAGTCCCGTATGTGTATTAATACACGCATGGCCGTGTAGAGTCTGTATGCTTTTGAGTGTGGTTTTGGCTTGATTATACCAAGCCAACCACAATCTCTACGATGTCCACACATTACTATGTGTAGGCCTACGTGGTTCAAGTTTCACCAGTTATGATGCAGTTATGAGGTATTGTTTGGGATTTATTGAAAGACTGCCAATAAGAAATTTTCCAACAACAAGCGTCTCCAAGGGAACTAGTGCACTATCTAGGTCCCCAAAAGATGGCAATTGCACAGGAGAGTAACCAGCCAGCGCTAAAATAGCGATACCTAGTCAATGCCATCCAATCTGTTCAGAAAACTGGTTAGTGAGGTCAAAGATTTACGAACATGAAAATTTATGGCATCAGGTCATCCTTAATTGGTTAGCAAAGAGTGTCTCTCTCTCTTTGTATCTCTCTTTGTAGGTCTGTCTCTCTGGCTGTCTGTTTTTCTTTGTATGTCTCTGTCTGTCTCTGTCTGTCTGTCTCTGTGTCTGTGTCTGTCTCTGTCTCTGTCTGTATGTCTGTCAGTCTCTCTGTCTCTCTGTCTCTCTTTCTGTCTCTCTCTTTCACTTCTGATAAGACATGGTCCTTCTGTGTGACCTATATTTAAAGGTTTTAAAAACATATCCTTCCTGAACAAGAACAAAAAAAGCATGTTTACTGTACCACCAACAAGCATCACTGCACCTGGGGAGCTCAGATAGAAGCTGTATCCTGTAAAAAGTACCCTTAGGTCTTATTTATCAACAGAGATGTCTCTCAGGGGGGATACTCTGGGGACCTTTGTTCCTCAGCCACAGCACTTAATGTTGGTCTAATCATATAAAAACATAGTTCTGTTTAATCGTCCCAAAGCTGTGAACTATATTTCACATGTTTCAAGTTAAACCCTAGTGCACAACCTACTGCTGGCAGTATGCATTAATTATTTTGTATTGCTTGTTAGAGAGCATCAAAAGCAAATATCACATGCATTCAATGTCAACCTCCTGGTCTAAGACCTGTTCACATCTAGGTTGAAGTCGTAACTTAAATGAGAAATGAATCAATTCAAAATCCTGTCACACATAGTAATTCATGATATTTGTCCATTTGTTGTTAGACAGACATTAAAATACTTTTCAGATTATATAGCTGATACATTGATTGACATTGACGATTACTACTGCTCTGGAAGTAGGTCAGTAACATATTTAGACCATGCGTGTGCTTCATTAGATTAGACTTATCATCATTATCATCCAATTAAAGCCAGTCTCTATTTGGTCAACCTCTTTAGTCCCTCCCACCTGGTAAGCAAATATTGCACAAAATTGTATTGAGTTGCAAGAAAGCCAGTGGTGAAGGGGTTAAAACCTTGTCAGAAGAAATATATCATTTGCCCATATCTGGGTTATAGTCCTTTTTGTCCTGGGCAATAAGTTGGAGCCCAGATGGGTCAGCGCAGCTTCGAAGTGCCCAGCTTGAGCCTAGATTTATTCCACTTTTTGCAAAAAGCATAAGAATATACAACACATGGTGATTTCTGGAGGAAAATCATATGTCAGCGTGTTGTGAAATATTTACAATGCATTTATGAAAAATAGGTTTTCCTGGGCTGGCCCATCTGGGCTCCCGCTTATAGTCCTGGACAGAAAAGACCATAACCCAGATTTAGGGGCAAGCCCAGCTGGCCCAATTAAAACACATATCTGCCCCAGGGACTAATGCTGTCTTGGCATAAACCATTCTTGTTCAAAAATTGATGAAAGGTGTCCTATATGCCCAAATTGATGCTATGTAAGGAGTATGTGATGACAAATTACTATCTGTGGTTTAAATTACTAATAGCTGTGTTATACGATGTCATGTTGTACTCAGTGAGGTATGTCACCCTGCGCCTCAAACTTACCATTCATCAGACTGCTATAGTAGGGACTGCAACCTGTCTTCCACTCCTATTTTCTCACCCCTATCCTTTTCACTGTAATTGCAAGGATGGGGTAATGTCATTTCCATGCCCATCTTCTTAATTGTTGTCACATCAACTCACGGATGAGAAACCTATCTGTGCTATGTTTCACTTTAGTTTTTCAATTGTTGAGTGCTCAGTATCAATGACTTGAGATGAGATTAATAAACCAGCGCTAATTCTGAAAAGCCATGTGAGAGTAGACCTTATTAGCATTCCACGACTAACATCATGCCCCACCCTTTCTACTGGCTCCTGGATTTTGCTCTCAACTCCCAGTCCATAAGTGCCACCGCCCATGGCCAAGTTGGCCAGAAACTGTAATCAGATTCCCCTGTGTCCTTTAAGGCTACAGCCCACTGGTAATAACAGCCTTTAGCATAGTCATCAGAATATAGAGCAATGATCAGCTTATGAATCAGATATAGAAAAATAACATTAATCTTATACATTTTTCCAGGTGAATGGAAAGATTGATCTTTGTTACTTGACATTTCCAATATGCACAGAAAAGGAATCATAAAAATAATTTGTTCCTTTTAGGTACTTTGATCTTTCCTTCAGGCTAGTTAGACAGGTCTGACATCTTATGAAAACTACTATTGAAGTCAGGCAAGTGTATGAATCTGTAGGAAAGAAAGTGCTTTCAAAATGACTTTTCCATATCGATCAGCTAATGTCACATCACCTGATTAAGAGTGGCTGGATGTAAACTTTAAATTTATGCCTGAAAAATGCATTGCTTTTGGGTAAAATGACTCAACTTATCCTCAGTATAAAGGACATAATCCGCAATTTGGGGAAGCTTTATAATGTATCCAATCAATGATGTGATGTCTGTTTCAATCATGTCATGTGTGTTTCCAAGATTGTCTTACAGATTCATAGATGATAAATGTCAGATTATGTTGGTTATGTTTTACATAATACTTAACAGTTCGCTGAGAAAAGAGAATGCTGAGCTGAGTCATCTAGTGAGCAGCTGATTCTAGTCTGACACAGAAACACAGAAGATGAGCTACTCCTACTGTTCCTCACAACAGGACAGAGGCTCCTCGGGCTGCAGATATGTCCAACTTCCTTGAACCTCCAATCTAGTAGTTTATGTCAGGCTGATTCAGCGTTTGCTGTAAGACTAGTGGGTGATGCAGATATCTTGACTTATTATCTCACATATAAATCTAGGTTAATAATAGATAACCAGCAGCTTCCATCTATCATTTTCCTTTAGTATCCTTGAGCCTCATCATACAATATATTGCTATGGATAGTCATAAAAGTATCTGAAGCAAACAAAGAGAGATGCATGATGTAACAGATTGATAGACAGTATATATAGTGTTTTTGGGATGAATCTTTTTTTCCCATCAAAGTAGAATTTGGTGACATGATACTCTCCCACATTTTAGTGCATTTCAGTGATACAATGAGCATCCTTATGACTATGAATACCATTCTGGTATTGTTTTGTTACTTCTTGAGACATAGACTTGAAGTTAGTGTTTACTTAGGGATAGTTATTACATTGTAACTAATGCATTCAAACACAAGGCTGCCCCTGTTGGCACAAGTCATTGGTATTTTTGTTTGTTAATACTGTGCAGTGTGCTGCCAGCAAGAAACATTAAGGTTCAGAGCCAATATGTCTCACTATGTGTCAGCCATTTCCTTCAGACCCAAAAATACTGTGTAGCTTATACTATCATGACCATTCCCTGTTTGTGTAGTTAGGCTGCGCTGACCTGTACAGAGCAGCTCAACTCTCTGCCTGAGCTGCTCTCTCTCCCTCTCTGAGCAGCAGCTGATCTGTCGGTACCCTGTGTTTGTCTAGACAACATTTGGTGGTACCCCGCCCCTTGAGGTAACCACAGGGTCAGAGCTGGTGGGAAGCAATCAGGGGAGATAGAGGGACAAGGTGTCACCTCCTCTCCCCATAACCACTACCCTCCTACCACTGCAGGCTAGGGCTGATGGTGAGTGTAAAGGCTGGGATCTTATGTTGGTGTGTGAACAAGTAGTGAAAGGTTTCAGATTTGAAAGATACAATGTTATGTATATGATGTCCTTATATCCAGAAAAATGATTTCTGTGATAAATATGCCTCATCCTTTGAGGGATGTCTGGTGCATTAATGCAATATGCCCTGGTGAGTAACTCTTTATAGCCACTGGGAAGTGTGATTAATACCATACTATATGAATCAGTAAAGATAAATACTTGAAATAGTTCATAGAAATTCCACAAGGAGGAGACCCATTAGGGTGCCAGTTCTCTCTTACCCTCAATATACATGTGTCTAGCAGGTTTAAATATATGGATAACATAATTATCTCATATCCAGTCATGTTATCTAATAAGACCAGCACATTACATATGCTACGTCTGTCTTTGTTCATACATAACCTATACACACCCTAGTATGGTATATAACAAGGTGTGACAGAACATGAACTATGCAGATCAATGTTGGTCTTCCTGAACAGATCAATATCACGTGACTTCAAGGATGATTACAGAATGACATGCAGGCCTTCATCCCTACCCCTCTCATCTAACAGTCTTTAAATCTTTTCATCCCCTTTAGTGTAATCATATGGATGTGCAAACACTGTCTACCTTTTTTCCGCTTACACCCTTTTTGTATGTGTGTTTAATCCTTTGTTTCCTTTCAGAATTAATATAGTGGAAAAAGTATTGATCGGCTTCTATTATCATACACTATTTTGCACCCATGGCTAAGCTTTAACCAAACTCTCTCTGGTGGTATTTTAACATGAGTTGATGCAACCCCCTCATTTCTCTCCTGCAAGATTAATATTAGAGGCTTATAGAATATACCCATAAGGTAACATGCTTTCCTCACACTCCCCTGTTAATAGTTAAAACTTGACTTGATGGCTGTTTATGCCACATAATCACATTTTTCTTCAAATGCCATACACGTTTTGCTGTCTCATCAGGAGATAACATCAATTTCCTTATGATAATCTGCAGGAAACCCTGATGTCATTTTGCTCATGAATCATCCAAGATTGCTTCTCTCAGAAACCCATCTTTTATGGGTCTGACATCAGTTTCACTAGGACCCATTTAATAATTAATGCTGTGCTACTTATCTTGTATTTCCCGATTTTGATTTTGTGCAGTTACACCAAAAATATGGTTTTATAGCGTACACATTGTTATCACAGCTGTAGCTGAATATATTATAAAAATAATTAACTTGATATGCAATATAGCATGTCAAAACAGGAAAGGCCTCCCTCCGTCCACTCAAAATGTGTGTAATCTTTAAATGGCGGACCATTTCCTCTATAGGAAGTTAATTACGAATCTGAATGTAGTAAAAGTTTGCTTGCGCCAAGGACCTTAAGAGTCAATATCGATGAGGTAGCCTGCTCTTATAATATTATACTCCAGGTGTACCTTTAAGAGCTACCTTGCAGCATACACTGAGACACTGCTACATATAATCTTGCTATCTAAAGCGGGTTTTCCACCAACGTCGGTCAGCCGAAATTCGGTCATCAGATAAAAGTCTACAATATTAAACTCGACGGACAGCATTACGGCTGATTTTTTTTCAGTGGAATATACCCCTTAAGCCCTGTAACCACTTTTACCTTATACCTTGATTAAATACAAAATTTACCCGGGAATCGTTGTTTGTGTCAGACTTTTGGCATGTTAAGAGATAAAGAGGGATATTAGCACAAAACCTGATAATCTTCAGTCCTTAGTCACATAAATACAAAGGACCTCTTTCCTCTATCTGTATTGAGCACTGCTCCATGTCTGTGTAAAGTGAGGGTAGGGTTGGGGTATTACCTACAGATCCTCCAGGGGAGGTAATCCCTACCTGTACAGGTAAGTAGGGAGGGGCCTGATCCCCGCTGCCTCCTCCTGTACATGAGGTGTGACAATAGCCTCAGCCACCTGATTACCCCCTGCACAGACCGTCCACCTGCACACCTCAACCACCTTCCCATGCGGCTCAATAAGTAGGTGATAACACCATCAGTGGTCGGTGTAGGTTGGATATATATATATGAAGATGAGTGTAGGGGGAGAATCTAAATGGCAACCTTTTATAATAGTGCAGCTCAACTCCATTGCCACTGGCTTTAATCTAACAACGTTAAGGAAGGCTTAACCAACTATTAGCTGCTGACATTAGAAATAGGATTATTACATTTAGTATGAATGAAGTAAATTTCAATTCAATTGAATTTAAATATCACATTATTCAACTCTTGGCACACAAGAAGGATATGGCATTTGTTTCTTATGAAACATTATGAGACATATAAAATACTTTGCTGCAGGCTTTGATAAGATATACTATTGTTTCTTCTATTCCTAGAACTTTATTGTTATTATTTTAACCGTTATAAGTATGTTTTAGCAGGATGCACCTGTGGTCCAAGCAATTCTATTCACATTTATCTCCCAATAACAAATGTTGCGAGGGAATATCAAAAACCGTCGGCTGTCTTTTTTCTTTTTTTTTAACTACACATCCAACTTGGTACAATTTACGAAAGGTCCATGCAACTTCTGACCTATGATAGGAACATGGGATTCAAGGGATTAACTAATTATAGACCACAATGCACTGCCCCAAAATATGAAGTTGAACTGGACATGTTTTTAGACCACGATATTATGTAATTTTCTTATAGTACATGACTTCCTCAGTTCCCAAAAAAAAGTTCCTGACGGGGTACGGCCTCGTTTGCCCGTAATGGCCGTTTCCATGGCAACCACCTCAAAATAGTGGATACGGCTGTAAAAAGTGCACATTGCCTGTCCATAGGGCTATTTGAGTTTTACCTACCCCCCCTAAATCAATATTGAGCTTTTATCTCGTGTCATCATGCGGTTGCTAGGGTAAGCGGTTGCCTAGCAACAGGCATTCTATGTGAGAATTCCCTAGAAACGAGAGGAAATATCAATGAGATAGCTTATCTTTCCATATCTAATTCATCAAAACCGACCCCCAAGAAACAATGGTGATATAACCTTGTTGACATGGTCCATGGTTACCTAGCAACAGCAGATATGTACCTAGCAACCAGCGTTAACTACCAATATGGCTGGAAAAATCACATTTTGGCTCTCAATAGGACCATTAAAAGTTGACCCACCCCCACTAAATCAACTTCAAGGTTTCTGATGGCATTAATGCCTTATTGCTAGGGTGAGTGGTTGCCTAGCAACAGCCATTCTATGTTATAATTCCCTAGTTACCATGGAAAATATCCATCGGTGAGATGTTATGCCAATTCCCACTCCATTCAAATTGACCCCGAAGGGAAAATGGTAATAAATCTATGTTGGTATAGTCCATGGTTGCCTAGCAACAGTAGATATCTACCTAGCAACCATTTTGAAATGCATTATTTCACCAAAATTGATCATAGTTATCCTGAATACTGGTGTATGGCAGTATTTCGGGGGGTATCTGAAGTTTTCTAGGAAGTATGTGAGGCTCTTTGACGGTATCTAGGAGGCCCCTGAGGATGCCTGACAATATCAAAGAGGTATAAAAGAATATTTAACTGTATCTAAGGGTTATCTCATGTGCTCTATCGTGTATCTTGGGGGTATGAGATGTCAGTGTCTAGTGTGAATATTAATAAGCTAGATACCAGAGTGATTATCATTAATAGAGGTGATGTACTCATACCTACACCCAAATGGGTCCACAGGATGTCAATGATGCCATGTTCTTGTCGCTATGGTCCATTGTTGCATAGCAATAGTAGCTGCCTACCTAGCAACCAATGTTAAATGTGTGTTATACTCGCTTTTGCCATAGTGGCTTTGCTTACTACTGCCTTACAGTATCTGTATAAGGTGCTGAGGCTGCCTGACAGTATCTAGGGCATTATGTCGACCTCCCAGGCATTATCTAAGAGATACCTGCATTTGCCTAGCATTATCATATTGGAGGCTGCTTAAAACTATATACTAGTATCCATGGACCATCTATCATTACCTTGCAGTATATGGCAAATGTGATTTTGCCAGACATCAAGAAGTCAACTTACTGTAAATCCTCGCTTATAAGTCAATTTTTATTTGGAATTTTATTTTGCTATAAGTCAGTTTTTCCCTCAAAAGTCCAATTCGACCTAAAAGTGAGGTTTTGAAAAAATATAAACATTTTAGAGACCAAAAATATCAATTCCAAATACTGTAAAATACACCTTTTTTGGAGGATTTTTCCCCTATGAGACCTGATTGTTTCTTTACAAGTAGGGGGCTGTCGTAATAAAGGCAGAATATCATAAGTAATGCTCAATTAGGCAGGGCAAACGGTGCCTTTGGGGGATGTGGGGTGGGGTCTAGCCCCCAAAACTCCAATTCGACCTATAAGTGGGGTTTTCCAAAAGTTTAATGTATTTTGCTAGAGGTCGATTTTTCCCCTCAAAATTCCAATTCGACCTATAAGTGAGGTCGACCTATAGGCGAGGTTTTACGGTAGGTAGCCTGGTGATATCTAGGGAGAATGTCACCAGTGCATGAGAGTATCTATTGAGTAGCAAGGTGCCTGATGGGATCATGGGAATATCTTTAACCCTTTAACTGCTGACCTTGAAAAACATGATTCTGGCTAATTCGCTGGTCCCATGAAATGTTAATGTGCCCCTACTGCCCAAGGATGGTAGCTATGGAGTTTAACATACAAATTACAGATGGAATTTGACATTTTGCTGACAAGGCAACATAAGTATCTTTGTTGTTTTATTGTTCCAGAGTTATATATATATACTATTTTTTTCCAAGGGGTTTGGCCATTTGATAGTATTGCTGCCCTGAGCTGTCTGAGGTATTTCTCTTAAATACTGCATCACACACCCTTCAGGTAGTGTCAGTCAGCCTTATATACAAAAAACACAGTCAGACAACTTGAGATATGCTCGTAGATCTATACTGCCCAACAGGTGACTATCTACTATCTACATTTTAGCAACATCAGGTTAAAGCTAGATACGGTTAAAGACAGTCATTTTCTCTCATTGGTAGTTTTTGGGTTTTTTTTGGAACTATTAATTGAAGAATTTAGTTTCTCATATTGACAGTCCAAACTGTGAATAAGAGGATTTCGATCTGGTATTGCCAGTTCAAACTGTCAATAGGATAATTTTATGCTGTTATCAATTGACAGTTGGAGCTGTCTTTAGTCATGCATATATGTTTATAAGCATGCCTTAGGCTTTTTTGTAATATTCCAGGATGAATAAAGGAACTTTCAACCTCAACTTCATAGCTTCAAGCTACTGTCAGGCACATTGGATGCTTCTTTGACACAGTAATCAAGCCTTTGATACCATCTAGATATTCTTTGTCAACCTCAGGGACCTCCTGCAGCCTAGACATAACTTCAGGTACCCCCTTAATATATTGACAGACAGTAGCAATCAGGGCAACTATGATCAAGTCTGCTAAAATATATCATTGCCCCTTGGTTGCTATGTAGATATCTGCTATTACTACACAATCATGGCCAATAGCAACACAAAAACAGCACGCTTATACTGCCAGTGAACCTCAGGTATGCTCTAGTTATCTAATAACTTAACATTCACCCTAGAAGCAGTAGATTTCTTGTAACTCAATGCAATTTTGTGCAATATATTGGCTTACTGCATAGAAGGGGTTAAAGAGGTATCTCACATACCCCCTAGATAGACAATAGATCACATTAGATAGCCCTTAGATACAGTCAAATAGCCTTTTATACCTCTTTGATATAGTCAGGCAAGCTCAGGTGCCTCCTAGATACCGTCAAAGAGCCTCACATACTTCCTATATATTGTCAGAAAACTTCAGATACCCCCCGAAATACTGCCATACACCAGTATTCAGGATCAATTCTGGTGAAATAATGCATTTCAAAATGGTTGCTAAGTAGATATCTACTGTTGCTAGGGAACCATGGACTATACCAACATAGATTTATTACCATTTTCCCTTGGGGGTCAATTTGAATGGAGTGGGTATTGGCATAACATCCCACCGATGGATATTTTCCATGGTAACTAGGGAATTATAACATAGAATGGCTGTTGCTAAGCAACCACTCACCCTAGCAACAAGGCATTAATGCCTTCAGAAACCTTGAAGTTGATTAAGTGGGGGTGGGTCAACTTTTTATGGTCCTATTGAAAGCCAAAATGTGATTTTTCCAGCCATATTGGTAGTTAACGCTGGTTGCTAGGTACATATCTGCTGTTGCTAGGTAACCATGGACCATGTCAACAAGGTTATATGACCATTGTTTCTTGGGGGTCAGTTTTGATGAATTAGATATGGATAGATTGGCCATCTCTTTGATATTTCCTCTTGTTTCTAGGGAATTCTCACATAGAATGCCTGTTGCTAGGCAACCGCTTACCCTAGCAACCGCATGATGACACGAGATAAAAGCTCAACATTGATTTAGGGGGGGTAGGTAAAACTCAAATAGCCCTATGGACAGGCAATGTGCACTTTTTACAGCCGTATCCACTATTTTGAGGTGGTTGCCATGGAAACGGCCATTACGGGCAAACGAGGCCGTACCCCGTCAGGAACTTTTTTTTGGGAACTGAGGAAGTCATGTACTATAAGAAAATTACATAATATTGTGGTCTAAAAACATGTCCAGTACTACCTGATTTCTAGGCCTCTTTTGAGGTAGCGCATTGCGGTCTATTAGGATTAAAGTGTTAAATAAGCAGTCATTATTTGTCATCATTTCATCATCTTTTGCTCAGATCCGGGTCAGTCTGTCTTATAAATAGTTGGTGGAAAAGGTGCAACATCTGTGAATCAAGAGAACTGATTGACAGTTTAGCTGAGATTTATGAACCAAGGCACTTCTTACTTGAATCATCATGTCCACATTCTTGAAGATTGATGACAATAATTGCAATTTATTATGTGTCAGTCACTAACTATGGCCACTAACTCACAGAGATATCCATATGAAAGGAATGATGTGTAAGCCCTCACGTGCAGCATCATTTATGCATAACGGCTGTCTAAGGCTCACTCTCACCAAATCAATGCAACTAAAAAGTGGCTGTACATGATCGGTGGCTGTTTGTGATCGGTGGCCGTACATGATCGGTGGCCGTACATGATCAGTGGCTGTACATGATTGGTGGCCTTACATGATCGGTGATCTATTGACTGCCTTACCCTTTCTGACCATGATAAAACATAAATAAATCTTACCAAGGTGTACGTATGATGTGTGTCTTGACATGTGCTATGTTAGAAATGTGTAGATGCGACTATTAATTAAGATAATTTTACATGACATTTCAATACCGATCATGTACGTCATGTGACATACATGTCATATGACATACATGATCGGTTGTACATTGAGCCACTCTCCTTTGGGCCCCTTTCTGACCATGTTTCAAACATAAAACAACCCTAGCAAGGTGTAGGGGAGACCGGGGCACGTTGAACCGCTTTGACACTTTATTTTTTTCCTGACCTTGTTAAAGGAATCTGAACTTTGATTTTGTATCAAGCAGTTACCTTGTATCATTGTGATATAATAGAACCTATTGCAAGGCAAATGTGGGCTTTTCTTGTATTTTTCTTGAATTTTGAAAAATAAAATCTTAGGGTGGTTCAATGTGCCCCATGCCCGGGGTAGGTTGATCCATGCACTGGGGCACCTTGAACCACATGTGTTGAACGATCCAAATAATCACTAATATAGATCAATAATTGAAATTTCGGTTGGAATTAGTTGCTATTGTTACTTTTGCATGGGATTGAATGTAAAAATTACATATTTGATGCACGAAAGTCACTCAGTTATAGTTTCTATAGAAGTGACTGAGTTTGTACCTTACAGATTTTTATTAGGGTCAAATTAAACCAGTTTAAGAGTATTCCTGTTATTTGTTCAGTCTGAATAAATCATTGATTACAATGTCATTATTCTATAATGTAATGCGCTGTTCTGCCTCTGAAAAGTGATAAATCTGGGAATAAAGACACTGTAAACATGTTACACACGAATTTTTTTTCACAAACCGCAAACTATGTATTCAATCATAAATTTATAGCCAAATTGTATCGAATTTCTTTATGTCATTATCCATATTATCCTCCCTTGATACACTTCTAACATTGCATCATTATTCAGTCATTTAAGAGTCTTAACACCATTGCCAATGAGCTCCGAAAATCGGGGCACCTTGAGCCGGCTCAAGGTGCCCCAGAGCTTGGAGCACCTTGAGCATGGCTCAAAGTGCCCCGTTTTTTGTGGCTCAATGTGCCCCATGCTGGTCATCACAGATAAGATTGATGTTATTCAAATTACATAACACACCCAGCAGTAAAGTTGGGTTCTATTCAAGGATTCATATGTATACTTCGACCTCCATAGAGATCTTAGGCCAGCAAAGTTTTTTAACCAAACAAGAACAAAAGTTTAACAATTGCAAATATCTACTTTCAAGGCCATAAACCTTTAATGTTGTCTAACTTTCTCATCAGCATCCTAAAATCATAATGATGTTGCTCATCTGAACTGTCTATATAAGGGGGTAATATAGTAGGCATACTGCCAGAAAATTCCCAAAGGAATAGCAAAGAGAGCGGGCGGCTCAACGTGCTCGGGTGGTCAATGTGCCCTGGTCTCCCCTACACATGATGTATGTCTTAACATGTGTTATCAAAGACATGTGCAGCAGTGGATAATAAGAAAATTTTACATGTCATTCCAAACCGATCATGTACATGTCATGTGACGTACATGACCGGTTGTACATTGAGTCACTCTTCTTTTGGCCCCTATAAATATTTTGGGGCTTTTCTTGTCCTAATAAACGCCCCAAAAATACATTACAGCCAGTAGGTATTGTTAGATAAGTTAAGAAAACGGAGTACATGGGGTCTTAGGGGGATTTTGTTATTTTTCGATAATGTACGGCCACCAATGATGTAGGGCTTCTGTTTTGCACCTATTTTAAACCGGCTCTGACCACCTACTCTGATCAGAGGGAATTCAAATGCCAACTTTATTAACCTGACCTTTTCAGCAATGATCACCAACTTTCTGACTTTTCCTCAGCCTGAATTGCCCCTATTATGATATAAAACTACATACACAGAGGGGGGGGGCGAAAATATATCTTTATCAAAATAAACAGGATGTTTATAAATGTCATGTGCTTTCTTCCCCGGCACATTCGTTTAATACTACTCGATTATGGCATTTGTGTGACTTCTATTGAACAATAAGAATTGTGTAGGTGGTTATGTTTAACATGGCTGGCAGTGACAGCTATTGTTTTCATCAAACATATCAATGCATCTGCGTAAATATTTGCCAAGCACAATTTAGATAAACATGTTGATATGTACCCATAGACAGGTCCCGGCAACTCTGGCCTCTTGCGTCATGGCTACCTCCACAGCCGTCCTCATCACGGAGGACGCTCAGGGTGTGAGGCACAGCAGCATCCTCATGCCCCTCATGTATGGCTGTAATTCAGTACTTTTAATTTAACTTAAAATATAAGGAATTCCTTGTAGTTATTTTTCTTACAAACACAGTTAATGCATTGAACAGTGGTGTGTCAATGTGCCTACGAATTCATGTATCATTTAGATGGTGACAATAATGGAGAAAAGGTTTGTATGTGAACGACATGTATTGGACGAGTGTAATCTGGAAAATTGGATCTAATTGATGAGTTATAAAGACTAATGAACTCTGACTTTGATTATCAAGAGACAAAATTATTTCCTCATGAATACCAAATTGGGTGTCACACATGAAAGGTTACCTTGACCTTTTGATATTGAATTAAAAAAACATCTGAGTATAAGACAAAGGTCAGAGAGTCCATCTCTGTAGCACTTTAACCTACTATGTGTCATCAAAATCCCTGAGTAAGCATACCTTATCAATGAGACCTTGATGTAATATTATTTAGTAAGTTCTAAGAGGCCTGTCTGACATATGTGGTACATCCCAGTTATGAAGCTGCCACCACCAATGTCGTTGACCCTCTCACCGCCAGCAGGCCACCATAGGCGCCAGAGCACCTAATCCACTGAGCTGAACAAAAGGAATATTACTTAAAATTGATGGAAATATTGTCTTACAACTCTTAATCATAACACCCCATGTTTGGTATCATACTAAAGCTTATGACATCCCCTTTCACATCCTACATTCCATTTGTGTTTACAAAGAATGTTAATGCAGTGGCTATGCCAACACCTCATTTCAATTTTTTATATTTATAATTTTTTTCACATTTTTTTGGCGAAACTACGAGAAATTTGGTTGTGGGAGGATTAATGATAAATGAAATCCTCTTCTTCTCATCGGGGATTCGGAAGGTTATCTTGAACGACCACCTCTGTGATACACTGTTTATTAGTCAAATCCTCTTCCATCATAAACTGTCATACAACATCAATTAAATCCATTTATTCTGAGGGTCGGGGCCTTGGACAAAAGGTTTCAGCAATAAAATAATGTAATAGGGACATATTATTGCATACCTCATATGTCTTTATTCATTATTTCTAAAACCCCTCTTTAGGACAAGACAACAATTTTTCCAAAGCTTTCATGGAGGGGGGAGGCAATAATCAGTTTGAGTAGAGGGTAAATTGATGACATCAGGACCCCTGTGGTGGATTGCTAATTATAGGAAAGTTTCAGACAATGAACAGCAAGCAAGGCATTGAGTTGGTGGGATGAGCCAATGTGGGCTCCAGGTGGCAGCCCTAGACCCACAGGTTTTAGCAAGACATCTGTTTGGAGAGTGAGAAGGTATATACACTGGGCTCCTCGGCGGCGGTCGGGGCTGCTTCGCTACCGCTACGCTGACGCTCCAATCTTACCTCTGGTAACGCCCTCCATGAGCGGCGACGCTCGTAGTGTGAGCGGCGCACTGTTTACTTTTGAATTATCCTGTGTATGGTGGGTTATATATATATTTACATATATATGTTAGTACCCATAGATGAACAAGGGTTTGGTGAAGCAAACTGCAGGTGAGTTTTGTTGACATAAGTTGTATTTTGGCCAGCCCAGCCTGTTGTTTACCTAAATTTTGGGCAAAATGTCAACTGTCAAACCAGAAATCTGGCTCTAAATGGGTATTATTGTTCAATATGTCTCCCAATGTAAGCCCTCAGGTGGTTAACAACATGTTATTCTACATATTTATGGGTTTTTATGCCAAGTGGTTTGCTTAAATTTTGACTCAGGGCTAGTTTTCTGGATTGGCATTTTCATAACAAAGTTCATATTTGCTCTGTTTCCATGGTAACCGGTGTGTCCAAGTTCAGCCCATTTTTACTGAAAATACTATAAACTTATGTGCACCTGTAGGTATAGTCCAAAATACACTCGGGGCAAGAATAAAAAATGGGCTGGGGTTTAAAGATTCATTTTTGGTAAGTGGAAATTGAGTATTGTCAACAAGTTTGTCCATTACCATGGTAACTGGTATAAATTTTCCATTTTTTTCTACCATAAAATTCTAATATAATTGTCTAGGAATATTTTAGTATAGCATAAGGCATTATTTTATTAGGGTGAAGCACTTATACACAGCCCCCAAAGTACATGGGAGGGTGATCTGGTACCCAAAAATCATAATATTATGTCTGTTTCCATGGTAACTGATCAGCCCAAGTCTAGGCCATTTTTTCTGAAATTAGCAGAAATCTAGATCTATCTATAGGCACAATACTGAGCAGCACCAGAATAACAATAGACATAGGGCAGGGGCCTGAAATGCTCATTTTCAGTCCGGGGGGGGGGGCACCTGTCATGACCCCCCCCCCCCCCCGCGCATAGTCCCAGAGGCTATGTTAAGACTTACTTAGGGAGTGTTCATTTATTATTTACAGGGGGGGTGGCGTAAAAAATTCTGACCCCTCCTGAGGGGGGGGGGCGTAAAAAATTCTGACCCCTCTTGAGGGGGGGGGCGTAAAAATTCAACTCTTCCTTTCCTGATTGAGGCCCCTAGCATTTTCTCAAAAATTACTTCAAAGCTTAGATTTTTTGGATTCTCACTATTTGGAATACGGTCTCCAGGGATCCAGAACCATTAATCTCTAGTAGTATTTTCCTTGATATGGTTTGCTTGCCAACTTGAGGTACAATCAACCCGATTTTTACCTATATTTAATCAAAAATGTAGGATAATATGATTTTTTTTTTTGTGAAAACCTCAGGGACTTAAGACTTTGAGCATTCTTACCACATTAAACTCTTGAACTACCAACTACCGGTATTATTACTAATAATACTATGTACCTCCATAGGGTACATTTAAATATCAAATGAGGCCCCCCCCCTCCCTCCCTATATGATACCGTTCCCAGTTCCTTATAAAAAAAAGACTGGTCCCAAAGCCCATATTAGTACCTAGGCCCAACCCCTGATGCCAGAATTTTTTACGCCCCCCCCCCCCCTCAGGAGTTATCAGAAATTGTTATGCTCCCCCCCCCCCAAACTCACCCCATTTCACAATATCCCCATCGTTCCAGGTTAAAATATCTAGGCATATATGCCAACATTTTTACCAGATATGTCAACATTCTTTGTAAGGCCTAGTTTTGCACCCGCTAGACTACCAAGTATCATCATCTTAGAAACCATAGTGGTAGATCTAATAAAATTTGTTCATAAAATAGCTGTATATATTATAAAGATTGTACAGATCTAGCACTGGTGGCTATTAAATGATAATTATCAAAGCTACCGGTGTCACTGAATACATTGTAGTAGCTTGCAGTTCTTTGTTCTTTGCTAAAACCCTAACTTTGTAGTAGCACATATACATTATGTTTGACTACCAAGTTTTTGCTAAAACCCTAACTTTGAAACACCGGTAGTAATGAAGCACTTTCACTTTTAAGAAAACCCAGATGAAAAGTGAACTATATTACATTTATTTCATCTTCCAGGTTTACTGCTGACGTACCTCTCTCCACAGAAGGATGATTCTCCTCATGCTAATGAACAGTACACACCTTAACCCATGTAGATACTCCTAAACACACCTGTGGACGTCCCTGCACACCTAGGTGTGGCCCCAGGTGTGTCTACACATCCCCAGGTGTGTGTAGTCGCCCCCAGGTGTGTGTAGTCGCCCCCAGGTGTGTGGAGTCGCCCCCAGGTGTGTGGAGTCGTCCCCAGGTGTGTGTAGTCGCCCCCAGGTGTGTGTAGTCGCCCCCAGGTGTGTGTAGTCACCCCCAGGTGTGTGGAGTCGCCCCCAGGTGTGTGGAGTCGTCCCCAGGTGTGTGTAGTCGCCCCCAGGTGTGTGTAGTCGCCCCCAGGTGTGTGTAGTCACCCCCAGGTGTGTGAAGTCGTCCCCAGGTGTGTGCGCTCTCAAGGGGGGGCGTAAAAAAATTTCGCCCCTCCGCGCGAAATCTCGCCACCCCCCCTGTAATTGATAAATGAACACTCCCTTAGATGCAAAGCTAGATGTTCCACTTTCAGTACTAGTTATTTCTCTTTATTTATTTTTTTACAGAACCCATGACTTACAACCTAGCCAGGGTCAAGTTGACAAGACTCTGGCTCCTGAGGCGTCGTTCGGCACTTTTGAACTCTTCTGAGCGGTGGGTTAAATCTTTATTTACACATATCAGTTATTGCCCAAAGATGCATAAGGGGGGGGGGGGGGGGCAGGTCACTTCACACACCTGGAAAAGCTCACACACCCCTGGAGACGCTCACAGTAATACATTTGTATGGTACTTAGGTTCGATTCCTAGCGTTGGCCTAAGATAAAGAGATGCCACTCTTCCTACTTTTACAGGAATCCCACTTTTTGGCTGGAATCTATATTCATTTAAGTGGATTTTCTACAGAAAAAATTACCAAATAGCTTAGGGTTATCTGCTTTTTTTCAAGAAGTCAGTGGCATCTCTGGAGATATTAGCTGGTGCAAAAGTGGACAAATTGGCCAATGGTCCCGCCATACAAATGTTGCTCATGTGATTTAAACTGATACATCATGTCCAAACATCATGAGTCACACTGAGTTCATTAATTCATTTGCCAAATACCAGTACTGCATTTATCCTTGATGCCGACCATATGAGAAGATACATTAATGAACGGTTGGCATGATGTAGCAATGCTCCCACATACGACAAGGACTATGGTTTTGTGCTTCCATTAATGCTATTAGCATTTCGGCCAATTTCACCACACACCTGGGGGTGACTACACACACCTGGGGGCGACTACACACACCTGGGGGCGACTACACACACCTGGGGACGACTCCACACACCTGGGGGCGACTCCACACACCTGGGGGCGACTACACACACCTGGGGGCGACTACACACACCTGGGGGCGACTCCACACACCTGGGGGCGACTACACACACCTGGGGGCGACTACACACACCTGGGGACGACTACACACACCTGGGGACGACTCCACACACCTGGGGGCGACTACACACACCTGGGGGCGACTACACACACCTGGGGACGACTACACACACGTGGGGATGACTACACAGACCTGGGGACGACTACACACACCTGGGGGCGACTACACACACCTGGGGACGACTACACACACCTGGGGGCGACTCCACACACCTGGGGGCGACTCCACACACCTGGGGATCGAGATCGAAGTTAAATTGTGACTTACATGTGATGTTAAACGGACAATCTGACTTTTGTGGTCAGTAGGATATATAGCTGTGAGACTATGGAAGGTTCGGATCGGGCATACCGCACACATTTAGCGGTAGGATATAAATAACATTTATAAAGTGCTTCCCCCCACCTCAATTTGGCCCTTTTAAGGGAAATTACAATTCCTTTCAATTTTGACCTTTTTTCTCGCCAAA
Source organism: Harmothoe impar (assembly GCA_947462335.1). Taxonomy (NCBI): domain Eukaryota; kingdom Metazoa; phylum Annelida; class Polychaeta; order Phyllodocida; family Polynoidae; genus Harmothoe; species Harmothoe impar. The sequence continues at coordinate 25,621,273 of OX381711.1, forward strand.
TTGGCCTTTTTAAAGCGAAATTTCACCTCTTTTTTTACAATTTCGAACTTTTTCCTCACCAAGTTGCCCGTTTTAAGGAAATTTCTCTTTTTTTTTTACAATTTTCAACTTTTTTCTCACCAGGTAGGTCGCTTTTGGGGAAATTTCACTTTTTTTCGGTTTTGGGATATTTTCTCGCCAAATTGGCCATTTTAAAGGGAAATTTCACTTTTTTCAATATTGAACCTTTTTCTCACCAAATTGGCCATTTATAAGGGAAATTTCACATTTTTTCCATTTTCAACTCTGTTCTTGCCAAATTTACATTTTAAAGCAAAATTACACATTAACTTTGGAATTATAATGATAAAAAGTAGCTTTGAAAAATGCCAGAATCCTTGCAATGTAAAATGAGCTGTAGCTCACAAAAAATGGCCACAAGGCGCCTGTCCATCTCGTCCTTAAGTTGAACATTGACGAATAATGTTAATAACATGAAATAAATACAAAGGAACACTCATAGAGACATATTTCACTCGGTTTTGCCTAGCGGAATAACCCTCAGTGAGAAACGCTACTCGTGCACCTTTGTCGAATTAATTTGTTCCTTGTAACCCATCATATAATCACATATGCAATTGATGTAGTGTTGCTGGCCTGACCGTCTGATCTATTCGGCCTGACCGTCTGATCTATTTGTCCTGACCGCCTGATCTATTTGTCCAGGCCTTTTGATTTGGCCTAATCCTATGAAACTACAAAGTAGCTATCTGACCCCTTGTTTGGCCTCACTAACCCATTTTTAGCTACCTGACCTCTCATTTGGCCTTTCTTACCCAATTCTTAGCTATCTGACGCCTTGTTGGCCTCTACTACCCCATTATTAGCTATCTGACCTTTCGTTTGGCCTCTCTTACCCTATTCTTAGCTATCTGGCCCCTTTTTTGGCCTTTCCCACCCCATTTCTAGCTATCTGACCTCTCGTTTGGCCTCTCCCACCCCATTCTAAGCTATCTGACCCCTTGGTTGGCCTCTCCCACCCCAGTTAAATTTAGCCATCTGACCCATTGTTAGGCCTTGCTTACCCCATGTTTAGCTATCTGACCTCTCATTCGGCCTCTCTTACCCAATTTTTAGCTATCTGACCTCTCATTTGACCTCTCTTACCCAATTCTTAAGTAACCCCCCCCCAACCTATTTCCTGGTATCTGACCCCTTGTTTTGCCTTGCTTACCCCATTTTTAGCTATCAGACCCCTCGTTTGGGCTCGCCTACCCCATTTTCAGCTACCTTACCCCTTGATTGGCCTCCCCCACCCCATTTTTAGCTACCAAACCCCTCATTTGGTCTCTCTTACCCAATTCTTAACTTTCTACTCCCTTGTTTGGCCTTGCTTATTCAATTCTTAGCTAATCAACCCCTTGTTTGGCCAGAATTCGTAAAATACATTATGAAAAAAAAGACTTTGGCACCTGGGCTATCTGGACAGAACCCTCAATCTAAATACATATCCTACATTATACTTTGAAAAACAATGGTGTAATGTAGGCCTACATCTAAAGGTTCAGTAAAATATATATGGTGCTGAGGCTAGGAAATGGACTTTGGCACTTGGACTATTCTTTTTTTTTAATTTGGCCTAATCCTACAAAACTACAATCTCTGGGCCCTCCCAGAATTAATGAAATACATTGCGGCTAGGCTAAAAGAAGGACTTTGGCACCTGGACTATCTCGACAGAACCCAAGATATATTTAGGCTAGAAAAGGGACTTTGTCATATAGGCCTATAGGCCTACTTTTGGCTAGAACAGGGGGGGGGCGGCAAAACAATTTGGACCCCTTGACCGGGGGGGTGTAAAAAATTTGGACCCCTCTAGGGGGGGGGGTCAAAAAAATTTAACCTGTTTTGGGCCAAAGAGCCTGCGCATTACTGTGCTTCAAAGGGCCCGCGCGCCTGTTGTTAAAAAATGATCACTCCCTAAGGGAGCGTTCATTATTTATGCCAGGGGGGGGTGTGCATATCAGGGGGGGGTCATTTTTTTTAGGGGTATTCGGAGGGGGGGGGTCTTTTTTTTCCAACCTATTCTTAGGGGGGGGGTCTTTTTTTTCCAACCTATTCTGAGGGGGGGGGTCATTTTTTTTAGGGGTATTTATTTGGGAGGGGGTATTTTTTGACACAACATGACGCGAATTTCACGACACATGTCGCGAATTGGGGTCATAAAGACAGCAGAACTTTGCTAGATTTCTTGCTCACCAATTGACACTTTGAATGATTCACTACTTCTCTTTTCCTAAAACACTAATAGCTGGAGAAAGAACATTAATTCAACACAAGAATAGGAGTACAGAATGTAGGGGGTCTAAACAGCAAAGCTGTCAGTGTGCAGCTAGATGAATGCTATTGTGGCGCCAAAATATGACAGTACGGTACCCGGGTATCTGAAATAGTTTGGGTTAATTGGATTTTAGCCTTTCCCTATCACGTTTTGGCGTCCATATGCAAGGGTGAACTTGCCTATAAACGTCTAGACCCTGCCTTTCTTCCCAATAGAGGAGCACATGCATGGTATGCAAGATGCAGATCTACCTCATACATTGTAGCTTAGGTCCACTCCACCAGTTAAAGGCGTGATTACACCAGTCATGATACACACTTTTCCTTGGTGCCTTGTACCAGACCCTGCTAAATGGTCCACAGCGTTCTGATGGTTAGAATAACCTCACCATCTCCCTAATAGCTGCCTGCTTCTCACAGATTCTAGGGCTTATAAAATCAGTAGACTCATAGAGTAAACATGATCATCCCACTATAAATAGGTGTACCGAATGCCTTAAAATGTAGCAAATAGCCACAAGATCCACAGAATTTTCTGCTGCGGATCATCAATTTCTAAATCTCCCTCTCAGCTCATCTTTACTTCAACATAAATCAGGGACTGAATTATCATTGCTACTCATTGCTCCTTGGCCTCATCAGAATTTTTACAGCTCTATATTTGGTACTGGCCAAGTTGTGCCGACGTTCTGCAGGGTTATCAGTGAGTAATTCATCAAGTTGGGGATCCAGCTAAAATGCATCCTATAATCCTTCTTTTACTGATAAGTCAACACTTGACATGGTCTTCTACCACAAAGAAAGACAAGCGCTACTGCCCACACAGAGGGGAGGGTCCTTACCCTAGAACTTTGAAGGCAGGTGCCTCATGGCATTTCCTCAAATGAAAGTTATCAACTATGGTGCACGTAACATCCATGCATACCATTGATGGCTTAAGTGATTGTAATTGATCTGTGCTATTATATACCAAAGACACATTCCCCTGTGACTCTTTGTTCAACTTCAAATTCTCACCCTCAGCTCCCTATTTCTTACTGATCCTAGCCTTTGGAAAACCAAACTACGTTTAAATGGTGATCTAGTTCATTTAGCTGCAAGTTATAATACCAGGATTCATTAAAATAGGCCGATTGACCTCTAGATTTTCAAAATTTTCCTCAGGTTTGTTACTATTATAACATACAAAGCATCCCTTCATCAAACATCAATCTTTGTTTTAAGCTGCAGTGGCAGCGGAACAGGGGGGCCTGGGGGCCTAGTAAAGTTGGGGAGCCAACTTTTTTGGTAAACATGAACATTCTAGTACCCAAGACTACACCCATCTCATGGTAAAATTCCTAAAATTTTCTTGAATGACAAGCTCAAAGTCCCACAGAACACATCAATTTCACTGTAAAATTACAAAATTTTCCATGGATCATATAGTTGACTTCAGACCACTCGGAATAAACTAATTTGACTGTCAAATTCCTAAATTTTCCTGGGGCCTGTGGCCCCAAAGCAACCATCTGTTTCTCCCTCCAACCAACACTCATCAGCGTGCCTTGGGAGCTGGGCCCCCCAACTTTATCCACCTTCCGCCACCCCTGAGCTGAGCCATTTCATTGTACTTTACCAAACAGTATTAGCAGGACTTGTTGGTGGGAACCAGAAAAAAATGCGCTCTCCACATGTGGGAGATGCAAAAATATTTACCATATTGTGATGCCCTATATATACTCCCTCAAAGAATGGTTAAGCACATGCTATAATAGGTTATAGAATAGGACTATGTAGACTTTGTATGTCGTTGATGCCATTATTTATAAACGTCTATGGTGAGGGGGGGGGGGTCTTTTTTTTCAACCTATTTGGAGGGGGGGGGTCTTTTTTTTTTGAGCCATTCGGAGGGGGGGTCTTTTTTTCCCACCCATTCGGAGGGGGGGTCTTTTTTTTTTATGTATTCGTTTTGCCAAACGCCCGCCCCCCCCCCCCCTGCCATAAATAATGAACGCTCCCTAAATGCCTGCCGATCTAGTCTTCACAGTTAAAGCCCATGCCCATATGCCCGATCCTCTCCCGAACTCGCACCGTCGATAGACTGCAGTGATACAGATGATACTTAATCTAGGTCTGTGGTAGATTCTAGTAGACTCTAGCCCCTAATAAATGACTTGGCTCTTCAATAAATCTTAAAAATCCATAATCTTACAGGTACTTCCCAAAATGTAATCATTCTTTGCCGACGGGCACGACGCGCCAAATCGGACAAGACGCGGTGTGAACTCCCCGCAGAAGGAGGCGAGAAGCGCACGGAACAACGACCGTGACCTTGGTGGCGGTGCGCACTGCGAAGTAGTGACCAGAGTCGTGACTCGGGGACCAGTGTAGAAGGTATAGGGTTTCATGGGAATGTGTACAACTAAAGGTCCACAATCATCTTTGCATGTCCCAATAGAGTCTACAGAGAGGTGGTGCCATCTAAGGTACGTTATGTACAATACCTCTTTGTAGAGTCATGCAAAGATAATTGTGGACTTTTAGTTGCAAGCCTTACTATGGTACCCCATAGTCTACTCACTCTCCAAGCTGAGGTCTTGTTAAAACCTGTGCCTGGATAATGAGGGAAACCCAGATGTGGGTTAGCCAAGCCTGAGCAATGCTGCTTGGTTAGCCACTGGTTGAGGTGCACACTTTTCTGAAAGTGACACCGAGTTACCAGAGCGGATATCTTTGGGCTTCAGTAATTAAGGTCAGCAATAAATATCTTATTCATAAACATGTACTGGACACTAAAATAGTGGTCTGTGAATAGAACTTCTGAGCCTAAATCTATTCTCAGATCCCAGTGCTACTATAAATATCTGAAAACCGGGATGACCTTACGAATTTGTCGAAGGTCTGACATGTGCACAATCAAGTGTAGGATGTGTTGTTTTTGTCCACCCTCTTCGTTGAATGATTGTTAAGACGACTAATGTTACCTTAAAACCTAGCATACAAGCCGCGGCTAGCAACCGAATCAGATCGGCGGTGTGGCTTATAAGATTGGCCTAGGGTAGGTGCGGCTTATACTCAAGATTTTGCTACTGTAGTACAATACTAAAATTCACCATAATCAGACCTCTGGTGCAGCTTATATAAAGGATCAGCCCAAAGTCGGGTTGTGGCTTATACGCGAGTTAGGCTTATACCTGAGGTTATACTAGGGAACCTCTGTAAGAATGACCTGAGGAGTTGCTTGGTGGAGCCCTATCTTTTCTACGTTTCCCGTAAATGTCATTGCAGAATACCATCATGTAATATATCACTCTGGACAATGGAGTTAACACTTGAGTAAATGTATAAATATTTCTCTAACCACATCGGAAGTGAAGTTAGTCAGTGTTTAGGATCTTCATTTAGACACATTCTGATTTCCCTAGTCTACCTAACTCTAACCAGAATGATACAAATAACTGCCCTAAATACAGCCATTATTCATCTAATTCTTAGGCGTTGGTAGTGGCCGTGCTGCAACTTGGGTTTGATATATGCCAGTCTGCCTAGAGGGTAGAGAACTCACTTAAGACACAGGAGGCGTGTGCGTACCCGACTCACCTCACCCAACGTTGAGCTCCTACCTGTCCCCACACGTCCCTACCTGCTCACTACCGGCTCACAGTACATGCCTCCTTCTCTTACAGCTGTCTTAAGTTGTATTCTAGTCTCATGTCTGAAGGCTGTATTCTAATAATACTGGCTGAACTTACTATACATAGATTTATATATATATATATATATATATATATATATATATATATTATATACATATATATATACATATATGTGACTCAATCCAGCATAGTGGAACTTATGTCGCTCATCAAACATTTTTAGTTATCTATGTCATGTGATAGAACAGTTCATTACCTCTCTATAGAGCCCATGTATGAGTCCCAATCTCACCCATACATATTTAAAAAATATTTTCAAAGATAAAAACACCCGGAGTGCTAATTTGAGCTACGCGTAATCAAAGTGGAACGAGCAGGTCGCGACCTGCTCGCGAGCAGTCAGCGAGCATATCAATCATTGGTTACCTTAGCAACGGGTATCTAGAATTGAGATATCAATCTGAAATTTTTACCAGGCATTCCCGATGGTTATATCTACTACATACTAAAAGATTGGTCTCTTTGGGGAAATATTTTTATTCATGCAACATCGTTCAAAAACACGTTCAGTTTCCTGGAAAAATGACAGAGTTAGTGGTTTAGTGGAATAATTATAGATGCACAATACCTGTCCCTGGTGTAGTTTAGGGACAACTAACAGTTCCAAAACCTATTAAATGTAGTTTGTTAAGTCCTGAAAGTCCTTTCACATTATGTGAGCATTGTACACAGATAATTTGATAGGTAAAATCCAAGTGCAGTGGGTGGGGTCCTCCATGTTCATGTCACATTATTTCTCCAGGTCAAAATATATATCCATGGTCGCTGCTGATTGTGTATCATCATTACACCCTAAACCAGGAGCAGATTATGATTATATTAACAACACAACATCATAATAGAATATGTGATATCCAAGTTCATGGCATACCTCGTTATGGTACGTAAAGAGGGAGTTCTAGTCAGAATCACTTGCAATCCACACCTCGTCATCAGAGTCTTCTGCAGATGAAGGGCTCCTTGTTCTTTTCCGAGAAACAGCACCTTTAGGTCGGCCCCTCCCTCTAGGCTGCTGTTGTCCTGGCTGTTGCCCACTTCCCCTACCTCTGCCCCTACCTCTGCCCCTTCCCCTACCTCTGAGTTCCTCCTGGTCTGCCTGTTCACCGACACCCCTGCCTCTGCCTCTTCCTGTGGCTCTGCCTCTGGCTCTGGCCCTGCCTCTACCCCTGCCTGTGAGTTCCTCTTGTTCTGCCTGTTGGCTGTTGCCCCTACCCCTGCCACGAACTCTGCCTCTCCCGCTAAGTTGCTGTTCTTCTAGCTCTTGTCCTGGCTGATGGGTGTCAGTGTCATTGGTGTGTTCTCCTATACCTGACCCAGGCTTTGGTACTGTTGGCTTTGGACAGGTGATATCTCTTGTGGCATTGGTACAAAAGTCTCTGATATTCTCAAACAAGTACCATTGCCTATAGGCAGGCAATCCTGGGGAGGGGATGATGGCAGGGTTGCCCCGGGGAACATCTGCTACTTCCTTTTTCAAGATGTTGCAGAGCACAGCTGCAGTTCTTCATCGTCGACCACTTTCTTCATGACAACCCTACCCGGGTATTCATGGCTGAACTCAAAGTGATGGTACTCCTTAATGCCATTCACTGCCTTGCTGAAAGGGGCTAGAAAAGTCTTCCAGTCATAAGTAGGGGCTGAACAGTTTCCTTTCTCATCCCCCACTAAGTGTGGGATGTTGACTCCTTCCAGGGTGCTTCGACGGACAACTTCCATAAGGTCCTCCAGACTGGAAACGTCACACTTCCTAAATTTCTGTTTCAAAAGGCCAAAACACCAGTCTGGACCAAATTTTGTGTGACCTGTGATCAGGAAGTTGAGAGTGATGGACATGTTGAGCCTAGTCAAACATCGCCACATCAAGTACGCCAACATGAATTTGTTTTTATTTTGACCACTGCAATTGTCGCAATGGAGATCCAAATTCTTGGGGCCCAGGGAGTAGTTCTCGAGATAATGGTGGAGATATGAGATCACAGCGTTGGATCCCTTACTACTGCAATGAGACTCATCTATTAGGTAGTTAACCTGGCTTGGTCCTGCTTCCATAGAGACACCAAAGATGCCACACTTTCTTGGCACTAGAAAGTAGAGTGGGCCTGGCTGCATGGGGTAAGAGTGCAGGTGCACTTGCTGGGCATAGTCAAAGCTAACATGCACCCGATAATCTGTACTACATGGTGGATGAGGGCCAAGTGCAGGAGAACCAGCTGCTTTATAATCCTCCTTTGCCTTCTTTACCAGCTGCTGTAAGTAGGCCCTTTCCTTCCCTACTACCTGTAAATGATGTGTTTGTTTTTTTAACTTTGCCTGCTTGACCTCTTCTGGGAAACAGTTAGACCGGTGGATGTCTCTGTTGTTCCTCTGACACTCCCAGCAGAGATCAGTCATGGGCCTTGCACAAACTATTCCTGGGAGGAGTTTTCGCCACAAACTCCTGAAAGTAGACAGAGCAACTGCCCTCTGCTGGACATCTGCCATGGCTTTTTCATACAACCTGTAAATGTCAGCTTTGGTGTCAGAGGAGGGGAGAATTAGTATATCATCTCTCTTGTGAGTTGGTATTCTGCCTGGAAGAGCAATGGCATGTGTCTCAGCATGGGATTTGATAAAGGCAAGAACTCTTTGAGTATCATCCAGGTCCAAAGATTTGCCCGTTTTCCTGAAGCCTCCAGCACGTATTCTACGTGTAACCACACCATTGGCCACATACCACTTAAGCACACGTTTCAGTTTGCCCTTACTGATGCTGAAAAAGAAAAATGAAAATTTTAAGCATTGTATTCATTGTAGATCTAAAGAATATTCATGCATACTTCATGTCATGTTTAAAGTGCAGATAGCAACAATGGGTTGATACATATATAGCCTATAAGATACCGGTATGTTACTATAGCCTACAATATACTGATATGTTTCTATACCCTACAACAGACCGTATTGTTGCTATAGCCTACAACATACTGATATGTTGCTATAGCCTAGAAAAAACAGGCATGTTGCTATAGGCTAGAATATACGGGTATGTTCCTATAGCCTAAAAGATACCGGTAGGTTGCTGTAGCCTAGACACACCCTCTGGTTTGACACAAATAAAACTGGGTCGTAACCTGTCAGTTGGACCTACTTCTGGCCAATCACAGCTGCTTGACCTAGATATCATTGGAGCAGACACGGGTGGTAGAAGTATGGGTTAGATCTACCGGGCAGCCAACAATGAATGGGAGGGTCAATGTTACATCCTTGGTACTCATGTTGCATGAAGGTTGGCATGATGCTTGAATGCAGCCCTGCCAAGTAACACTCCAGTGCTGCATTCAAGCATCATCCTTGGTAATCATGATGCATGTAGGGTTGGCATGATACTTGAATGCAGCCCAGTTAAAGTAACACCCAAGGGCTGTATTGAAGCATCAACCTTGGTGATCATGATGCATGTTGGGTGGGTATGATGCTTGAATGCAGCCCTGCTTCATTCATGCATCATGCCCCCCCCCCCCCCAAAAAAAAAAAATATATATATATAAAAAAAAATCCTGAAAATGGCCAAATTGGCGAGAAAAAAGTTCAAAATTGAAAAAAAGCAAATTTTCCCAAAAATGTCAAAATTGGTGATTTTGATAGATTTCAGAAAAAAAAGCTTTTGGTACCTGGTACAATGTAGTTGTACTTGACTGTGTACTTACCAATGGAAGAATGCAAACGTACACTGGCAAACCTGTTTATTGCCTAGTCTATAATATGTCCGAGTTCGCTCACGGTCCTTTTTCCCTTTTTCACCCTTCTTCCATGTAGAAAGCCTTGCGCTATTATCTGTTGATGAAGCCATCACCCCCAGTAGCAGCATATCCAGCTCGGCTGTCAAGTAGAATTAATAACAACTTTTTGTTTTTGTTTTTATTATAATCATAGACATGAGAAATAAAGACTCAATGTGGGTCAAATCAAATCAAATGCACATATTTAGTGATGTTGTAACCAACTCTTTAGAACAATGTGTAAAGGAATTATTTCTATAGTTATTAATTTTCAGTCAGCTTACAACTGTTCAGCTAGGCGACCTCTTCACGTCGCTCTCTGAACTCATCTGGCGTGAACATTGTACTGCATGGTGTATTGCTGTCCCCATATTGACACTTACAACTGTTGACCAGAAATAAGGATAGTTAGTGCAAAAGTATACATTATGAACAGAGTATAAAACAGAAATATTAGTTGACATTTTAAAAAGCCTAGTCACAATGAATGCACATAATTATAATTTTTGGGATCTATGTAGGTCTGAATTGTAAATTAAAAACAGATACAATATTCCAGACCAATGCAAAAGTGCACTAATTAGTAATTAGTATTGATTTAATTCATTCACAAACTTAAAACAAATGAGGGGTAACTAAAGGGTGCATCGAACAGAACACCATGTGGTTTTTGCCACTCACCTAAAATTGGCACACCTTGTGCTCTCTTCATCCTGAAGTTGTTGTACCGGATCTGGAACAACCAGAGGGAGATCTTCCTCATCTGATGATTCTGCAACATCCTCTCCATCATTCTCCTCAGTATCAGACTCACTATCCTGATCAGAATCCTCAGAATCATCAAAATTCTCGGGGAATAGGAAATAATCATTCACAAGCTGACGCCATACTCCCTGCTCGGCAACAGCGGTTGTTAAGTTGGCCTTAGTTATGGCGTTAAGGGCATTGGCCACTGTGTCCAACTCAGCCATTTCATGTCCTGAATGTTTGCGTATTCAAAATACACTGTTTGGGTTAATAATTGATAATAATTCTGTGTTTAAACATGACAATACTACCGTTACCAAAATTGTCTCTTGCCGCCGACTCGTGGTAAACATCTCAAACCTGAAGAGGACGCTGGGCGCTCAGCCAATCAGCGGGTCGCATTTGTGTCACGTGATGTGTTGTCAAGGGATTGTTTGGTCTGATGCGATCCAAAGGCATTTCAAAAACACCCTGTGATTGGCTGACTGACAACTTACGATTGTAAGAGAGCCTGCCATTGGGTAGACGAGTTCGCGCCACACAAAAGCATGCCAAACATGGGCATGGGGCCCTGGATGGGGGGTTCTGACAGAGCAACAAAATAGACGGAAAATGCATTGTGAGTAGTATAGTATGTATCGGAACGGGACTATAGTTAAGTACTGTTTATTACTCAATCGACCTGCAGCCAATCAGAGGCCTCCATTTGGTCACGTGACCGGAAGTGACCTACTTAGGGGATTAGTGGTGACGTCACGTGACCTAGTTAGCCAATCAGAGGCCGCCATTTGGTCACGTGACCGGAAGTGACGTCATATGACCTACTTATGGACCAGAAGTGACGTCATATGACCTACTTAGGGGACCGGAAGTGAGGTCATATGACCTACTTTAGGATCACGTGACCGGAAGTGACCTGATGAGTCACGTGACCGGAAGTGACGTCACATGACCTAATGGCCAACCGGAAGTGAGTGACCTCATTGAGGATCACGTGACCGGAAGTGACCTGATTGATCACGTGACCGGAAGAAGAAGTGACGTCACGCGACTTAATGAAGAGATGAGCGTCTTTAAGGGGTCACGCGCTTTAAAATGTGATATCTTTTTTTTTTTTTTTTGGAGGAGGAGGAGGAGGAGGAGGAGGAGGAGGAGAAGGAGAGGAGGAGGAGGTGAGTCTCTTATTTTTTTCGGTAAACTAATAAAAAACACTACGATATAAGTTTTTGTTTTTTTTTCATTTTTTATTGTTTTACGAGCGACTGGAAGTGACTTATTGAACTAGGTAGAAGCGTTCTTTAGAGTGTATAAGGGGGGGGAGGGGAGGGGAGGGAAGGGGAGGGGGGCCCCTTTAAGATGCATGGGGAGGGGGGCGCTTTTAGGATGCATGGGGCGGGTGGGGGGGAGGGGGGGAGGGGGGAGGGGGGCACTCTAGGGGGGTGGGGGGGCACTCTAAGGGGCGTTTGTCTCTTTTAAGAAAAAAAGAAAAGAAAAAGATTTCAATCGAGAGACACGCTTCTTCCTCTCGAGAGGAAGAAGCGTGTCTCTTCGTTTTTTTTTGTTTATCACGTGCCTCGATGAGGCGATCAGCTGCGACTGGAGGAAGTGACACTTTAAGAGGGCGCGCGTCTTAATTGTTATGATATTTTTTTTTACTTACTAATAAAGAAGACGTATGAAAATAAAACACAACAATTCACATGTCCGTCGTTCTCGTTGTTTCTTGCTTGATAAAGTCAAGTAATATCGCGATGCCGAGGTCAAACTTTCCCATGTCCTCAGTCAACACTCTAAGGAGTTCAAAAGGTGTACCGCCGGCACCGTCAGCTTCATCTTGCCACATTTTCAACACTCGGAAGGCCCACTCAGCGGGACTTCCTCCGTATTCGCATTCTTCAGCGATCTTATCTAACCTCTCAGGCGACAATTTTAAATGGTCCCCCACCTCTTTCCACCTGCTACCTAGACGTCTGCCGAGGGTGCCCAAGTGCTTATGCATCGCGCGCGAGTCGGGGTTTTCGAAATCCAACCCCTGTCTGTGGAGAAGGGACATCCACTGAGCCAACAGTTCCACGCGCCTAATGCGGGTGAAGACGTGACCGAGCTCTCCCCATCTATGACGATGCGTGGTTTCACCCCACCAGACTCGGAACATCGCCGTACACAGCTCCTCCGGTGTCTTGACACTGCGCTCTACTAGAGCATCCATACGGGCGGCGGTAACTTTTAAGCTACTGCCCAACTCTCTCCAACAGCCGCTCAACTCTTTACCTAGTTGACGAAGCAAGGCGTCGCTATAGGCTAACCGCCGCTGTCCTACCTCTCTGTTCTCCCCATCGGTCTGCCTCGCGCGTCTCACGTCGTCAAGCCGCATTAACTTTTTTTCAGGTGGACAAGGCGGTGAAGGCGAGCTTGAAAGTGGAATAGCTTGAGCCATCTCGTCTCGTCTTGGCGGCGGCGGGGGCGGCGGCGGTGGCGGCGGCGGCGGCGGCGGTGGTGGCGGCGGTGGTGGTAGTAGACGTTACTGTGGTCAGAGGCGATATGGTTTTTTTCCAACAGAAATCAGAGCTTTTATACAGAGGGAGTTTAATCCCATTTCCAACAGCACTCCAGCTGTCTAGCGACCTGTCCGCATGACGCTTTTTCAGCCGCTCCGCTCCTTAAGAGCTTAGATGACGAGGGGTATGTCATCGCTATCCGTGGAGACCAGCTGAAAACGGTGTTTCTTCCTCATCCATAGCCTTACCTCCTACCCCCTACCTGAGGACGTCTCCCTCCCTCTGACATTCATTGTAACAAACGTCAGAGGTCAGGTGAAAATCGGATTTTTTTCATGCACAGCCTTAGTCAGCTGTCACCCCTCCCTATTGAACTAGCCGGCCGCCGCCTGGCCGGCCCGGTCTACTCACCACGGCAGGAGGTGGTGATTTTTTTTTTGTCTTACACTTAAGTCGCTCACCACATGCACACGCCTCTACTCACAGACAGACACGTTCGTCTTAGGGGGGTCCTGCTTCACGCCACACGCCTCCTGTAGTTTTTTTTTGTATACACACTCTAAGCTCATCACCGTTAATCCTTTATACAGCTAACGCGCGCTGAATGGCTGAACAGGGTGGTAAGTGGCTTAGCTCATGACAGTGGATCCCTCAAAAAAAAGAGGGGAAAGGGATCCAGCTGAAAACGTCATACCTTATGTCTTTGTGAATGGCCGCCGGTCAGTCGACGGCAGCAACCGCTTAATCCTTTATACAGCTAATGCGCGTTGAATTGCTGAACAGGGTGGTAAGCGGCTTAGCTCATGACAGTCGATCTCTCAAAAGGGGGGAAAGGGATCCAGCTGAAAACGTCATGCCTTATGTCTTTTGTTTCTCTTTGTGAATGGCCGCCGGCCAGCCGGCGGCAGCTGAACAGGGTCAGTAAGTAGCTTAGCTCTAGAAGCGAGAAGGCGTATATAAGGGGCCTGGAAACCTCCATTCACTCACTCATTCTTTTGCTGCTCTCTACAGTCACCACCATGAGCAAAAGACAACACCTAGCGCCGTCCAAGAACAAGAAGACTACGCGGAACAGCGCTCGTTTAGCGTCAGTGCCTCCTCTTGCTACTGAAAATGAGACTACCGCCGCAGCCGCTTGGTCTTATCACCCTCCCGCTGTAGCGAGCGCTCGCGGCAGTAGTAGTAGTAGTAGCAGTAGTAGTAGCAGTAGTAGTACTAGTAGTAGTAGTAGTAGTAGTAGTGGTAGTAGTACTACTGGTACTAGTCGTCGTGCTAGCGACGTTGTTACACTCGCGACGGTACACGTTGCTGCTAAGCGCGCTGCCGCTGCTACTGCCGCCCCGCCTGCTGGTGATCCTCGGGCTGCGGCTGCTGCGGCTGCTGCTGCTGCTGCACCTGCTACCGCTGCGCCTGCTACCGCTGCGCCTGCTGAGGCTGCTGCGCCTGCTACTGTTGCGTCTGCTGCTGCTGCTGCTGCTGCTTCTGCTGCACCTGCTGCTACCGCTACTACTACTGACGACAACGCTCCTGGCACAGCGCAGTACTGGCAACCGGGTTTTTACCTCCCCACTACTGTTGATGACTTTGATGACCTGCCGCACGTTGCACAGCCCCTCTCCTCCACCACTACATCGACCGACGCCCTCGACGCCGCTCGCGCTGAGAGTGACAGCTATTCGGACACTCAGCCCCTAAACCGAGAAGAAGAGGAGGAGGAGGAGGAGGAGGAGGAGGAGCAGCAGCAACGACGCTGACGACGAGGCGTACCAACAACCCGAAGGGAAAGGGGTGGGCGGTACGTTTTTCGGCTCCCCTCTTCGACCTTTCGACCTCACTTCCACTAGTAGCGCCCCGTCCGGTCCGTGGCGACTGCCCTCACCGCCACCTTACGAGGGCGGCGGCGCTTCATCTTCTACCGCTACACTCAGCACCGACGGCGTGTGGCTGCTCTGTTCCAACAACGAGGCCTCGGATACCACCAGCGCTGACGCTGCTCCTGCTATCGGTTCTGCTGCTGATTCAGCTCACGCTGATGGTGTTACTCATCCTGCCGGTGTGAAACGTTCTAAGGTGAGTTCCAGAACAACAAGGCCTAGTAAGAAGAGAAAAATACAAGAAAAAGAACGAGATGGACGAGAAGAAGCAGAGAAAACCTTCTCCCGTCTTCTCGGGTTAGAGTTCTGCTTAGACGGAGCTTTGACGCTGGAGATCTGGGAGGACGTGGCTAGACTGTCTAGGAGGCCGCGCTACACAAAAGACGGCCAGGTGAAAGAGGCGTCTCTGACCAGAAGCAAGCGAGTGCACTTCACGGCCGACGCGCTGCGCGAGCTAATAGCACGCATCGCCGATATCCGCGCAGTGGTGCGCATACGCGACACAGCGGCCGCGCAAGGAAAACCTAATCACACCCCCTGGTTCGCAGTGCTGGATGAGGAGGGCGAAGTGTACGCAGCTGTGAGCTACTACAGCGGTAAGAACCTCGTCCACGTGCGCAAGTACGAAGGTCCTGACAAAAAACCCACACAGCAGGGAGTGACGCTGTCCGCCAGAGCGCTCAAAGAGTTGGATGACAAAACAGAGATCATTCTGAAATATCTCGGCATAGATTCGGAATGAGAGACGCTCAACGCTCACGCGCGCACACACACACACACACACACACAGCGTTTGACGTACGCTGTATGAGACAGACAGACGGATACACAGACAGCAGACAGAAAGATAAATAGATAGATAGATAGACAGATAGATTGATAGATAGATAGATAGTTAGACGGCTAAGTAGTTGGTAACTGAGTGAAAAAAAAACATGACACAGTACGTATGCGAAAAGTGTTTCAAAATGTTTAAAAGACCGTACAACCACGAGAGACACGTAGAAAATTGTAGAGTAGTACCTAAGTTTTGCCCTCTATGCGGCGAAGGCGATTGCCGAAAGATCGCCTGTCGACGCGAATCTCTGGACGGGGTGACCGTCCCTCCGCGCATATGTGCTGTACTGAACGGGGAGGAAACGTTCACGGCGAATTGGCCTGCGATACAAACGGGCGTCAGGATGCACGGGACTCGCGTGAGTGTAACAAACTTCAGGCTACCAACCGGCGAGTTGAGTGACGCTGTAGATACTATGCGTCGCATTCACTTGACACAAAGATTCAGATACAAAGTGGGTTTCTCGGTAGGCTTACTCTTACAACACAGAGAAGACAAAAGCAAACTGCGCTACTTTCACGCCTCCCAGAACAACGCAACTCTCATACAACCGCTCCCTACTATAACTAATTCAGAAACTTTGGAAGAGCTCCTCTCAAAGATGGAAAACACCGTCGCTTGCGAGGAAGTACGGAAACTTTGCGACGCTGACACCAAGTGGCACGTTCTTTTTCCTACCAATTTGAACATTTGCGTTTACATGGGACCGGGGGAATTCCCCATAGGCGGTAGGATCACTCAGGCCGGTCGAGTTGGAAAGAGAAGCGGCGTGTTAGATTTTCCCAACAAGGACAACCTCTGCATCTTCCGCTGCATTTCCTTTCACTTATACAACACCAGCAAGCGCGCTTCAGATTTGTTACGTCAGTTCTGTCCCGCTGCCACACCTGAATCCTTTCCGGGTCTGAACATCCGCGACTTACCCGCGTTAGAGAACTTGTTTGACGTACAGATAGCGGTTTACACCGCGTCGCGTCAAGTGCCGGGGCGGAAGTTGAGAAGACGCGTTACTCTGATCAGACCGCCTTCCAGAACTCTGGCCGCCCGAGGTAAAGTCAACCTACACCTGACGGCGAAAGGCGGTTTGCACGTCTCTCTCGTCACAGACTTCAACGCGTACGCGGGCATATACGAATGTTGCAAGTGTAAGGCGGCGTTCACCACCGAGTTTTTGCTGAAGAGACACAGGAACCAGCTTTCCTCTTGCCGACAAGTCAAGTTGCGCTACGTAGGTGGCATCTACCAAAATTCGAGAACGATTTTCGAAGCGCTAGCAGACTTCTCCATTTTTCCCCCCGAAGGACATTCCGGAATCTACCCTTACAAGATCGCCTTCGATTTCGAGGCTTTCTTCAGACCGTGCAAAGAACCGTCGACGGAACACGTGTCCCTGCTGTTGGATCACGTCCCTTTGTCGGCTAGCGTCGCATCCGACTTTCCGGGGTGGGAGGGGCCCGTCTGCTTCGTCAGAGAATCCGACGCAGATTCCGACCCCTTGTTGGACCGAGTTTTAAATCACATAAACGAGAACGCCAAAGTCATCGGGGAAGCTGTGCTAGAACTTTACCGACCGACCTTAGCGAAGTTAGATGCGGCGATAGGTGAAGCTCTCCTGCTGGAGGAGGCGACGTTCACCCCTTCTCCAGGCGGCTTCGCTGCGGCTCAGACCAGACACCCGTTAGTTCAACTGAAGAAGCGTCTTCTGAGATACATCCTTCAAGCTCCAGTCGTGAGCTTCAACTCAGGGCGTTACGACTTGAACCTGATCAAAATACGTCTTCACTCGTTCTTCGCCTCCGGAGACCGAAGAAACCAAGAATTCAGCGTCATAAAGAGAAGCAATCAATACTTGGCGGTTTACACACAGCACACGGTTTTCTTGGACGTAGTCAACTATTTGGCACCCGGTTACAACTACGCGACCTATTTGCGAGCTTTCACCAGGAACGAAGAGAAAGGTCACTTTCCTTACGAATGGATGACGTCTACCAGGAAACTGGCAAACAGAACGCTGCCACCGAGATCGGCTTTCGACAGCGAGCTGACGGGCGTCAAAATGTCCGAATCCGACTACGCCGCATGTCAGAAAGTTTGGTCCGACGAGAAGATGCAAACTATGGAAGACTACTTGATCCACTACAACAACAAAGACGTCAAACCTTTCATAGAAGCTCTGAAAAATCACGCTAAATTTTTCCAAGATCGCGGCATTGACATGTTGAAAGACGGAGTTTCTCTCGCCGGTTTGACTTTACGGTTCCTCTTCCAAAACCTAGAAGACGCGTTCACAACGTTCCCCCAGTTCGACGCCGTCCTCCACGCTCTGATCAAAGAAAATCTAGTCGTCGGTCCTTCCATCATCTTCCATAGATTTCACGAGAAGGGCACCACGCGGATAAGGGAGCACAAGTACGGCGAAGAAGCGAGACCGTGCCAACACATCCTAGGACTAGACGCTAACTCTCTGTACTTGCGCTGCATGAGCGAAGCGCACTGCACGGGCTATTACGCGGTGAGACGGCCCGAGACCGAGTTCAAGCCCGAAATTAGGCAAAGAAACTCTCACAGCGCTTTGGAGTGGTTACGCTTCGTAGAGCACGACCGCGACGTGAAACTGCGCCACGCTTTGAACGGCGGCGAGATGGTTGTAGGCTGTCGGAGAATTCGCGTGGACGGGTTTCACGCGGCCTCTAATACGGTTTTCCAGTTTCACGGGTGTTGGTTCCACGCTCACGAGTGCATACCGTCGCACCGATATCAGTGCGCTTCACTGATAGAGGAGAGACGCGACAGAACGACCAGAGTAAGCGCTTACTTGAAAGCGCTAGGTCACAAGCTGGTCGTCGTGTGGGAGTGCGAATGGCGAGAGATGAAGCGTCGAGATGAGCGGGTCAAGGCCTCCCAACAACGCTGGAAGGTTGACGCTTTGAAAGTGTCTCGAAACGCGATGAGCGAGAGCGACATCCTTTCCGCTGTGAAAGAGGAGAAAATGTTCGGTTTAGTTCAAGTGGACATCACTACGCCGCCTCACCTACGAGACTACTTCGAAGAAATGACCCCCGTTTTCAAGAACGCGACCGTTTCAAAATCGGACATAGGACCTCACATGTCAGACTTTGCGCAGGAAGAAAAGCTGTTGAACACGCCTCAGAGATGTCTGATAGGGAGTTACCACGGAAAAAATATTCTCTTGGGAACGCCGCTTCTCAAGTGGTATTTAGAGCACGGTTTGATAGTCACCAAAGTGCAGCTGGTGGTAGAATACCTACCTAAACGCTCCTTTGCCGGTTTCGCGGACGAAGTAACGGTGGCGCGAAGACGTGGCGACGTGAACGAGAACGAGAAAATTCTGTCAGACTGTTACAAGTTAATGGGAAACGCTACGTACGGTAAAACAATCTGCAACAAAGAAAAACACACGGCGGTGAGATACACTGACAGTCGGAAGTTCGAACTATTGGCCAATTCGTGGCGCTTCAAAAAGGCGTCCGAGTTGAGTTCCGATCTGTTTGAAGTCGAACTACAACCGAAAACAGTCAACAACAACCTCCCTATTCAAATAGGGTTCATGGTATACCAGTACGCGAAGTTGAAAATGTTAGAGTTCACATACGACTTCTTGGATAGATTCGTCGATCGGCGCGATTATGCCCTTTGTCAAATGGACACCGACAGTCTTCACATGGCTCTCAGCGGTGACACGTTGGATGACCTAGTCAAACCTCGCCTGAGAGAGACGTACTTCAGAGAGAAACGAAAGTGGCTTCCGACAGCGGTGTGCGACGATCACTTAGAGCTTTTCGTGAAGACAAAAACGGAAAGAGTGCGAGAATGGTGTCCGCCGCCCGGCGGATGTTGTGAGAGACGGTACCTTCACGATCTGAGAACTTCGGGGCTTATGAAAGCGGAGTGGGAAGGTGACGGGATCCTAAGTCTCAACCCTAAGACTTACATTTGCTACGATCGAGTCAGCGACACCGGTGAAAGAAAATCCAAAAAATGGAGTGCAAAAGGCGTACAGAAGAAACAAAACCCTCAGGAACCAGACGACTTCTTGGATGTTCTTCGCCAACGAAAAACTCTCATTGCTGTAAATAGAAACTTCAAAGTGATGCGAAACAAAATGGTCACCTACACCATAGAGAAAGACGGCGTGCGCTACTTGTATTATAAGCGTCGCGTGCATTCTGACGGTGTGACGAGTGCTTTAGAGATATGAAAAAAAATAAATAAGCGTGTGCATCTTTTCAAAAATAGAGTGTTTATCAAGATTGAAAAAAAAAGAAATAAAAAAAATAAAATAAAATATTGTTGTGTTTTTATTTTCATACGTCTTCTTTTACTAGTAAGTCGCGCAGTCTCTTAAAGCGTCACTCATGTGACGACGTCGCTTCCAGTCACATGATCCTAAAGACCCTCACTTCCTAAACAAAAAACTTCTTCTTCCGCTCACGTGATCAATCAAGTCACTTCCGGTCACGTGATCCTCAATGAGGTCACTCACTTCCGGTCGGCCATTAGGTCATGTGACGTCACTTCCGCTCACGTGACTCATCAGGTCACTTCCGGTCACGTGATCCTAAATTAGGTCATATGACGTCACTTCCGGTCCCCTAAGTAGGTCAGTAGGTTACCCAGAATGCACCACTAATCCCCTAAGTAGGTCACTTCCGGTCACGTGACCAAATGGTGGCCTCTGATTGGCTGCAGGGTTACCCAGAATGCACCACTAATCCCCTAAGTAGGTCACTTCCGGTCACGTGACCAAATGGAGGCCTCTGATTGGCTGCAGGTCGATTGAGTAATAAACAGTAGTTAACTATAGTCCCGTTCCGATACATACTATACTACTATTGTGTATACCGTCTCGACAGCCTTTGTTCTTGACAAAACATCCATGTAGGGGTTCTTAAAATGTGAAATTAACACTGTTAGGAATTTCATATGGATTTAAAACTCAGGGAATGGCATGATAACAGTATAAATCAAACAAATCCATTGAAAACCTAATTTCAGTGAAACACATGTTTTACCCTTCAGGAAGGCGTTTCACCGTATCATACGGAGGGTCCGTATGTTGTATTTTTGCGTTTCTGTTCATTTTTGCGTTTCTGTTTGAGCAGCCGTATGTACAGAAAAAAGATACGGAGGGCCGTATTCACATAGGGCCGGCCGTATGTACATACGGCCATAATTGCGTTTCAGCTCAACATACGGAGCACATAAATTCTGTATGTTTGGCGTATTTAGAGGCCAGAATGCGGAGGGGTAGGGGGGGTGGTGGTATGTCAAAAAGCACATAAAAAAGGGTTATATGTAGGGCCGTATGTTGTTAATATGGTCCGCATGTTGATAGTAGTGGTGGTGAGGAGATG
The DNA here is from genome assembly GCA_947462335.1 of Harmothoe impar. Classification (NCBI taxonomy): domain Eukaryota; kingdom Metazoa; phylum Annelida; class Polychaeta; order Phyllodocida; family Polynoidae; genus Harmothoe; species Harmothoe impar. The sequence continues at coordinate 25,642,380 of OX381711.1, forward strand.
GTAGTGGTGGTGAGGAGATGGTAGTGGTGGTGAGGAGATGGTAGTGGTGGTGAGGAGATGGTAGTGGTGGTGAGGAGATGGTAGTGGTGGTGAGGAGATGGTAGTGGTGGTGAGGAGATGGTAGTGGTGGTGAGGAGATAGTAGTGGTGGTGAGGAGATAGTAGTGGTGGTGAGGAGATGGTAGGGGTGGTGAGGAGATAGTAGTGGTGGTGAGGAGATAGTAGTGGTGGTGACGAGATGGTAGTGGTGGTGACGAGATGGTAGTGGTGGTGACGAGATGGTAGTGGTGGTGAGGAGATAGTAGTGGTGGTGAGGAGATAGTAGTGGTGGTGACGAGATGGTAGTGGTGGTGAGGAGATGGTAGTGGTGGTGAGGAGATAGTAGTGGTGGTGAGGAGATAGTAGTAGTGGTGAGGAGATAGTAGTGGTGGTGAGGAGATAGTAGTGGTGGTGAGGAGATGGTAGGGGCCGTGAGGAGATGGTAGGGGCCGTGAGGAAATGGTAGGGGCCATGAGGAAATGGTAGGAGCCACTACTACCATTTCGTCTCCACTACAGCCAGCTCTGTACTCAGTACGCGATTGTCTACCACCGTTTATACACTAGGAGTCTGTGGGCAAGGTTTCAGCTCTGTAGGGCCATTATTTACCGAGTTACAGAAGAAAAGACATTTTTTGGTATAATTTCGTTGAAAATCGATTTTTTTAAATTATTTCTTTTAAATTATAAAGGTAGAAATTGGACTTTACTTATCTATTCATTTAAACAATCCTAGAGCCATTTTTTTTTGGAAATATATATGTGCACTTTGAAAAGGGAGAAGGGAGGTTGGGGACTGTGCTAGCTTACAGAATAATGGTTTAGGTCCACATGACCTCCCGCAATTGGCCTTATATATATATAAGAGGAGTTGAGGCCAGCATGACTTAGCCCCTAGGTGGCAGCACCAACACAGCCCGGAATTTGCAGTCAGTGGCTATACTAATGCTGCACATATGGGTGTAACGGTACCATGGCCTGTTTGGTCAATAAAACATGGATCCACACAGGGGAGAAACCTCTCAAGTGTTTCCTACCATGTACAGTGTCTGCACCAACACAGCCCATACAGAGCTGGTGAGAATGCCCCCTTTTTAAAGTGCATATATATATATGTAAAAAAATTGCCCTAGAATTATTTTAACGAATGGATAAGTGAAGTCCAACTTCTACCTTTATAATTTAAAAACAATTAATCAAAAAAATTGATTTTCAACGAAATTATACCAAAAAATGTCTTTTCTTCTGTAACTTGTTAAATAATGGCCCTACAGAGCTGAAACTTTGCCCACAGACTCCTCGTGTATAAACGGTGGTGGATCCTGTGTTGACCTCTTTACCATTCACACATAAGTAGGAGGTGTTTCAATGTACCTGACATGCAGGATTCACTGGTGTAGTGGTCACCTAAGGGTGTCCTGTCTTTTCCCTACCCTCCCCTGTCTCTTCCCCGACCTCTCCTGTCTTTTCCCTAACCTCCCCTGTCTCTTGCCCGCCCTCTCCTGTCTCTTCCCGGACCTCTCCTGTCTCTTGTCCGACCTCTCCTGTCTCTTCCCTAACATTCCCAAACATACGGACCATATATATACCATCTCCAGCCTAACTCCGTATGTGTGTAATGATTATGACGTCACAGAGGGAATTTCCTGGGGGTTTCCCGGAATGTAGACTGGTTTTTGCACATATTTTTAATTGAGACAGGTGACTATGTCCGTATGTTCAGAGGGCCGTATGTTTTATGCCGTATGTTGTATTTTTTATATAAAAGATACGGAGGGTATACGGACGACCAACTGAAACAAAAAAAGTACTTTTGGTGTATATTTGCCGTATCTTTTCCGTATGTTAAGGCCGCATGTTGGGTATAACATCAACATACGGTGAAACGCCTTCCTGACCCCATTTTCACGGCTCGCGCTAGTGCGACATAAGGTCTATTATGCTGGATTGAGTCACATATGCATATATATATATATATATATATATATATATATATATATATATATATATATATATATATATATATATATATATATATATATATATATATATATATATATATATATATTATAATATATATATATATATATATATATATATATATATATATATATATATATATATATATATACACACATCACCTCAAAGTGTCATCGGCATATATATATATATACAGACTAGATAAGTATGGATAACTCTTTGACCGTTGCCTTGTTTATGACATCGTTATATCAAGATAAAGACTGTTTTCAAAGCCAATTGGTGTTGAAAAAAGGTCACGTTAACCTCTTGTGTGAGTTATGTCATAGAGTAAAGGCACCCAAAGGCGGACAGACCCTAATTCCGGACACCCTGCAATCATGTGACGATTGTGGTTCTAAGTACATACATAATTGGTTATGTAACCGTATTTGATGAATTCCCTACATGTTACCTTACCACAACCCAATAATTTCGAACGTAGCACACAGGAAATGGTGATTAAAATCCATTTTACTTTTAGTTTGTGCCAACCCAAGTCTACACACCATGTTCCTTAGCATGGATTCTAAGTACAGGGACAAAGTTTACCAGGTTACATTGTGTTCAAAACATATGATATATGCATAACTCTACCAGATCTGGACACATATAACATAGACCTTTCATGGTGTCCAATGACTTTCAAATATTTTCTTTCCTTGATAACATTTTAGGGTGTCCGGAATTAGGTGCCTATGTCCGGAACTAGGTGCCAAATTCATAGTCAACTAATCAGGCCTGACCCATATTGCCGACAAGGCAATCATTTGTAACCTAATGCATTTTCATAACAACATGTTTGCCTTTCATATGCACCAATTCTAGCATTAACAGATAGCTCCTAACCAGAGAAATTTGAAGATGTTCACTAACTGTCCGGAACTAGGGTACTTCTACCGCTAAGAATAAACTCAGTTGGCTCCACCTCGACAGATGTCCGACCGTTCCGATAAAAACCCTTCCCATAGTGTAGGCTCTACAGGTGAAGTCATACAAACCCAAGCAGTCTCAAGACTCAGTCATGTTTAAGTCAGTACTTACAAATCAGAGTGACGCTGGCTATGTTGCTAAAACCAGCCACTTGTAAGGGTCAATTGCTTTGATTATTTTAGATGCTGGACTCACCCAACATGAATGGTTAGTCCATGCAGCAATGCTGTTCTCAAGAGTCTGACAATGCTGGATTCTTGGAAGCCGAAATAGAGGCACAATTGTACAATAGTAATTAAATGATATATGAAGTATTAGTCTGGCTAAGGTAGCTGTCCTGCACTCCTCAGAGGGCCTATGAATTAATGTCTTCAGATCTAAAACGTACTGCACATCCAACCTTTTTTCCATTTTGGTAATGAATGGAATATTGGACTGTTATTGTAGACATGATTATTTCTTTATCGTTTGAACAGACCTTTTCATGAATCCCTGTTTTTTTTGGTACCCACTCGAACCCCATTTTTCTTGGTGGGAGAGTGGGTGTTGTGCAATATGTATATACAGGCAACGACTCGAAGCTTTGCCAAGCACGACCTGTCTACGTGTTTTTATAGTCTACCCACAATCTGTACCTTCCCACGCTCAATTAGTGGAAATATGAATAACAACATCTCCCCTTATTTGAATTACTTTTTATTATCAATCCATCATGGCATAATTAGGTTTGTCATTCACTAAGTTTCCACAAGGTTAATGTTATTCTTAAACATGTCGCCTCATCTCTTTCACGGGATTTAAATAGTATTCTGAAAATAGCTTAAACTTAGCTTCCAATCATAATCCTACCATATCAGTCAAAGTTCTGATTGTGTTCATAACAAAGTCTAGGAGAGTAATTATTATTTCTTATTGCATTCACAAGTTCTGCCGAGGCCTTTTGATTATGGTTCAATGTCATACAATATGGTCAGGAGCATTTAAGTTCGCCAGACAGTCATTCAAATGTGATTTAGAGTTACCAGATTGCTTTAAAATGTGAACAACAGTTAGATTGTATCCGTACTACTGCACAAATAAGGTAACAGAAATTTATTTAAAAATTTAATGAGATTTTTAATTAATGTGACGTGGATATTTTGTGTCAATAGAATGTAATTTTGAACCAAGTAATGGATTATCTGCCTAAGCCAACTCGAAGCAAAGCTGCCCTACAGTCCACGCTGACATCAGTAGAAATCCAACATGGGTTAACATTGATGTATAATTTAGAAGGTATCCAAGTTTTGCCAAGCTTAGGGTTGAACAAAACCTCTTCGGAATGTTTGCCGCCCTAATTATCTCATGGAGTATTTGTAGCCTATGATGAACAGGTGCTGAATGTAGTAGTCATACACACAGCCCACAATTGAAATCAATTCAATATTGAATTAACATTGAAAAATGATCAGTAAACGCTGATAGACCAATTGTAAGCGTAAGTCCAAAGTTGGATCGAGTGACTGCGAGGAACTGGTAGTTTATAGTGTGGTTCTATTGGCAATGCCTTTTGCTTGAGTTGAACAACATTCCTGATGACAATGCATAAAGGAAGAGTCAATGTTGTGATTCAATACGCACGATAGTATGGGCTACTGTCGATTTACACACAGCTCATTTCTGTTCCTCAAAAGTTTTTGAACATTTTTATTTATATCCTTTTTTTTTACATGTAATAGTGTTCCATGTTTGACAATCAAGTGCTGCATGTAAATATACTACACAGAATACATTCGTGTATGAGGAGTCCACATGAACTGCAGGATGGGTTCTTGATTCTAGGATCATAATGATTATCATAAGCCCCTGATGGGCAACAAATCTCCCCGGTGCCCCATATCCCAGGGATGAGGAGTCTTCCATGTAACACACTCACCACTCACTGCCCCCATAACCACACATCACCCCCCTCCTCCTGTACCACCCTACCCTGTACAGACACACTTAATCCTTTAAGGACAGCATAATGCCTTGATGAATCATGCCCTTGGTCGTCATAATGCATGAATGCAGCCTTCACAAGTAACTCGCAAGTGTTGCAATCAAACACCCCCTACGGCATTAAGACACTCCCGTAGGGTCGGCATGATTCACTAATGCAGCACCAGTGAGTTACTCACCGGGGCTGCATTAGTGCATCACGATGATAAATGTCATCTTTTAGCAACTTCCGTCCTTAAAGGGTTAGTCCATCTGACCAAACACATGGCATCCACCAGGGGGGAGTAGTGCTGATCTCCTGGCCTATCGTGTGAAGGACTAGGGTGCTGGTGTGTGCACACTGGTACCTCTTACACCCCTCACAGCCCACACCCCACCCAGGGGAGGTCCTCACCACATCACTCACCTACCGAGGTATGAGGGAGTATTCCCATCAAGGAAATAGTCTGTGTGAACACCACATTCAACAGGGTTCTTTCTGCTACAGTCAAGATATTTCCCATGTTCAAATCAATGTTCTTGCCTACCTACCTGTATTACTATGTGGATCCCCTACTGAATGGATGATACTACAACACTTGTTTTTTGCCAACACCAATGACTATAGCCATAACATGTATAGAAAGACACTGATGCTCGTTCTCCACAGGGGGTTTCTCCGTGGTGACGTCATTTAAATAGCTATGAAACCAATCTTGGAATGTCGTTTTTATATATAAGAGTTATCAACAACCCCATGAAATAAATACAGAGATCCACGCGAATCAGTCTGAACTCCTGGTTTCTCCACTCGTGCTCTGCCTCGTATGATACGACCCAAGGTCCCATTCGTGGAGAAACCTTGAAAATCATTCAGACAGACTATCGGGGACCTCTGTCTATATATTATGGAGTCCTAGAGCCAGAAGGCATGCATTGACCAAGTGAGTGAGGGCTGACTAGAATTACCCTACTAATTGGGTAATTAAAGAGGCATATACCACGCAGGTTACTACAAAACCTCGCAAAAAAGCTGTGCCTAGTACGCAAAGCAGATTACCAGTGCAGCTTGTAGGATTTTGACATGGTTACTGTGCGGCTTACATATGAGTTTTTGGGTATATACTGTGGTAGTAAAATCACCATAATCAGGGTCCCTGTGAGGCTTATAGGATATTCCGCAAGTCTAGGTGCGAAGTTTTATGGTACTGATTAATACTGTGGGTATCCACATTTTGGATACCCACACCCAGACAACTTGACCTTTTCGTAGCCTTTACATTTAGTTCCGAATCGTTACCAATTGGATTATGCCTACTCATACGTGGAGATAAGGATCTACAAGTCCTAATCGTCAGGGCTATAAGTTGTACTTCTAGATGGGAATACCCCCCACATGACCAGTGACGTTACCAGTACCAGTGACTAAGTGGTTTAATAACCAGGCAGCACGCTGTGTCAGGGTACATCTGTACTATACCAGTGTGTAAGTGGTATAACCAGGCAGCATGTTGTGTCAGGGTACATCTGTCTGTACTGTACCAGTGTGTAAGTGGTATAACCAGGCAGCACGTTGTGTCAGGGTACATCTGTACTGTACCAGTGTGTAAGTGGTATAACCAGGCAGCACGCTGTGTCAGGGTACATCTGTACTATACCAGTGTGTAAGTGGTATAACCAGGCAGCATGTTGTGTCAGGGTACATCTGTCTGTACTGTACCAGTGTGTAAGTGGTATAATAACCAGGCAGCACGCTGTGTCAGGGTACATCTGTACTGTACCAGTGTGTAAGTGGTATAATAACCAGGCAGCACGCTGTGTCAGGGTACATCTGTACTATACCAGTGTGTAAGTGGTATAACCAGGCAGCACGTTGTGTCAGGGTACATCTGTACTGTACCAGTGTGTAAGTGGTATAACCAGGCAGCACGCTGTGTCAGGGTACATCTGTACTATACCAGTGTGTAAGTGGTATAACCAGGCAGCATGTTGTGTCAGGGTACATCTGTCTGTACTGTACCAGTGTGTAAGTGGTATAATAACCAGGCAGCACGCTGTGTCAGGGTACATCTGTACTGTACCAGTGTGTAAGTGGTATAATAACCAGGCAGCACGCTGTGTCAGGGTACATCTGTACTATACCAGTGTGTAAGTGGTATAACCAGGCAGCACGTTGTGTCAGGGTACATCTGTCTGTACTGTACCAGTGTGTAAGTGGTATAACCAGGCAGCACGTTGTGTCAGGGTACATCTGTACTGTACCAGTGTGTACGTGGTATAACTAGGCGGCACATTGTGTCAGGGTACATCTGTCTGTACTGTACCAGTGTGTAAGTGGTATAACCAGGCAGCACGTTGTGTCAGGGTACATCTATCTGTACTGTACCAGTGTGTAAGTGGTATAACCAGGCAGCATGTCGTGTCAGGGTGCATCTGTCTGCACTGTACAAATGTGTAAGTAGTATAACTGTAATCCTATATCAGAGAGAGAGTTCTTGTGCTCTGTCCATTCACAGTCAGGTGTCAGCAGTATATACTCTGCATCTTGTGTCTTGATTACTACATGTGCTCTGTCTATTACAGATCTGTACCACGCAGGTTGCCTATACAGAAATGATACTCTTTTTTCTTGAGTTAAATTTGTTCCCTGCTTTTACAGGTTTTTGCTTCTTTTGTGAAAGTGCTGACATATTTCTAGTCATTCCATACAGCTGGTGTCTACCACACCCTAGACTATAACATAAGTTTAATAGACACGTTCAATATGATCAAAATTGAAATGCAAATCACTCCAGGAAATAAGGTTGGTGCGTGATAAAGTGGAATTATTCCCTTCACAAATCTACAGTTCAACCTTTCTGAAACAGGATATTCTAACGCCATAACAGCCTTAATTAAAATGTCCCAAGAGAATGCCTGCTAATTTTGTGTGGAGACATTAGTTCAATCTGTTCAACAAAAGAAATTTAAAACCATTCTGGGTGGGCTTTAAAAGGTATGCGGCCGCATAACGGCTAATATGTTTGATTAACAAGGGACAGTTTTCATGAAGAATGTTAGAAAACTGACATGCAACCAACAAGGCGGTCCCCTGAGCAACCTTTAAATGTCATGGAATATCAGAGATGTTAAATAGTTCTGTATTCCATTGATTAGACCTTGCTTCTTTTGTGCTAAGGAAAGTTGAAAGTCTCTACTTTTTTTGCAAAGAAAGGTTGTCTTTAGTCTTTGTGGGAAGCAGAAAAGCTAAACATAGAACAAAGATAAAATACGAACGCACCGAATATTGATTGATTTCGCACTTTTATTCTAAGGTACACTATGAGTTCTTCATTTTTCAACTTGCTCTTTGATGAGTGAAAATACCGACAACTATCTCCATAAGAGTTCAAGAAAGAAGAAAAGTGTAACCTTTTCAAGTACTTTAGGTAAGAAAGCATTAAAGGAGTGAGGATACTGCATGCTTCTTTACATGTGGATGGGGGTTGGGTGTCGTCGATAGGTCAGCTTCACGACACTGACGCCGATTTGCGGCAGCTATGGCAGTACCCAGCTGTCACTTTACTTCCGGAGGGACGCTACCCACGGACCGTCTATAAACAAAGATGGCGGGTGACATTTGCCCGGGTTGCCATGGCAACGTGTCATGGTGGATGGCGGGTGATTCCTGACGCATGCTGAGTCATGACCGCCAGGATGCGTGTATTAACTTAAGCCGGATTTGAGAGTTCAAAGGTTGGCGTCTTTTTCTTCAGGTGTAGTTTTTGCTCCTTAAGTTGGCAAGGTGACTCATTATTATAGTAGGATAGAGACAGCAATGCACCTTTTGATGTTCAATTTTATTGCCATGTCCGATTATTAGGCTCTGAACAAAAAGCGGCTTGCAATTCCTTTCAACTCCTTTTTCTAGAAATCAACTTTCCTGATGGAGTTGTTGAATCAATGAGATCTCCTGATGGATGCTCCAACTTCAAATAAGGGCATAAATTTCCAAAGGGTACCTTTTGTATGAAACTAATCTATCTTTTGATCAGCGTTGATGCTGTCTACTCTATCTAAAGAAGATTTACGATCATATCCACAAGTCTCAAGGAGGCCCCTTTCATCACGGTTAATAACATGCATGTTTATTCCAGTCGACAACTGTGTAACTGAAAAACATAATATCATGCAGTGTGAAAAAAGGTGTTTCTGAATTGATTTCTGTCAACTGGAATTCAAAGTTAAATACACCCTGATGATTGGGGATTTTAGGCACCCTGCCTTTAGGCACCCTGATTACCGGTCCCCTGCCTTCAGGCCCTCCGAATCTTAGGCCCCCGGTCTTTTGACACCCTGGCCATAGGCCCCCTGTCCATAGGCCACAACCTGCCATACACCCAACCCCTGTCATACGTCCATTTCACTGTCTCTAACAAATTATTCTGCCCTCCGCCTCACGTCCACTACCACGTCCACTACCACGTCCACTACCACTTCCTCATGTCCACTACCACTTCACACATCCAACCCCCTCCTCACGTCCAACCCCCTCCTCACATCCAACCCCCTCCCTCACATCCAACCCCCTCCTCACGTCCAACCCCCTCATCACGTCCAACCCCCTCCTCACGTCCAACCACCTCCTCACATCCGACCCCTTCCCTCACGTCCAACCCCCTCTCTCACGTCCAACCCCTTCCCTCACGTACAACCCCCTTCCTCACGTACAACCCTTCCCTCACATACACTACATTATGTTGTTATTAAGTTTATACATTTCTATAAATTGAGTTGGACGTGAGGGGGGAGGTGGACGTGAGGAGAAGGTATAGCGGACGTCAGGGGGGAGTAGTGGACGTAGGGAGCAGGTAGTGGATGTGAGGATCAGATAGTGGACGTGAGAAGATGGTGTTGGACGTGAGGAGCAGGTAGTGGACGTGAGGATATTGTGGTGGACGTGAGGAGATGGTGGTGGACGTGAGGAGGGCGTTGTGGACGTGAGGAGATGGTGGTGGACGTGAGGAGGGGGATAGAGAGATAGTGTTGGATGTGAGGAATTTGAATGAGATAATGGGTTGGACGTTTGATATGGACGTGAGATATGTGCCTACAGGGCGGGGGCCTGTAGTCAGGGTCGCCTAAAGGCAGGGGGCCTCAGATCCGGAGGGCCTGAGGGCTGGGGGCCTGTGTTTCATGGGCCTGTGGGCCGGGGGCCTACAGTCAGGAGAGCCTGTATTCCGGATACCGATGATTGATAGGCGTGTAGGTGAATTCCTAATATATATATATATATATATATATATGACTCTAATATTGAAATTATATGAACTCAGTAATCGTCTAAACTAAACTGTGGACGGTCTTCTTAGACTCCAACAGACTATACCCCCTAAGACAATCCTTGGGGCTATTCTCACAAATTGGGCTCAAACCAAAGAATCATATAATTATGTGTATACTGTAAGTAGAGAAGTACTTTAGACCCTGCCATAGGTTCTTGTTTATAAACATGTTGATGTTTATAAAAACTCCATGCTCAAGTAGAAATTAGACTTCCCAAGGCTATACAAACAGGGCCGATGTCCCAATTTCGCATCTAAGGCCAATTTTGGCTCCCGATCATATATCAAACTGGTTTGGTTTTCATTTATATGATGCTCCCCCATTCACAGGGCTCTAATCGGCTGATTTATGCACAATAACAGATAGGAAATATTTTAGTTTTGACCTGATCAAACTGTAAAGACCTATACACTGAAATTCCTACGCTCCCTATACAACCAATCTCTCAGTCACTAGTGCCTAACCTAGTTAGTCATTTTTTGGCTCCCTATACAACCAACCTAGATTAGTTATTATTGTCAGGTTGGTCACTACCAACCAACCCACCTTAGTCTTTTTATTTCCAGGGGTAGTCACTGAGTGGTCATCACAGGTGGCCCCAACTAGTGGTATACAAATACAACACACCAATGATGAACCTAGGTAAGCCACTACTGACTGACCCCTTGGTCATTTTTGAATATAACTTTGCCATTGTGACTAACACTCATATGACCAACCTAGGTATGTCTGTACTGACTAACCCATTTAACCTATGGATTTTCAGTGTAGGATTGGTTCATGAGAGCGACCCAAAAAATCGGCTAGTGGATTCCGAGCTTAAGGCAGTTCACAAAGTCGTAGATCGGTAATCCATATTTCAAGGGATTAGTGGAAGCATTTAAAGGTGAGCCTCCACTAACCGATTTTATACACAAATCGGGGCTATTTTCACGAATCTGACTCAGTTAAATACCATAACAAATAGATTCCAGGGACCCTGCCTTAGGTTTATGTTTATAAATAATGTTCATGTTTATGAACAAGTAGAAAATAGAATTGCCAAGGCTATGTAAAACGATTTATGTCCCTATTCATGTCCCGAGTTTGCAAACCAGGCCAATTTCGGCTCCCGATCTCATATCAAACCTGTTCGATTTTTATCGACCTCACCTACAGGAGTCTAATCGGCCAATTTGTGCACAGTGTATAAGGAAATACGTAGCTTAATCAGGCATATATGATTCTGTAGGCCTTTGTTTATACTTGAGCAAACCATATACACCATATGATCGGATCTTGAGAATTACCAAAAAAAATCGCCTCTCCAAATCTGTTGATTGGTCTCTGTACAATTGGAATCTTCGGAGAAACATGTCTGAACCTTGTCCTTCTGTCCGATATTGTACTTTACCCTATTATATAGTTTGCCATCAGCAGCTAATTTATAACTTGTTGGATACACATATGCTACAGCCAATTCAAGGTCAAATCCCACAACGCGAAAAATGGGTGAGAAAGTGTTGATTATTGACATAAAGACAAGGGGCAACTGTTGCCAATTTTGTAAATCGCAACACTTGTCCCATGATTTCATGCCTCTCCCAATCCCACTGTGGTCAATAATAAGCAAGCAAGTGTTGCCTACAGGACTGGTTAATGGATCTAGTTGAGGGGAGTTACTTCATGGTATGATTTGTCTTGATTATTCCCTCTCAACTAGCCTAAAGATATCTGGAGTGTCCCCCCTGTATAAACCAAATCGTTGGCATATTCTAATAAGCAACATATTTGAGCATAATCAGAGCTAAATATCTAAATTTATTGATATCTTTTTTTTTTTATAATCACAAGACTTAGACAAGGGTTATAACCAACATTGGACTTGTTTTATCAGATATAACCAACCAATAATGGCTAAGTGATCAGGATTTCACAATAAACTACATTATTCAGCCCTCATTCGCGTTGTGGGATTTGACCTTTATTGAAATAATTCAGCGCCAATTTTATGCCAGACCAGGAAACAATCTGATAGGAATTTATTCTTGTACAAAGTATATGTACTGCACTCAGTAACCCCTCTCCCCCCGTCCATGCACCAAAGGCCACTCAAGATAAACCTTTTTCTCGTCACCATACCATGACATTGGCATTTCTTCCATTCTCACCTTTTACTCGTGGGTAAAGGATCTGCGAAAGTTGTAAACATGCATTATCAACACTGTATTCTGATACCAAATATGTCTATTTGATCACGTTTTTCATTCAAAATCCCAGATATAAAACAATGTATTTTTGGAGCATAAAAAGACGGGTGTAAAAAGATTTAAACCTGGGTGGTCTTTCAGAACACGTCACGAATTCGTGGGCTTTGCTTAGTAGGGTTTAGGGTAGATTTACCACTTTCAGATGCTTGTTGTCACTTTCAATACAGGCTCACTCTCACCAAATCAGTGCAACTAAAAAAGTGACGTACATGATCGTTGGACGTACATGATCGGCAGACGTACATGATCGGCAGAGTACAAAATCCATCTTTTACCCCCTGCACTACGATGTTTAACTCTCCCAACCATACCTACAGGCTGTAATGTATCTTTGGGGAGTTTATTAGAGAAAAAAAACTCCCAAAATATTTATAGGGGCCGGAGGGGGGGGGCTCAATGTGTAACCGATCATGTATGTCACATGACGTACATGATCGGGTTGGAATGTCATGTAACATTTCCTCATTACCCACTGCTTCACATGTCTATGATTATACATATTTAGACCTACATCATATGTACACCTTGCTATGATTGATTTATGTTTTATATATGGTCAGAAAGGGTAATTAAGACAGTCAATAAATAATGGCCGATCATGTACGTCACATGACGTACATGATCGGTATTTCAAATGTCATGTAAAATACTCTTACTAGTCGCATCTACACATGTCTAACATCTTACATGTCAAGACACACATCATATGTACACCTAGGTAAGGTTTATTTATGTTTTTCCTTGTTCAGAAAGGGTAGGGCAGTCAATAATCACCGATCATGTACGTCACCGATCATGTACGTCACATGACTTACATGATCGGTATTGAAATGTCAAGTAAAATTCTCTTCCTGGTCGAATATACACATGTCTAACATTTTACATGTCAAGCCACACATCATATGTACACCTTGGTAAGGTTTACTTATGTTATATGATGATCAGAAAGACTGGCGCAGTCAATAATCACCGATCATGTACGTCACCGATCATGTACGTCACCGATCATGTACGTCACCGATCATGTACGTCCACCGATCATGTACGTCCACCGATCATGTAAGTCACTTTTTTAGTTGCACTGGTTTGGTGAGAGTGAGCCTACAACCCTTTTCTATTTGGTATAGGCACTGGACTATTTCATCTACAAATGAATATGACACATTCATGGCTAGGGATGGTTAGTACTCTATGATCCATGTATAATTATACGTTTCGAAGGTATTTTTCAACTAAATATTCTGTTAAAAACTGGAAAGTTGAAAGGCAAATTTCACCTGAAGTCGGACACTCAGGTTTTCCTATATTTCTGTAAGGAGGCTAAGGATAGAGCACCTAGTTATTTAGACAGAGATGATCTAATAGCTCTAGAGTATAATTCTCATCAAAGTTGTATAAGATATTTTCAAAAGAAATATTCCTTTTACATCCCTAAACCTCAGGATTATCGAAAAGGTGTATATTCTCAATTTACCAAATAATGGATTAGTATATCTTCATATTTTCATGGTAGATCCCCGCATACAGTATTCATCTATTGATAGATTTAATATTAAAGTCATAAATCTAATTACTCTATGATCAGGGAATGAAGAAAACCAGGCTGGAACCATTGCCCGACTTCAGGTGAAATGGCAGTACCTCTTAAAAATGGTCTTATGTATTTATTAATGGTAGTTATCTTCACTTATTTTCTAATATAGAATTCGAAATATATATATATGCGTATTGCCCAGGTCAGATATAGCGAGCCTAGGTATCAATAATATCCAAAATATAACATGATAACAATCATGTCTGGTGTGTGGTCCTAGGGAAATACGTATGATGCATAATCATGAAATATAGGTCTAAAAGTGTCCAACTTAAGGTGTGTGTCCGTCTTTGGGTGAATCTACTGACATCCCCCTGTAGTGGATATTTTATTTTCACGACTGGCAAATCTGTTCTGAAAGAGCCTCCTGGAGGGTTTTTCAGAATAGACTCGTCAGTCGTTATAATTGGATTTTCGGCAACAGAGAAATATTTAGAATTAAAGAGGCTATTTGTAGCTGGTAAAATGTGGTATGTACATTTATTTTCTAAAAATTTCCTCAGAAAATCTTGTGAAAGAAATTCTACTAGTGGTTGTGAAACAGGTTTTGTCGGGTAACCATTTGCCCCCTATTTGTAGGGTGGATCAATCTATATCTGATCCTATGCTAAGTGATCCTCATATGATGGCCTCTCATTTTGGCTAGGGAGCAGATAGCAACCTCTAGTAACTTGGTATCAAGAGATCTTGAATGGATCTTTCATACATGAGCTGGAATAAGCATAATACATTGTATTACATAATGTAATTAAGAGCAATGTTGACAGACCTTCAGATTTTGAGTCTGTCTTGAGCTCTATAACTGAGTGATCCTTTGAACCTATCCTCTGGGAGAATTGACACTGTTTAACCCTTTAGGGCCGAGCATCGACTATAGTTGACACCATGGCTGGCCGAGCATCGACTATAGTCGATGCCATGGCTGGCCGAGCATCGACTATAGTCATCATAACTCTATGGGACACAGCAAAGGCTCGGCCCAGGGAAGGTTCCTGTGAAAATGTCTCTCCCCCATCACCAGCAAATAATTTTTTTGGTCTGCCTTAAAGGGTTAATGGCAAATCCATGTATCAACTAAATTATTATTTTTTTAACGTCTTGTATGCAGGCATGTCATGGGGGGCACTATAGTTACCTGAGACAATTATATCTTATATAGATCAGCCTCCTAAAATTATGTATTTTTAGCTTTTTTATTTTTCTATAATAGAGAATAGAGCTAAATCAACTGAGAATTATGCATTTGGAATTGAAATAAAAAAGCCTACCGCCTGCGAGCGTCATATATATGTGACATATACTGGGAAAAGGGACCTTAGTGCACCCTGCACTAAGGGCCTTTTTTGCAGATCATGTCACATATGTCATATGTGTGGATTCTAATTAGTTTAGACATATTCTGTTACCAGGTGACAGCATTGTGTATCACAGGTTTCTATTGGGCCCAATGGTACATGAACAGAGCTGAGGTCATTCGTGCGGGGACTTCATTCCAGGTGGAATACTGGTACAGTAGGGACACTGTATGTGAAGGACTCATTGAGGAATGGCACCAGTTAAAAACCTGTCAGAAGGTATATCAGGGTGAGGTGATTTCAATCAACAAGATCTCCTTTGCTATTTAGTCTATGAGCACTATACAAACTGTTTCTAAAATGCAAAGATTAGTGCCATAATTCGATATAATCACTTATATGTTCCTTCATTATATAAAAATGGTCCGGCCACCCTACTACAACCATGTCAGTTGTTCTGAAAAACCTTCCTGGTGTCGTACATGCATGATATATTACAACCCACACTCAGACTATTAAAATAGCAATACATCAGTTTACGTAGGGAGTATCTAAGACGGTTGATTCATGATCCGTCCCTGTCAGAATGAAAGGAAATCAATACTTCCATGATGTAGAGTTTTGACAGTCCAACCAAACTTTCAAGGCAGCTTCTGCTGCTATATCAAAGGGCTTAAGTTTCCATATTTCTATATGATCGACACTAATGTGGTTTTGTATGGCGGATGTAGTCTTTAATCTGCATGCTTGCAATGTATTGCATTGTGTCCAGTCAGTAGAAGGCTGCATCACTCCTTCCACATCCTCCCCCCCCCCCCCGTCTACGCTGTATGCTGGGTGCGCGCGATGCGCTAAATGAAACGTGTCATCTCCGTTTTTAAGACTAAGATAGAAAGGTCTCATGAGATCGATCGCACAGTGTTCTAGTGGAGGGTAATATTAGTGGACAACTGTTTGCTATTCAGCCATGAGGGAATGGTAGACTTCGCCGTCACCAGTTTTTGATCTGTTTGTAGTCTGCTAGGAATGATATATCATATATACACCGTCTTCTAGGAAATATAATTATATGTATTTCGGATGTCCTCACCATGAAGAAAACAGCATATGACATCAGAATTAAAGCTGGTTCATACAGTAGCTCGTGGGTTTAAAGGCATGCGTGGACACATAGCACACCTGACAATGTCAACCTGTTTACTATAGTTGCGTTGCTAAGCTGTAGACCATCTTATTTTACAACCCTGTAGGTCAAATTAAAGGGCGTTGCTCAATGGTGAAATGGGCGTTGATCAAAGGATCAAAAGGGGTCCAAGGGTCCAGATCAATTTTGTTCACTTACATCTAGGGCCATGTACATTGCATGAAACAAAAATAGTCGCAATAAACGACTGTTTAGATTCACTCATTGGGTAACAATGCAACATGTTAAATGTACCTCTTTAATCTAGGAGGAAATCATACCTTATTTGGAGGAGCAACACTGCTTATGATTTAGTCTATTTTTCAATAAAAATCTTTTTAGAACAATTGACTTTTGTTAATTGACGGTGGAAGCGACGGACCAATGCCCCTGACATGTGTTCTCTTCTTAAACTAGCTTTTATTAAACAGAACGTTTATGTCAACAAAGAAAATATTGTTTTCTTCTCAGTTGGAAACTACGACGGTATGATAAATCACTGAGTTATTTACATTCAAAATTCTTGAATAAAGTATCCCCTTGTTGCAGGAAATAGAGTGAATGAATTCACGGTGAATGCACAAAAGACTCAAGTGCTGTGGTGTTACTACCAACGGTTGGTCCCAAACTTGGAGGGAGTGGACCTTTTGCTGGGTGGTCAAACTCTAGAGGTGGTACACGAGTTTAACCACCTTGGGGTTTTGATCGACACCCACCTGAATCTGACACCAGATCTAAAGACAATGATCAATCTGGTACAAACCAGACTGACCAACTTCGCAAGATCAGAGAACGCTCTGATAGAGACTCAGCGCTCCAGGTGTATACACACATGATCCATACGATCATGGAGTACTGCAGTTTCACCATAGAAGGCGGCCCTGTGTGGGCAATAAGAAAGCTACCGACACTAGGAATGATGCCTTGCGCCTCTGTGAAAAAATCCGCGACCCCCGTGGAGTCGATGTGGATGATCTACATCAGTGTCTGAACCAGACAGCTCCTGTGCTAATCACACAAAGTGACCCATTTAACACTCACCCACACCTCAAAGTAATGAGGTCCAAGAAAGACCTCGCTTTAAGGCAATGCTAAACACTCCGTGTATAAGTGTGTGTGTCCAGCACTGCTAGAATCCAAGAGAGTCCAACAGTAGTGGAAACTTCTCCCAAAGACCTGCAATGCTGGATTCTATATTATTCCAATTGCCAAACTATATCATTGATAGACTATAGAATTTTGTAAATGCTGGATTCCTGAGTCTCTTCGAAATGACTGAATTTTAAAAAGATATTTTGCGTCATGGGGAGAGTCTAGCTGACCTACAGTTACGTCTGGATGTATGGATCGTCTCAAGCACGTTGTGGAGCCAATGCATAAAAATGGTATCACAGACACATATTTCTGGTTAGTCGTTATATCTGACAAGGTCTGTGAAATGAGACTGTAGTGCACCCTGCACTAAGACAGCTTTTCACAGATCATATCACATGTTATTTAACGAGATTGAGATTTTAAAGCACACCCTTTATTCAAGAAGGGCCGGTATAATTACATTTAGTATTTTTCCTACCTCACCTGGAACACAAAACATAATCTAGAGTTGAGCAGCTCAGATGCCATGATATTTGTACATGAGTATTTAGATTCTGCTCAGGCAGCTCTTATACTGTAAGTAGCCCTAATGCCACCTATTGTGCCTGGTTCGGGCATCCATTGGAAGTAATCCATCACCGTACCTAATCCCCAACCCTCCCCCAACCCCACAGACACATACACACCGACACACACCGACACACTCCCAGTACCTCTGACCCTATCGATATACACCCCGTACCCAATGTGGAATGAAAACTGCACAAAATCGACTGGGACTCTGAACATTGATTTCGTTATTGTGAAAATCGGACGGATTAGAGTACACCCTCAGAAAAGTGAGAGTCATTGTCGCTAAAACTACCCTCACCACTGCCTGACCCTCAGGTGAGGGTAGTTTTAGCGACAATGACTATCACTTTTCTGTGTGCGTAAGAGCTTAATGTTTGTGTAACTCTACGTCCAGAAAATGCAGGTAAAAGGGGGCATGGCAGCCAGAAGGGTCTTTCAGAACAACTGACCTGGTCGTAGGAAAATAGCGATGTGACAAAATCTGTTTCACAACCAGTTGTAAAATTTCTCTCACAAAATTTCCTGTTGGAAATCTATAAGAAATGAATGTAAATACCACATTTTGCCAGCTACAAATACCCTCTTCCATTGTAAATATTGGCCTGTTGACGAAAATCTAATTATGATGCTGACGAGTCTGTTCTGAAAGACCTACCTGGAGGCTCTTTCAGAACGGATTCGTCAGTCTTTAGAATAAAAAGTCCACTACCGACCCTACAGGAAAATTGCCAATGAACTCATGGTTTATTCTGAAAGAGAACCCTGGGCCCTGATTTAATAGCACAATGTGCCAATTCTACCTCGCCCATCAGATTTTATGATACAGGAGGCTCTTTCAGAACAGAGTCGTCATATTTCGATTTCGTCAAAACATGTCAAAAGGGTAAATTTTTGTGTTGACAAGCAAGGCAAATCTGTACATTATAAGTGGTCGTCAAATGAGAATATGGGGCATTTCACAAGGCATATATATAAATATTATATGTGTATATGTCATTATGTCTTTTATATGTAAATATGGCACTGCCAACTGACAATTTAAGGCAAACATACCCAATATTATTTGTTGACGATTTCATGTTCTGAAAGACTTTTTAATAGTGGTCGTCAAACAGCATTTTTCACGTCAAAATTTGCCTACGACTGCGTCAGTTGTTCTGAATGAGCCTCCTGGAATAGTAACGGCTGAAGAAGTTACACCGTGCAGCATATGAAGCACCATAATTTATATCAAAACGACAGCAAGATAGCCTCCATGAGCCAGTGTAAGGGTGTTTGCCATTTCTAATTTGTTTGTTTGGGTAGTTTAACCTCCAAAATAAACAAACCAATTAGAAATGAAAAACACTATAATAGCTCTATTATTTCATTGAATGAAAGACTTTAAAAAAATAGACTGCATTCAAACACTGTTCTATCGGGCAGTGTACCACCGGCCATCGCCCCTTTGAATGTCACAAACCCCTAGGAGTATGAGCCCTAGTTGTACCAGTTTGGTTCCATAACCCAGTGTACTGCCGTATGGGACACTCTGCACATGTTCCCACGACCATGGAGGGAGACTTGGGGAGGCTTGGGGTAAACGTTCAATGTCCCACGCATCTTTGTTTTATATCCCTAATATCGACCTTAGAGACCTCACTCATCGATGGCAATAACACTTCACTTCCCCACATCCACCACACTAGGTGTCCATTCCTGGCAACAATAGGGTTCTATTCTGATGGGAACAGGTATACACCATGCTCTCAGTGCCAAGTGGATCATATCATTTGTACGTTCTTCTCAATTTCTCAAAATCTAGGAGACACCTTGGCAAAATCGTTTATACCTTTATTTGTATCTGCGTTTCCTGCTGTATGCATAGCCTTCATTGATAAGGGCCGTTTATCACAGCCGACCTTCGCAACTTTTTTGATATGATGAGAATTAAGTTGTTAGCTGAGGAAAAAGGCTAAAGCTCTAAAGCGGATGTTCCAATGTTACCAATGAAGTGAAACAGTGCTTAGATTTGGTCGAGGAATCGCCTGAACATGCAGCCAGACAGCATAGGCTTTTTGAAATATTCCCGTAATAATGCTGAACATAGTCAATGTTTTGAAAAGTCAAAGGAGATTCTGAATATATAAACACTTAGAGTTGGATAAATCCTATTGCAGTTGAGTCTGGAACATCATAGACAATGTAACCAGACTTGGCTGTGTGAACCGTACAAAAGGCACCTGACACCTGGCAAGGATTATGTTCAGAACCTTGCACACAGACATGTGTATGTATGTAGTATTAAAGGTGTCAAATTGCTGTCTTGTGATAAAAGCTCTGTGCGCTGTACAAGAAAATTACAAGACGGTCGTTCAATACAAGCAGCACGTTATAAGGGGGTGCCTTTGTCAGTCTGGTCTCTTTATTACAGAGCTTCCCAAGGACAATGTACCATGTCTGTATATATATATTATTGGAAGTGCCTGCTGGTAAACTTCATGTTGAAGGGCGTATTATTGACCTGAAATCCAGCTAAATCTGTATGTATTGAACGCGAAAATAACAGGCGAAGGAATCAAAAGCCCTCGCACAATGTCTTTTTTTAAAATACAGTTTATTCTTGTTCTAACCTTTGTGTATAGTCTCCAAGTACAGTAATGGATCTGTGCATATTATCTTCAGATAATCAACATATCAACAAGGTATTCAGTGGCTGTAATGTATGGTAGAGATAAGAAGTCCTTTTTCCGTTTTTTTTCCCTTTTTTTCTGGTAGTTTTGAGTGATGTAAATAATTCATTTCATATCTCTTCTACCTGTGCGGAAAAGGAACCTCCATTTATTTGGGAACCTACGATTCATAAACTAGCCAGTAAACTACCGAAAGCCTCTCCTTGACTTTTTATTTCTTGAAGAGTATTATTGCCCAAGAACACAGGAACGATCTCTCTGCTATAGAACAAGAAAACAGCTCTATAATCACCTCACTCACCGCCCCCACCTTGCACCAAGCGTCCCGTCGTAAACCTCCTGGGACGGCCCCACCCGCCTCACACCTCCACACCGTCATCCATCTCCGTGACGTCATCACGCCTAACGTCCCGGCGTCCCGCGAGGGGGCGCGCCGCCGGAAGCTGCCAATTTGAGGCGAATTATCGTCTGCTGCGGCGCTGATGAATGGTTGACGGGGATCGGATATTACCACAAACACTTAGATCATCAGGGCCCGCCCTGCGGTTTAATACACCACCATCAGCAGCAGATCAGCCCGCTGCAAGGACATGTCGCCATTTGTCTTTGGGTGTTTCAGTTAAAACACGAGGAGCATACCTTGGTGGGTCATATTCTGACTGACAGCTATGCCAGCTATGGCCGCCATATCCAGGCTGTGCTATGCCT
Source organism: Harmothoe impar (assembly GCA_947462335.1). NCBI lineage: Eukaryota > Metazoa > Annelida > Polychaeta > Phyllodocida > Polynoidae > Harmothoe > Harmothoe impar. The sequence continues at coordinate 25,664,022 of OX381711.1, forward strand.
GGCAGAACACTCTGTTTTGCTTATGTTTTAACATGGGATATTGCCGAACCTCTAGGACCACTTGTGTACCTCTCAATTCTTCGCGATAGGCTACGCAAGAAGGCACAAGATTTGAGTTTTTTTAAGTAAATTTTAGGGGATATTTTAAAGATAGCCCGCCTCCTCCCCTTCCCGTATTTTTTTCAAAATCCTGTATCCGCCCTGTATGCATGTCACTTGTGAGTGTCTACCTTATCCTGTCCGAGGCGTACACCTGTAACAAACCATTGTAAGTGGCCTCAGCAGCAGATGACAGGGGGATCAGCACGGGGTAGTGCACCTCACCCCTCATCCACGAGTAGCTGGGGCTTATTCACTCCCAATGCAGATCTTTCCATGGTCACTTTTGTTGCCTTAATTCCTCATACACTTTTGGTGTTGATTATATTTCTCCAAAAGGAAGTGCTTGATTGATTGATTGCATAGAGCAGTGCACCCCACCTCATCATTCAAGAGTAGCTATGAGGCTTATTCTCTCCCAAATAATGCAGATCTTTTGACCTGTGTCAATTCCTTATACTTTAGGTATTGATTACATTTCTCCACAAGGTATCAATTGATTGATTGGATTAGACAGCCATCTATCATAGGGTTAAACTTCCCTTTTAGTGTCTTTAGACACTGGTTTTGGTCATTTTACCCCCTGTGAAATGTTAGGCAATGATCTGCACAATGTTCTGAAAAAGTTAAACGATTAATATTTTAAAGACAACAATTATTATGTTTTCACTCAGTATCACTAAAAGGTTCATATGATTAATTTTTTTCTATCATCCTTTTCTTTGGGCATACGTGTATGTCCTGTCGGGACTTGGCTGTATATGGGCCTTGTGGACGGTCGACAATCAACGGTAGTAAAGATGGCGTCTGTTTGATCTATAGATTGATTGGTTTCCACTCACATAAAAATAAGGAACTTTGGGTAGAGCTGGGTAAAGCAAGAAAATTATCGGAGCGAGTCAGTGCTACAAGAATGATGAGATTGTGCTCCAAGTCATCGCTGTGGCCGCTGGGAAATAAACAACCTCTTCACTTCCGGTCGGCATTGAGGATGGAACCTGTCCCGTGGTTTTATCGACTTCTGTTGCTTCCGATTCCTTTTCCAATAGAATAAATCTCCGCTTGAGGATTTTTCATTTGGAGAATTTAATTGGGGTTAAGATCGATGAGAAGCTGAGTTGAAAGAGATAAAGCAATGTGCAACAAACATGAAACAAATGAAGGATCTGAATTGGCTATATTGATGTGCCCTGCACTTTGTCTTTCCTCTCTGATCTTTGAAATAGAGATCCTCATCTTCTAAAGTATCATTTGTGTGCCGCTGATGTGTTGCGTCCAATTGCTGAAGTAGGAAACTAGTGGATGCAAATTATGCTTCAATCTTAAAGAAAGGAGAGCTGAATTATGGAGCGAATTGACAATTTTATTTTGTGGGGAAAAACTATACCACTTATCAGCTGCTTAATATCAATAGCTGCTTACGTTTCTAATGAACATTCAACCCCCATCACCTCAAACATCTACTCCCTCGGATCCCTCACTTCCTCAGACCGAAACCCATGCAGCAACTGCCGTTCTATGTTTTAATTTGTTTTGACCTAAAGCATCGGATAACTTTCTGTGCATTTTCCAAATAAGATGAAGTGTATAGGCTGCCTGTATAGTCCAATATTGACTCGTCTGATGCAATGCAATTACGTCCCACCACTATTATGTCCAAGATAATTGCTTTGACTCTTTTTAGCCGTTTTCACTTCCTGAAAATTATATCTTAACACATATATAATAGATGTCATTGAATTTCATATATAAAAAATGAAAGCCATTTTGGTAAATGATGAGCCCATATAGACCCGATGTTTCGAAAGCTCATGTCAGAGACAGTAAAAATATATGCCTGTAAAAGTGGCCAACATAAACCAGAGAATGTATGGAACCTAGCCAAACCAGGCTCATCTATGACTGTATTCGATATGTTGTTCCAACCGCACAAGTAAATGCAATATTGATTAACCGGTTGCATTTCTTTCAGATGTTTTTTCTTGGTAACTGTATTACATGGGTTTCTGTTGTATCGTACTTCTCATTATTTTCATTTTCTAATCTCAGATTTTTGGTCTATAAGTTTTTTTCTTCTAGGATGGTGCCCTTTCATGATTTAAGTATGCCCTATTTCCATCCTGCCTCCAGATTAATAACTCCAACTGTGGGTGAATGACCGTACATACACCACTATGATATATGCTTTCCAGTGATTTGAGACTGCAGCACGGCTCGGATAGCATGACTTGACCAGCTTAGCTTACTAAATCGATGTTGATAGGCTTGGACTCAACCATACTTTATATTGTCAATCTGAAATTGCAGGACACACTTGTATAACAGTTTGTTGAGTCTTATGATAGTGCTTCACTCTTCACGCACCTCAGCTCTGCATAAGAACTGCTAATTTACAAGAACATATCTTCATGGGTCAGCTCCAAATGTGAGTCCTTAGGGAGCGTTCATTATTTATGGCAGGGGGGGGGGGCGAGCATTTTACAAATCGAATACGTAAAAAAAAAGTGGCCCCCCCCTCGGAATAGGTGGAAAAAAAGTGACCCCCCCCCCTCGGAATAGGTGAAAAAAAAAGTGACCCCCCCCCCTTCCACCATAGATTGATTTTTACAACTTTTTAACAAAAAACGAAATTGGCTTGTACTAGTTGAATGTATGTAATCCTGGCCTTTCAGACACTCACAATCTTTAGATTAACATACTGTGGTGTTTATATATCCCCTGGTGCATATAACCCCTCATGCCATTATATCTTCTACCAAGCTGGGGGTGCCGGTTGTACAAGGGTTTTTAGAAATATTACAGTAGAGTGAGGCCTTGTTAGTCCAACCAGTCCCGTTGCAGGCAGAAGCTGGTCTGATGTTGAATCCTATAGATCATTGAAACAAATTTTGTCTGTTTTGTCTCATGAAATAACCCTCAATGGTGAACAATGATCATGAGCCTTTGTCTTACATGCAAGTTGCAGGCTATATACAGGAATTTATAGTAGGTCAACTATAAATTGTTCTAGCCATATTGTTGCACGGTGGTGGATAAGAGATTTGCGGAACTGAGGCTAAAATTTCTTAATCTTTCTATATCTGCATTTTCTATACTAATTCCCATAGAGCTTATATCGCTCAGGCATGTTGTTATATTGCTCACTTTTCATAAAATAAAATAAAATAAAATAAATCATAATGATTAAAGTGGACTAGTCTTACAGGGTAGCCATATATCTCATCTATATCATGTATAATTTTGGGAATGCTGTCCCTCAGCATACAGGTGTGAGAGCATGTGGGGTAAAGCACCCTGTTTTCACGCTTTTATAACACAATGCTGTGAGCGATATAACAACAAGTACAACGATATAGCCCAAACATTTAGTCACTTTTAGGTCCCTGCTTAACCTACAGGGGGGTACTATTGGTCTCAATTTTTTTCTCGTTTTTTTTTATTATAAATATTATTTTTGAAAAATCACAAAAAAAAAGTTTCTTAATGACAGCAGATTACCTAAATTTGGAACATTTGGGTAATATCGTCACTAGCTGCGCGATATTACCCACATTTACCCTAACTCGAATGTTTTTGCCTAACGAATGTTTTTGCCTTACAAAACCGAGATCTCAATTCTCAGGGTCTGACTTTGTAGGTGCAGTAGCTTCCTGCAATGGTATAGCTTCTAGATTTGGCCACTCAGGAAATGCTGCAAATCATTGTAAATTACTGTGTCCATGATAATAGCAGTTCCAAAAGCCTAAGCCCAGACCTCAAGTTTTGATGAATTCAAAGAGTGAGATTTAACCAGAGTGTTACAAAGTGCAGTACTGCAACTAATAGAGGGGATTTTAGTCAGGCATCCCCCAAGGATCTTTTGAAAAACTGCAGGTCATATGCTGATGGGAGAAGAATGTGGGAGAAACTAGAAGGTGAGAGTGAGATTACCTCCAAAATGTATGGTGTGAACCTTGAAAGATACAGTTCAGTGTGGTTCAAGTTGGATGGGAGGTACGTAGGGGATGGGTCAGCGGGTTGCCAGCCCGCAGATGCATTGGATGTATTCTATCCTTCAACATTAAGCTCAAGTCGAATCCAAAGTGACGCACTGACAGATGAGGTACTGTCTCTATTTGCAGTAATTTTGCCAGAAGATCATCTGGGTTCATTTCCGGGGAGGGGAGCACTGAGGTTTGTTTTGGATAACCACTGCCACACCTCTCCAAGGAGCGGTCGCGGTGGGTTGACAGAGGGGATGAAAAGGAGGGGCAGTCAGCGCTTCTTAACAGTAAAAAGAGGGGTGGTGACCCCCGTCCCCTGCTTTCTGGATACAGGTTTCTTGTGTTTGTACAGTAATGTTGGAGCACAAACATGTTTATGGTTGTTAGAAAACTGCTAATTGCTAAGTTTATCATTGTTATGTCTGGCTCCTGATGCTCAGATGGGAAGAAAGCAGGTGACTTTGGTTTCACTTAATCTGATTATAGGGGCGGTCACTTGCAACAATTTGCTTCAATATAAAAAGGAGGGGCGGTCAGTTACTCTCTCAGCTCCCACAGTATGAGGAGTAGGGGCGGTACCGGGGCAGTGGCCACTCACCCACATAGTGGCAGTGCCCACCCCAGGGTTCATTCTTTGTAAAGTCAGCTTACAATCAACTCCACCTACCAAAAGGTTTCTCAAACTACCCACACCAATTGCACAAATTACACCTCAAAATCCCATCTTATAACCAGCACCTGAGGTCTGGTTTTGGCTATTTTAGTTTTGTAGCATACTTTAGCCTCAGCCTTGTATAGCCAGAGGGGTGTGGGAAGCACCTTGCCTTTGGCTAGGGGAGGCAAAGCCAAACTGAATGAAGTTCCAAAAGGTGTGCGATGCTGAGTGTCAGCAGGGACACAAAAAGACAGTTTTAAAGGGGTTTGGGGGCTATGCCCCCAAGGAAAATTTTGACAATTTTGACATAATTTTGGTGAAATATAACACAGACTGTTACCAAAATCTGCGACATTTCTACATACCAAATTCGCGACATTTTTCAGGAATACCCCTAAAAAAAATGACCCCCCCCTAAGAATAGGTTAAAAAAAAGTGACCCCCCCCTTCGAATACCCCTAAAAAAAGTGGCCCCCCCCTTTTTTGCTCAGCCCCCCCCTGGCCATAAATAATGAACGCTCCCTTATCACCTTGTGGTATGAACAAGTGAAATTGAGCAATGTCAACAAAATGATATCATTTATTCAAAAATCCTTTGGCATTTTCTAACAAAATGTGTCCTTAATATCGGTAAGGAGGGAGTACTATAATGTGCACTGAGTCAAGGTCCAGGTTTCAAGCTCGTATACCTGATCGTACATCCCAAGAATAGGTCCTCAAAATTATGTCTAAAATAGACTGAAGATGAAAGCTCTAAAACAAACGATCAGTTAGAATTCACTGTTTTATTAGGTCACTTTTGTTTTACGGCAATCGTTATTGTTACCGACAACAATAACACCAAACCTGAAAATAAACTGCTAATGATCTCTGCACTAAATAAAAATGATTATCATAGAATCTACTATTTACATTTCAACACATTCAGAAAATAAAATTGAAGGAATATTTTCTAATATCTTCTTCCTTTTCAAGTTTGAGGAAAGAATTTCTAATATTGTAATACAATGAACTTATCAACTGAGTTGGTACTTGCATCAGAAGGAAACATTATTTATTTCTCTTTCTATGGTGTGTACAATATATATGTGGGGTTATGTGATAATTTCAATGCCTTCTCACTTCTCCCGATTCCCCAAAATTAATACTAATAGTGTAATAGTCATGCATCTTCTTAGGGGGCTCTTTTCTAGCTGGTCGAAACGATTATGCTGACAAATGTACATGTATACTAGTCTATGGTACAGGTAGACTACATAGGGATATGCCTATGTTTTACACGGTGGGGTACATACAACGAAGGGGATCGTCACTATCTTTCCTGAGAAGGGAGTAGTTCCGATAACTGCTGGGCCAACTAGTTCTACACAAAAGAGATTCGACAATTGATATTACAGCGACTGTCAAAATATCTTTTATAAAAATATTGTAGTTTATTGTATCCAATACTTTTGGTCCTTTGTTATATCTCTTTTCCTCTTTACTGTCTGTAGCTTACTGGTGGAAGGATGTCGATGCAGAATTTGTCACTTAAACTACAAGTTACATGGGCCACTTTCATAACATGTGGTGGAGAGTGGCTTACAAGAAAGTCATAGTGACAGGTGGTGGTGATTGTATCCTGTATTATAGAGGGATTTATACTGAGAGAGTCACTGGGAACTTACTGGACAGGTTACCAGGCAATCGGCAACTCAAAAGGAAAAGTGCTGGGCAGTTATGTATCAAAGAGGTACTATGGTACAGGTTGACGGATAAACAGTAGCCAGCATAGCCACTGACATTGCTTTTTGTTTGAATATAAAATAAGATATAACATCCACTGTCCAAGTTTGTATTTCCTTTAAATTTCCATTTTGCAAGCCCAAAGGGACTGCCCTCTAGACATCACCGAGGCATGCTCGTAACTTTATTTTCTGATACGAAGAATTTTTATTGAATTTGCTTCGATAGAAATTATTTACAGGGTCCCTAATTGTTATATGCAAATGAGTCCAGAATCACGTGGCTGTGATGTCAGTCCCCTGACACACCCGATTGGCTGAGGCGGTGCATCCGCTCCACGATACCACTCTGTTTCCAGTATCACAGGTCATGCGTGTGTAGTTACACCGTTGCATCTGCTTTGACGGGTACTGCATTTGTGTCCTTTTTGTCTGCAGCATCTGTAGAAAAAGCACAGAGAATGACTACATTAGTGATTTATACATTGGTGTCACTTCATTTTGGTATCTCTAACAACCTTTTCTTTTAGGTCTGAGTATTTCTACTATATAATTAAGTTCATTAATGCAGCAGTTTACATGAATATCAATAATTGGTCAACTTTGGTGCTAAAGTGCTTTCAGTAGAATAAGATTATTATAGTGGAATATGCATAGAATTATCCGAATCACATGATGCTGATACATAGCACATAATGATGTCAAATATAGACCGAAGGGTTTTCATGAGTGACTTCACATCATATGCATTAGATTTATGGAATGCCATTTAGTATCATAAAGGACATGTGGGGATATGTGAAGGACCTTTCTGAGTTATATTCACTTGTGTAGGAGGAACTGTATAGAGTGTTTTCTAAGTGATGGGATGGCAGAAGTGTTGTTATAGGGCTGTAAGAAGGTGTTGTCTCAGATTGTCTCTATTAACTTGGTATAGAAATAGGATGCCGTGCCAGCACAGTATAGAATGTCAGCTCGGAACATAAGACGCGCGGGGATATGTGAGATCTCTATGTCTCTGTTTTATTGTATATATGAGAATATATCAGTGTCGACATTGTGCAAAGTGAATTATGAAAGGTGGGTATATTTATTGTTATTCCTATGAGGTCGATATACACTGTACATAAAGGTGTGGGAATGTGCGCTGGTTATCACACCAAATGCAAGGAGGTAAATCCTACAGTCGGATGATATAGCCTGGAACTAAAGGGAGTAATCACTATTCGTGACTCTCATAGCAAGTTCTTTTACCAGCTGTTCACTGAATGATTTGATATTTATATAAGATTTCTATCCAATGATATGAGCTTTGCAATGAGTCGATGAATTTGGAGGATTATGTCAAGACCCTTAACATTATGTGGCAATGTACGATCTGAATGAAACAATGTCCGTTTTTTCTCATTTGAAAAAATGTCTTTTTGATATCCATCTCCCTGCTAGGGGGTATCATTCATTATAACATGCCTGAAAGTCCAATATTAGAGGATATGTTACCCCCAGCCAGGAACATAGCCATCTGGGTTGTGTCATATTTCTGTAGCCTTGGTTAATCTCACAGGAAATTAATACTCATGGTAAGAATGCTCGAAACCTTTGTCAGCATGCCACCCCAAGGAGGGATTCTGTGCCTGGTTTCAAAGCTGTTTTCATCTCCGACCCATCGCTACTGTACAGTTATTCAACTGTGCAATAGACTGGGAAAGGAGATTTCGTTCAGATTGGTAGAGAGGGCTGTTCCTTGCAGCAACAAGGGCCCAATTTCCAGACACAGTTCAACAAACCATGTCTTCATAACAAGTATTTTATATTGGAAATGAAACTCTATTTGCTCTTGCGCTAAGGTATTTCGTTTCCGCCCTACCCGAGGCACAATATTCTAAACCCTACTGAAGCCTCTCCAGTCAAGCACGCAACCCCATCCCACAATCTTATTCACTTGAACTTTCCTTGCATGTCCCAGTCAACCACTGAGCTCTTTACATGTTCCAGACCTATATAATTTCCTTGACAAAACACAATCGGTTCAAGGCCCATACTACCAACCAAGTTATACTATATACAATTCCGGGTTACCCTATCGCAACTATCCCACACTCCCGAGCCATAAAACAACTCTTCCTCGAAGCCAATTTGGCTGGGATTTTCTCACTGCAAGCGTCCCTTCACACACACCTACCCATCCTCTCTCCCACCTCCCTGGTATCCCTATCCGTAACGAGGGCATGCATTGTCTGAGGCGTTACCTGATACGACACCGTTTTATCCTTCTCCGATGCCTCTTCATTAGACGGAGTATCATCAGCTCTCTCAGGGCCACTAAACACTGCCTGCATTGTCTCCCCGTGTCTGCTCTAGTCACCACCCCAGCTCACCAGGGGCCTGTTTCCGTGGGGGCCATTAACACTTTAAGGACGGCGTAATGCATCCATGCATCATAACATTGTGCCTCTACAAGGGTACCCGCAATTTTGGCCGTGTCGCTGTGTCGATTTTTAGCAGAAGGATCATGCCATTGTGTCGATTTTCAGGTATATAACAACTTAGAGAATAAAAACTGTCTGTCGATTTTTATCCCTTACAATCCTGTATCCCTCGATTTTTAAAAGGGCCTAAAAGGGCCGTGTCGCCTTGTCACCCATGTCGATTTTTACCCATGTAGAGGCACAACATTGGTCGTCATGATGCATGACTGTAGCCCGGGTGAGTAACTCGCCAGTGCTGCATTCAAACATCATGCTAACCCTACGAGGTTGATACATTCTCCTCGCAGGTTTGGTGTAATGCATGAATCCAGCATTGGAGAGTTACTTGCCAGGGCTGCATTGGTGTACCTTCTAGCGACATACCATACTTAAACAATTAAGGACAGTACTATGCCTATTTGCTTAGAGTCACACTTTAGCCGGTCAGTATTTAAATGCCATATCAATATCATGGGAATGCCATGACAGCGGTCACTATTACATACAATTCAATGCACTTTCATTTGCTTTAGGCACGTTTTGCTTAAATGCTAACGTTCATGCAGTGTACATTAGACATACTTGAGTAACATCCCCCAGAATGTGCCTATTGCAGACAGCTTCTTGAGTTGCTCATAGTGTGAGCTGGTGTGTGTTATGACGCGAGTAGGCAGCCTATGATGGCCGGTTAACCCTTTAAGGCTCGCATATTACATAAATGCATCATCATGATGCATGAAGGCAGCCGTGAGGAGTAACTATCCAGTGCCACATTCAATCAATCCTCAAGCCCTACTTCGGGTTGATCGACTCCTGGAGAGTCGGCATAATTTATGGTTGCAGCCCTGGTGAGTAAACTCTTCAGAGCCGCATTGATGAATCAAGGTAAGAAAGGACTGGAATAGCACATTAAAGCACTATGTGGCCCTTAACCTGTTAGGTACAGTAATGTGCAGTCTGTCACTGCAAGCCAACACTCATCCTTCTGTTGCAGGGTGCCTGGACTGAAGTTACCATCAGATTAACAACCCTTTTATAGCAGCAGAGTGATTTAATGTTCTCTTCTCTTTTGTTTCACAGGATTGACACACTCTCAAAAGGTTAGCATGATACATCAATGAAGTGTGGGCAAGTTAGTCACCAGTACCACGCTGATCTACAGTGACGGCAAAATGAACATAAACCTGGAGGCACCAAGTGGTTCTTTAAACCGAGCTCTTTCAAAGGTGGATGTGATATCTCTATTAGAATACAATAGTTTGGGGTGACCGATGGGTTTCCGAACGTCTATATCCCATAGCTCACTTTGATTGGAAGGGCAATTAGAATGTTATGTGCTGCCGAAGAGATCCCATTAAGTTGACATCTATAGAACGGTACAGTTACCTCTCCTATATTCCTGGGTGTCTATACTTCACTATACCGGCTGGAGCTTGGAAAGGGGGATAGAAAAAAATCATACTGGCTCAGATGTTCTGAGCATCAAATGATGGAAGTTAGAGGAAGTGTATCTATTTTCTTTCATTTGTGAGTATACTACTTTCTCTGGGCATTATTTGAAAAACAGAAAAAAAGGGAAGTTAGGGGGTGTACGGTCACAACCTTTTCCCTTTAGGACAGCTGTCTGATGGGGGAATACTATATTTATTGAAGAAGAACAAATCATTTTATGATTAAATATAATTATTTTCATTTTCTAAAGTTCCATCGGACAGTCTCCGTAATAACTGACTTGATGGCAGCCTCGCAGATTATTTGATGGTTGACGGGAAATGAGGAAGTCTTAATTGATTTGATTTACGGAAATGTGTCGGCATGAAAGAAAGTAATTGAGTGATTAAAGCCATTTGTTTAAAACCACATCCGCATTCAGTTCACCACATCTGATGTTATTAATTTAATTCCGAGTTTAAACAAGCATCTAACCCTTCAGCATAATGAGCCATAAGGATCGTATTCTAATCATACCATCCCTATATGACTGTGCCGTCCTATTATCGTTAATAGTTAATTTCCACTTTGGCTTTACACGAGAGTTTGCACCATTTAGAGTCAAACTGCAGCCTCGGTATGAATTAACCTCCACACTAATTTGACACCACAAAATGGCAAACAGCTAAAAGTCACCAATTCATTCTTCCAAATGACGGGTGAAATTTGTCAGCCGAGCAATCAGTCAGCGTCACAGAAGATCTGCGAGGGCAGTTATTTTCAAATGAAACAACCCTCAAAGGGAGAGAGATGATGGGTTTGAAATAGCGGGGGTGGTGTGAGGTGGTGTGGATTCAGCAGGGCTGATGATTAAAAATCAGAGGGTGTCGGTTTAGAGCCTCTCTCTGGTTCTGAAGTGCCCGGATGGAGGTAGCGCCGCCTGGTGAGTGGCCGCCGCACTGCCCCCTGGCGGCACACCACCAAAAACCAATCATTTCCGGTCACGTGGGACCAGTTAGCGCGTGCGCGACCTCGCGGCCGTCCCCCGGGCGAAGCCAGTATGGAGTAGCGTCAGTCAACCTGGTGGGCCGCTGTTGGTGGTGTACAAGACTGGGGGAGAGCTGCTCAGTGTACTGGTGTAGGGAGAGCTGCACATCTTTGGAAAGGAAACTCCTCTGCCATATTGAGCAGTTTGTTGCTGCATTGCTATGAGATTTCCAGATGAGCTCTGATAGGAGCTACCTCAAAAAATGAAGTACAATCACAATGATACGTTATAGGTTAACGGTCATAATTAATCAATGGAATGGAAGTACTGTTTTATTCATGCTATATTTAAACTTGCTGTGATTGTATGTATCAACCTCTTCTGCTTTACTTAGGAGTATCCCTGCCGATATCATCATGACCCTTTCCTATTTGTGAATCTGGACTGGACAGGACCTGCTCAACTGGGGAGGTGGTGTGCTGAAGGACGATTTACACCTGGCAGTTGGTAGGTGGGGGGGGGGGGGGGGGGTGTATAGCCTCAGGAGAACCGACTTGTACGAGAGACACGAGTTATATTCATCATGAAGAGACGCTGCTCTTTTCTTGTAGCTTTGCATTAAATAAGTCTGGGAACTGATGCTACTCAGAGGGTGTGAGTCTGTCATGCTGTAAGTCATGGCATTTTGGTTTGTCTTGTGACATGCTGATGTGGAATTGTAAGGTTTACTCCCAAAACGACACAATTAGATGTAAAGGATAATGATAATTGTGGGGCTTGATGAGAAAAATGGTGATATTAAACCACATACCCGGTACTAATCATGAGAGAAATTATGAGGCGAGAGTTATAAATGATACACCTACATTGTGGATATTACCGTGGGATAACTAGAGTGGGATCTAACTCGGAAGCTTCATAAATTGTTGTGAAATGTGAGCAAGGCCTAACATATTACAGCCTGGGAGGTTTGTCAGATGAAGACAGGGAGAATTCAGGAGTCATGGTGTTCACAGCCTGATAAAAAGCCGCCCAAACTATCCAGTATTACTACAAAGCATCTGTAGGACAGTATTTATATCCTTTCCAGACATCTTTGTGTATTATTGCTCTTTGAGCCCTATAACTACTCTGAACGTCACTTTTAATAGAGCTGAACGATATCAAACTTCGTGGTGAAAAGATTCATACAGATTTAATAGGCTTTAAATAATATAAGAGGCATGGACCATGAGGCTTTTAGAAATTTAACGCTATGCTTAAATTTCTCAATTCATCTAGTGTTTGTATATTTTCTTTGATAACGAAAGGAGTCATAACGCTACTCTTATCCATGTAGTGTGAGCAAACCTTATCCCTACAGCTCCCTTCCCATACCAGATAGAGAGATGGACAGTTCACCCTAGTGTCTGTGGGGAGGGGGGTAGCTATCAGTTAGTGTTGTCCTACCCCAGGGCATGGTATCAGCCTTCCATCTTCTCAAAGAGGAACCCCACCAAGGGATAAAAAACAAGTGCCATATGATGACCTTACTCTACTTCTCCTCACTCACTCACTCACTATATAACCACATGTATGCCACAGTTAGCTTGGAGAAACAGTTTGTGTAAATATATCTTATGGAATATGACAGCTTTATTGGCTAAAAAAGAACCCTGTATTGTTGCGTCCCATTCAACAAGCCACGCCAGTATTCATATGTTTACTTTGTCTCTTATTTCTAATCAATAATGGCAAGAAATGAGCACAAAGGAGAACTCGTTTTAGAGTATTCAGCTATTTCACTTGTTGAGTCTGATTTCATCCATCTTCGACTCATTGTAAGCCTTCACTACAGCCAGTAAAATGCATATCTATCACTTTGCACCGCAGAGATTCTCCACTCCTCTTAGATATCAAGCCCATAAAAACGTCAACCAACACTTATATAATTATCTATAAGTGTTGGTTGAAGTTTTTATCCCAGGGTATCAGAGACACCTTGCCCTTCTATTATTTATAAATTTGGGTACACTAGGTTTTCACTGGCCACTACAGAGGCCAATTGGCAGGCTCAGTCATCATCAGCCCTGGGTGCCTCAGATGTTAATCTGCGACATTTTAAAGGACAGTGTTTCTTATAGCACACCTTTAGAACAAGGTATCTATGGAACTGACTTCTCTGTACTCGTACAATGATAGAACTAATGGGAGTGGAGAATTGGCCGGGTAGGAGAGACAGGGGACCCTTTTGTGGAGCTTCTTTTCTGAGATGATTCGTTTCCTACAGAGGCAAAGGGATCCACTTAGATATGTCTCTGCCTTGAAGACACAAATAATGTTGTAAAACAATGTCACCTGCGTCTGTAAATGTCGCGCGTGTCCCATTCTGACCTTTACACCGCCTCACATGTACACATGATGATTGTCCAATAGTGAGGCTGATGTAGAGTGCACACTCAGAAAAGTCAGTGTCATTGTCGCTAAAACCACCCTCACCTGAAAGTCAGCGTCATTGTCACTAAAACCACCCTCACCTGAAAGTCAGACACTGCCTGACTTTCAGGTAAGGGTGGTTTTAGCGACAATGACGCTGACTTTTCTGAGTATGTGTATTGCAGATAGAACTACCTGCAGGTTTTCATTGTCAGTAACAGGGGACACACAGTCTCAGAACCTGGTTTTATGTCATGTGGAGAATAAAAGTTATTATACTTAAGTATTCACACCCCCATCGAGAAACTGATGCTTATCGTCCAGGGCATGTTTCTCCATGATGACGAATTATAAAAAAATGTCCAAATGCCCTTTTGGTATTACATTTCTGGGAATCGGAATTGATAAGGGGATGGTGAACAAACTATGTGTCCCTTGGCCATAGAGATCTCAATTTCTAAAGACTCTTTCATATTTTGCCTTAACTTTACAATCTCAGTATTGTACCAGTTTGTTTGACATTGGCTGGGCCCCTGACTGTGATTTAGGTAATCAGGATGGCCATGACACAAGCAACACACAATGATAAAACTGCTTGTGAGCACTCTCTATATCTCCATGGTCGCCTAACAGTAAAGAGGGCTATGTGCTTTACTGTGCAATGCAGGCTGGTGAGTAACTCGCTAGGCCTTCATAAATGTATCATGACGACCTTATGGGATAGATACCCTCCCAAATGATACACCAATGCAGTACTTGGGAGTAACTTGACGGTGTTCCATTGGTGTATCATGACGACAAATATTGCGTTGTAGCAACATGTCTAAGTGGTTGATAGAGTGTTTCTACTTCCTTCTGTTTGAGGTGGGGATCAGTCAACATGGAGGTATTCACCATGTGTGGATTACATTGATCTAAGTTTTGGGATGTTGGCCCACGGAACTCTTACATATTCAATCCCATCCAATAACTTCAGTGTATACGTTATGTAAGTCAATTCTTGGTAAAGGCAATTCCAATACACAACATTGCAACCCTAAAGCAGCGTTAGAACTGTGTTGCAGTTTCCATAGTTTCCATGAACTATGTGCTATATAATTAACTTAACTATTTAGATTTAATAGAGTAGGCTTCCAAAAACCCACCCGACTCCCAATATCGTTTTTAAATAAACCTGGAGGCTCTTTCAGAACAGACTTGTCAGTCATCATATTTCGATTTTCGTCAAAACATGTCGAAAGAGCAAATTTTGGTGTTAACAAGCAAGGCAAATGTGTACATTTTAAGGGGTCGTCAAACGAGAATTTGGGGTGTTTCCCAATGAAAATAAACGTTTAAATCATGTCTGGGAACCAATGTAAATTGATTTAAGGGAGTGGTCATTTGTTAATAGCAGGGGGAAGGGGAAGATATCTTGATCCAGATGGCCCCCCCAAAAAGATTGATACATACTCAGAAAAGTCAGCGTCATCGTCGCTAAAACCACCCTCACCTGAAAGTCAGGTGAGAGTGGTTTTAGCGACAATGACACTGACTTTTCTGAGTGTGTACCTTGGAAAACAGGTGACAGACCCACAAAAACAAAGGAAATTATGGGCAGACATTTTATGCCCCCATGTCACCTATCCCCTCCTGATTCAACCAATGGTCACTCCCTAGATTAGAACCAATTGAAGGGCTGGTGACCCCTGTCATCTGACGATTATGGCATATATGTTTAATAATTAATTTTGAATATTACATCTTCTGAAACACTTTTCACTAGTGGTCGTCAAACAGCTTTCGCCACATCACCATTTGCCTACGACCACGTCAGTTGTTCTGAATGAGCCTCCTGACTGGCATTGTTGAAAGTAGATTATTAATTTTTACCTAACTGCCTCCTGCCCATAATTAGTCCCATAGGGTCAAGGCCAGTTGGTGCAATCCTGACTCAGCTAATGTGATTTGATGACGTCAACTGAACCACCTCTTACCACACTCGTGCTAAACTAAGAGCACTTCAGGAGTGCATGAATGGTTGCATTCTAATGAATTTCAGATGCTCAGTACCCAAGCTCAGCAATGCCATTTAAATGTCACAGCAAGATTCTGAACAACATTGAATTGGATTTAATTGGCATTTGCTCAAATAAATATGTCCCAGAAGTGAACACCTTCGTCATCGCTATGCCCCATTCTAACAAGGTAGGAGCAGCATACAGTAGATACCTCTGCCTCAAAGCCTGCATGTCACCTGAATTCTTTCAGGTTCGGTCTGTATGGGCCCTGTGGACCTGCCGACCAGCCTTTGGCTGTGTTGGTTTTAAAACTATATCATCATCATCGCCTAAATTCTGTATCAAGGCACTCAAGGGACACGGTAACACAAGAACCAGGGGCAGCGACCTTAAACGTCTTCTTCAGACAAGTGTCAATACTTCCCCATTACAATGTGTCAATGAGATGTCACTACTATCAAATACTGAATCATACTAGCTCCTCACGAGGGAGTTGACATAGATCGATTTCAATTGCCATTTTGCGGAACGGTAATGCTGCTGAGTAGCTATCACTTCGACTGAGATACTTTAGTAAAGAATGATAGAATACTGATCTAACTTATACCAAGGAAATCTCACGTGATCTTCCACTGTGAGTAGTAACAGCATGTGTGGAGATGAGTTGTGGACCTCTGTCGGTCTGCTGTCAACTGAGGGATTAGCCTTGATGACATTTGATGATACAAAGGCCCTCCAGCCCCCCCCCAGCATATATGGATTCTCGACCTGAGATTACCGGCCAAGAGGAATATGGCTGGATTGGGGAGAGAGGGGGGGGGGGACTTCTTAACTAGGCCTAGGTAAATCAATAATGGGGAGTTGAAACGGGAGCCAATGATTTAATTTGCTCATAATTCTGGCGTTTTGATAGTTAATGTCAAGGCAGGGTAGTCCAGTTTTAGGGTCATTTGGTCCCATAGAGTCAAGCCAAAGCAACCTTTGTTTTGAACAACTGGTGACTTGACGAAACCTATTCGACGACTTTTAGTAAAATCTCTTTCACAATATTTCCTATACAAATATATAGCGAATATTGCAATATTGACGAAAATCGCAATATGACGACTGACGTGTCTGTTCTGAATGAGCCTCCTGGAGGCACATTCAGAACGTGCTCGTCAGTCGTCATATTGCGATTTTCGTCAGTATTGCAATATTTGCAATTGACGAGGGTATTCGTAGCTGGTAAAATGTGGTATTTACATTATTTTTCCATACATTTGTATAGGAAATCTTCTGAAAGAAATTTTACTAGTGGTCGGGAAACAGGATTCGTCACGTCACCATTTCCCTACGACCACATCAGTTGTTCTGAATGAACCTCCTGGACCTAAGGTCTAAAAGAGGTTTAGATAATAGAGTACCACCCTAAAGTCACAGACAATGGCAGATTCGCGACTATTCGTCTGACTAAATGAAAGTAAATAGTATTAAATGTTAGGTCTATATAGCCGAGCAGGGCCTTGTTTCTGAGCCTACTTCAGACTAGAGATTCCTCGATTGACTTTCCCAACTAGTTTCGGAAATTCAATTTCGCAATTAGCACCGTAATTGATCAATATGCAAATTGATTACGTTTTTAAACGAGGATTACTCCAGTGTAGAGGCTGCCGGTTATCAGCACTTGGGTTTAGTGTTAGAAGCCAGAGATAAGAGACAAGTAGAATTACTCAGGACGTGCTGCTTGTAAAGGTAATGCCTTCACAAGCTGGGCTTTAACCCTTTAAGGACCGCAGAATGTTTAATGTATTATACCCACTATCGTCATGATGCTTGTACTTCTTGCGATTTACTCGCTAGGACTCCATACCAGCATCATGTGTATCAACATCGGTCCTACTAGGTTGATACACTCCCGAAGGGTCGGTATGGTGCATGAATGCGGCCCTAGCGACTAGACATTTCCAAGGCTGCATTTATGCATTATGGGAACAAGAGTCATAGATAAAGAACTATGTGACCCTTAGAGAGCTAGTCTGGGTCTTAGCCATAGTCAATGAGGATAAGCCACCCAGGCCAACAGGACACGACGTGCAGGGGACCCTGTGGGGTGGGGCTCAGACTGGGGGAGGATCAATGATCATTTAGTTTTAGTGTTGTTTTATAGATCTAATCCTGTACACTGACTGCACCCAGATGGAAGCACGCCCCTGGTGGCAATAATAGGGCAAGGATCCTAACCATTACAGGGCCGCAGAGTGCTTTAATGCCCAATGGTATTGCTCGTCATGGTGCATGAATTCAGCCCTGCGGATCGAGTCTACACGGCAGGATACCATCGAGGAGTATATCAAACACGTAGGGTCCGCATAATGCAAGTATACAGAGCTGGCTGGGGTGCATTCTTCAGTTCATACACTATAACGACGACTTAAGGGCAGGAAGCATCAAACACTATACGGGCCTTAAAGAGTTAATCAGTATGGGGCATAAATGTCAATAATATAACCAACGCTACTTTATTTACAATATGCTACACATATATACACGTGCGTGTGTTAAGGTCCTGTACGCAGCGGAAAATGCAAGTAATATTGGCAATAAACAGTGTATAGTGGAAACTTCAGGTTCGTATGGATTTCAATCACAGTATTGTTAGATTTATAGGGCTGTATTCCGTGATGCATTTCACTTATGAATGGAGATGAGGCAGGACGCGTTGGCGATAAGTTAACCAGACAGCCGAATCCAAAGTAAAGGGTAATTACCAGTCATATAGATATGTTTCTTAAGTGTATTATGCATCACCACCAGATGCCTTACTTTAACACGTTCTGTGGCTTGTGTCATGTCCTGGACAAGGTATATGTATGAGACAGACACGGTATGGCTTCCCTCCTTGTATAATTGAGTTACGTCAGATATATTTATACAGCACCTGTAGATTTAATTAGCCTTGACAGGCAGAAAGTGTAACTATATCTTAAGACGGCCATATGTATGCATATACAAATACCATTTCTAATTACATCCATCGAGACTCCAGTGTATTTATCATATGTACAAGATACCTGAATGTCTACTTGGCATTCTATTACCAACTCTAGAATCGTCCTTCAGCAGTCCAGGATTTATACCATGTCTATTCTGTCATCCAAGTGTCAATCTCTTTTTAATATCTTTATCTAGTTTTAGGAAACTGCTGATGTAACCATTACGCCCACTAACTGACTAACTTCCTTCTCATTTCCTTCAACTTCCGTTTTCTCAAGTATGTTTACAACCACTTGCGTGCAGAGTTCGCCCATACACTAAACAGTAGAATTTGTTGACATTAGTAAAAAAAAACTTGTATAAGGGTTTCTGCTAATTTTTCATGTGATAACTTATTTAATTCGATATGTCTCACTTGCACTCCTGTGTGCTCTTTTTTGTTTTTTCATGTCTATATTGGGTTGACAAACATTCTTTGTCCTGCTATCCTTGTTTTGCTTTGATTGTAAATACTGAAGAGCTCTTAGGAACACTGTGCCTGCTTCCTTTCCAATTCCATCATGAAGACGTGTCTATGACATGACCGCTTTACTTCTACCTGCTGCCCTACCTATTTTACACTGATTTTGTATCTCATCAATTGTATGCCATGAATTGAAATAGTAAGGATAATACATTAATAGGCCTGTGTCCACTAACATATATCAGGCCGTTTGTCGTCATACAAAACTTGAATTTGAATACAAATATGAAATATATATGTTTTGTCTCCCTGTGGACACAGTTGGACGACAAAATTCTCAAATGCAAAAGTGGAATAGCAATTTGGGGGTGCCACAAGTGGACGACAAAAGTGAGAATTTAGAAATCTAACATGTTTGATTTTTAGTGCAGAAATTGGGCAATGTGCTCTTTATTCTATTATAATAACTTGTCCATGTTTACCCTGGGCAGTCTGGGCAGCAATTTATAATGCCTAGTGGACACAGTATACCTGTAGTTAAAGCAGAATATATCTACAAAATATTTGCCCAGATAATTATGTACATATTGCTGGACGTCAAAACGGCTATATATTCCACTTTCCTTGTCGTATAGTGGACACAGGCCTATTGCTGTACTTATACTATGCGACATGCATTTAGGAATGTAGATGCAGTGACTTGACATGTACACTGTAACTAAATCCAAGAAATGCCTTGTCCTCAGCCCAGGAAAATGTCAAGGGTAGTAAACAAAATACTGGAGATAATCCAATATCGTGCATTCTATACATGAAGTATATCACATAACATGCAATCTCTCCAGTCAATGATTGAAATGAATACAGAGCAAATGCATGATGTTTGGAATGAAATGACTAAATCATGTTTTACTGATTCCCTTCTCCCTGGAGGTGCTTCTTCCTCACTATTGCCTCACTATTCAATACCAAAATATGTTTGCCCTCCTCTGTTCGAATTCTAACATAGGACATGACTCATGGATAAAGAAGGCGAAACTGTCCCATTTATCTCATTCGCGAACCTGCTGTTTCCCCCTATCCGCCTATGTTTAATCAGGTCACGAACTGGATCCTCCATGTACAGGTGTCACATTTACACAGTCTGCTACCTATCAGGATGAAAATAATCACAATCTGAATTGAACAGACTGTGTACGACATATACTGAACGATCCGTCCATACATCTCTACACCAAGCTCGTCCATTCTCCCTCTTTTAAAAGCAGCCCCCCCCTTCCCTGTACCAGGTTGGTCACTGACCCCTGAGGCCCGCCCCCCCCCCCCCGCTCCCCCACTGCAGCAGGTAGCACATGGGCAGCTAGGACCACAATGCAGTGCGCTGAGCAGCTGCCGCCGGCCATTGTCTGCCTTGACCTGCTCCCAGCCGCTCCCAGCCGCTCACCGCTGACTCAATTGCTCACTGAGGACACTCTGCTTAATGCTACATGGCCTGGGGAGGGGATGGAGGAGGGGGCCGGGAGTGGTGGTGGTGGGTGGGTGGGGGGGGGGGGGTAGTGGGGAGGAGGGAGGGATGATGGAGGGAAGAGGTGATTGGGGAATTGGCTTGTGTTATAGTATGTCCTGGAGAGGTGGTGAGAGAAACAGACTCTGGAGGTGGAGGTTACAGTAAGGTGTACACAGGAGGACAAGGCAAATGGCAGGACCGGGGGAGGTTGGGGAAGCCTTTACTATTCAGAGAATGGAAAGAGCTATTCGCAGAAATAGTGGGAAACCCTTTACATATATGTTGCACGATCTGCAAAAAGGGACATTAGTGCAGGGGCACTAAGGTCTCTTCTCCCAGTACATGTAACAATCAATGGCGGGAAGGGGACGATAGGGGACGATGTATACATACACTGTAAAAAGTCGTTTTTCGTGAACAGCAACATGTGCTGTAACTATACAGTACTTTAGGTGTAAAGGATAATACAGCAAATTTTGCTGTACAATTCTGTTGCTGTAGATGCAGGTTTGAATCCCATAACCAGCAACCTAAGGGAGAGAAAGTAGAGAGATTGAACGGAGTACCGGTATATACTCATCTCTTGATAAGGAATTTATATAATTATGAAGTTCATTTGTCATTGGCATCAGAGTGAGTTTTGAACCTTAGCAGCTCCCCAAATATGACCTGATCATTTCAAAAGCCTACTGATACAGGCTACATATAAGTGACTGTCCCGCCAGCTCAGTCGCTAGAGCAGTGGGTGATGTAGTCTGAAGGTCAGCGGTTCTGGTCCCGACAGGGAACTCTCATACAAACTACATTTCTCCTGATGCAGTGTTTAAAGTAATATATTTTGAAATGTTACTTTTGAAATATGCAGAGGATAAAACTGGTGTATCTGTATAATCTGAAGGAAATATGGTTACATTTACTTTGAAAAATATAGGGCATCAAGATTACACTCAAACTGATGGCAGTTTAGTGCTTATATAATGTATTACTGCAATATGATAATTTTCATATCAACCCTTAAGACATGAACACTTGAGTTCTAAAATTGCCCCCCCCCCCCGGATCCTGTGCCAACCTCTTTACCATTCACACTTAAGTAGGACAGGTTTCAATGCACCTGATATGCAGGATTCACTGGTGTAGTGGTCATGGTTTGGGACTTTGGATCGGAAGATGGGGGTTCAAATCTCCAAGATGCCTAGTGTTGAATATACATGAACCTCTTTGAGAACTTTATTTTTTATAAACATTTAAAAACATTTCGTAGGGATGTAGACTATTTGTAAATGGTTTATAACTTTTATGCAAGATTCTTGTAGCATATTGTAGTGTTTTGGGCCATAGAAAACATACTATCCCTTAAATGGATGAGTAGAAATGGTGCCAATACTGAGAGTTGAACCCCAGACCTTCGGGTCCCGGTCTACAGTAGATTCTACCGTAGGTGTACAGCAGAATTTATTGGAACCAAAGTTGCCCCAAATATTTGCCGTACAGGAACACTACTTACTTCTAAAAGTGTAGGCTAAACTCGTCAAAAGGAAGGGTAGATATGAGACAGAAGGGACTACAGTATTCGAGGTAATAAGCCCACCGTGCGGTTAAAGAATTATCAAGAATACTGCAATATCATAATTTTCATATCAACCCTTAAGACATGAACATTTTAGTTCTAAAATTGCCCCCCCCCCCCAGGGTTCCTGTGCCGACCTCTTTACCATTCACACTTAAGTAGGACAGGTTTCAATGCACCTGATATGCAGGATTCACTGGTGTAATGGTCATGGTTTGGAACTTTGGATCGGAAGATGGGGGTTCAAATCTCCAAGATGCCTAATGTTCAATATACATGAACCTGTTTGAGAACTTTACTTTTTATAAATATTTAAAAACATTTCGTATGGATGTAGACTATTTGTAAATGGTTCATAACTTTTATGCAAGATTCATGTAGCATATTGTAGTGTTTTGGGCCATAGAAAACATACTATCCCTTAAATGGATGAGTAGAAATGGTGCCAATACAGAGAGTTGAACCCCAGACCTTCGGGTCCCGGTCTACAGTAGATTCTACCGTAGGTGTACAGCAGAATTTATTGGAACCAAAGTTGCCCCAAATATTTGCCTTACAGGAACACTACTTACTTCTAACAGTGTAGGCTAAACTCGTCAAAAGGAAGGGTAGATATGAGACAGATGGGGCTACAGTATTCGACATAATAAGCGCACCGTGCGATTAAAGAATTATTTTAAACTGAAAAAGCAACATAATTCAATTCTAATAACCACACACCCTCATTCAAATTTTCCCAAACCATTTTACTGTATTCAACATATTTAGCATACAATGTGCTTAACAAATTACTCTTAACACGTTTCTGGTATTCAAGGGTTAATTTTGGCTGAAGATTTGACATATTTTAGGGGTTTTCTAGTTAGTTTAAGAACGGCCAAAAAAGGAGGATGTACGCTTATTAGGGGGACAGACAGGGGGATAGGGGACAGAGATTAACTGAGGAATGCCTCTCTCTGGGGGGTTCGAATCTGTAGCAGATGTGTCATTCTCCCAACACATTCTTGGTTGAGATGTTTTCCTAAATGATCATACATTAGTCACTAATGGCTACATAAAGCCCTATTAATACAGTAATCTTGCTTAGATGTCACCATTGTACGCTTCAGAATGAATAGTAGCATTCAAAAATATATCACAGAATCAAATACATCATATACATGCTTCCAACCAAATACAGCCCACCTGCCTGTTACACATAATGGTGTTTTATGATTGTTAAGGCAGCTCCTTTCTTCCTCCCTACACTGCACCCTGCGCCACCTGCTGCCACTTCTGTGGACACAGGAGGTCATAGGGCAACCACCACCACGCCCCTAGCGGCCTGGTGGGCAGTGGTGTTTGCAGCCATACAGCTGGAGCAGGAGGAGAAGACACTGGAGACGTCTGGTGGAGGCACAGGTCAACTTAACAACTTGGGGGGGGGGGGGCAGGAGGGGAAAGGGAAGTGCAAGCAGCAGGGGGAATATCTAGGAGGACGGTATCAGGGATGAGAGGGGGACAGTGGCAAGCAGGGAACACAGGTAGTATGCCCATTGCACTCACCTAAACGTTGCAGGTTATTTCTTGATTCATTTAAAGTCCAATAATGGAGAGAAAATTTATAGTCTTCCAGTAAACCTAATCATCCGACCTGGGACACGAGCACAGTTGTGGCATGTACTGGGAAAAGGACCTTAGTGCACCCATCACGAAGCAACTACAAAATTTTCGCAAAATTATTATATAACAGGCGGGTGAAGTGAGTAGGTGGGAGAAGGGCAGGATATGAGGGTCGAAATTGTGGTGAAAAGAAGGGTCAGAGGGGAGATGCGGGAGTCGGAAGTCGGAAGTCGGGATGGGGAATAGGTGATAGGCGGGGGTATGTGGAGGTTTAAGGCCACTGACCTGGTAATATTGTATCCTACAGCTGACAGCTCAAACAGCTGACATAATTCTCGATACGCTGATATTCTTTGACTCCCTATACGACCAACATATAGGTTAGGCCTAGTTAATACTATATCTGGTTGGTCAGTACTGACAAACTCACATAAGTCTTTCCATTCTAGGCTAAGTCCTTTTGAGTAAGGCATTAGTCACATGCTTTTTTGCATCAGTCATTCTTGAATAGCACTTGGTCATGGCTGACGGATGTGCATATGACCAACCGGGGGTGGCCACTACATTCTACGGACCAGATTATCTGTGTAGTAATCTCTCACCTAAAAATGGCTAGGCTAAAAATGGACTAGGATGCTCTAAGGCAGCGCATTGGGACCAAGCTAACCTGACACAATAGTAACTTTATTGTTATGAGTTCATCTGTTGCCTTGGTTTCCCACATCAGATCCATTTTTCACTCAATATAATTGCATTGGGAATGGCTTGGGTGATAATTTTAGTTGCGTTTGTACCCATGGTACAGAATGTTTAGTAAGGCGGGAGGCTTACGATTCAGTTCAGCCATGTTAACCTGTACTCAAAATCCCACGACAGCATTTGAGTCTTTAGTTGAAGGCCAGTTTAACACATATATATTAAAATAAAACAGTGCCGTCTTCACAAACAAGCTGAGATCTATACAACATGGTATATACACGATAGCTAAATATAGCAATTTGCCATTCATCTCATTGCCTGATTGTAACTTACAGATACCCTATTAGGGGCTTTGATCAAGGGTAGGTTGTGCCACCCCCCCCCCCCCCCCACCCCACACACTTTCAGCGACTGCCCCCTTCCCCTATGTTTTATTTAGTCTGCAGACTGATCTAGGACTACTATTGTTCACAATTCCCTTAAGCCCTAGGTAAAGAGAAGAACACAAGAAGGATTTTGCCTTGGTCTCAATGCCAATTCATTGCAGAGCAAGCAAGCAGGTGCCTGTTTGGTATAAAGTGTATAGAAGAAAGGCAGGTTGCAGGTAAACGAGACGATTGTGGCACTATTTCCACAAAGGGTGTAGTCAGAACCACAAAAGGACGGAATATCCCCTGCAAGGGTCATTGTTCGATACGCTACCAGGGGTTTAGCAGAAATGGCACAAAACTTTTCTATTTGTGTAGCAAAGTATGGAGGGTATGTTTTGAAGTGATAATGATATGCGCAATGCAATGTATAACCGCCACATACAGTTTTGTATCAAAATTGTTGAGCTTGTAGTTGTACACTGTTGTCAAATGCCTCTATGTCACCCTCCAGCTATTATACTACAATTTATGTTTGAAAGTATATTGGACAAAGAAAAATAAGGTATATAAAGTGTGATGTGTACAGCAATTTCGTTTGCTGTAGCCCTGCTAGGCCGGTATAATATCCATGAAAAGGCATCGTTTCTCTACAGGTGGATTAGACTGAAAGACTGTATATATCGTAGGCCAAATGAGGGAGCTCTCTTTGCCCTTTGAAACCTGTCTATAACTTTCATTTTCATTTGCTCAATGGAGCAGTAAGTAAATCTGTAAATACTAGATGTCGAACAAGGCACTGGCATAAGTATTAAAAGAACGAATATTGAATGGTATGAATGATCAAGAAATCAGATTCCCTGTGTTTATTTATAAGCCCTGTTTCTGAATTCTACAACTTATCTGGCAGGTAAAAGCGTCAAACAATAAGAAGGGGCATCGCATGAAGAGTTTTCTATTGAATATTAAATACCACATGAAAGATTCTTGAGAAGTGCTAAGCCTGCAACAACCGTGCAATTACCGTCTTTGCCGATAGCTAAGGGTCTTTAACGAGTACTAAAAGAACGAAATGGCGGCCCATGGGACCAATAAGGGTGTTTTTGATCTCCCGGGAGCCTAAAGTGAATTGTCATGTCAGCAAAGGGGTTTTTCACCTCCGATTAGGAGACCTCTCACAACCAGATCAAGCGTTGATAGGAGAGGGAATCTCACCACAAAGAAAACGTGATCGGCTTTAAAATTATGGGATGGTTGCCAGGTGACTGATGAATTCTTCGCCGGACCTCAGCCAACCGGAAGTCAGGATAGCGCAGCCCAGGCACGCAGGCGCACGGTTTGTAAGGGCGGATGGAATACGATTTGCTTTCTTTTGGAGAGGAACTCTTCAGTTTACGAGACTGCAAAGGGATTAGACAGGGAGCAGAGGGGGGACAGGGGCTTCATGAGACGGCGGTGGTAACTCGATAAAACTGTGCAGAAATGAAATCTACCGATATTGCAGGAAGATATCCGAGTTGTCGTACGGCCTTCCTGATTGGCTGATTCTGGTCGGAAGTGGTCTCACACGCCTGCGCACAGGGCGGGTCACATGACAGGAGGGATGCCCGGATGTTGCTCTGCCCCATGACCACCAGGGGTCAGCATGAGGGCTTATCTGCTGCCCCCGGCGTCAAACAAAGTACCTGGTGAAAAGGTGGGGGCGGGAATGTAGGTGGGTGGGGAGACGTTGGTAGATGACATGGGGAGGGGCAGAGGATGGAGACGAGTCAGTGGTAGGGGAGGGGGCTGGGTAGGGGAGGGGAGGGGCAGAGGGTGGGGACAAGTCAATGGTAGGGGGGCTGGGTAGGGGCGCAAGTCAGGAGGGACTTAGTGGGAAGGCGGGTCCAGACACCTCACGCTCGGTATAGGTCTAGATTGGACAGGATGTTTAATATGATACGTGTTGCTTACATATTCAGTTGGAAATCCAGGCCATGACATTTTGCATAAGTCAACTACAGCAAGTGCTATCGTCAAGTTGGTTGTGATCTGGTTGGTTGTGCGTCAAAAGGCCGGTGTCCACTATACGACAAGGAAACTGAAATATATGGCCGTTTTGACGTCCAGCAATATGTACATATCTGGGAATATATTTTGTAAATAATTATATTCTACTTTGACTGCAGGTATGCTGTGTCCACTATAGCGGTTATAAATTGCTGCCCAGACTGCCCAGGGCAAACATGGACGACTTATTATAATAGAATAAAGATCATATCGCCCAATTTCTGCACTAAAAATCAAACATGTTAGATTTCTAAATTCTCACTTTTGTCGTCCAGTTTGGGCACCCCCAAATTGCTATCCCAGTGTTGTATTTGAGAATCTTGTTGTCCACCTGTGTCCACAGGGCGACAAAACATATATTTCATATTTGTATTCAAATTCACGTTTTGAAGGACGACAAACGGCCTCATATATGCTAGTGGACACAGGCTTAAATGCGGTCCCCCCCATTTGACTGAACATTCATGAGCATGTAACCTCACCACAGCCAGTGACGATATCGAACACTAATTGCCCTCGTAGTTGCATTGGACTGTAGTAATGAATCTGTATCAGTGATTTGTGACGATATTGAAGAATATGGCCAACAATTATTACGCAAGGTTGAAAGGCCTGTATGGGGTATAACATCGAATATATATGTCTCAAACATCAGGATTCAGCCAGACAACGAAAAAATCAAAGAGCCAATTACAAATAAAAGTATGAACAATTAGTTTCGTCACCTGTAAAGTCGCTGAGCATCAGCAAAAATAAGTAGGCTTGAGAAACACTGATTGAGTAAAGGATTCACAGATAGCTGTCGAGTGTAGATAATTGAAATAGGGGGATTGACATGATGAGGATGGAGATCTCCTACTAGAGATATCGGTGAATTCAATCACCATTACACCCACCCGCCCGATGGCTAACAACAGTGATAGCACATAGCCCTTAATGTTGTTTCTGCGGATGGGCCGATAAGGGGGGTACCCTGTTATCAGGAGCCAGGCAGTCAGGTCTTATCTCCCCTGTTTTTATTGAGATGTTCATTTCAATTGCCGATGGAATTGAGTTGCAAAGTACTCAAAACATTGGTGTCCGCAATATGTGCAGAGGCGGCTTTTTTTTCAATCATGATTGGAAAAATGATACCAGCAATATGAGTCAGGGGAAGGCTTGGGTGGGCAATTAATCACTCTATCAACCAATGGGATGGGTGTGGCTAGGGCAGGTTGAACCCCTGGGCTTGTTTTCACTTTTAGGGTGAAAAGAATACAAGCCTTCGACGCAATGTCATATTTTAAGCCGGCTTATTTGGAAAAGTCAATTAAAAGCTCCATAGTTAGAATGAGATATATACAGAGAACACGTAGGCTGTCCTTTCAGTATTCATAATGGAATGGTAATCCTTCCAATGGTGGGAATGTTGACCTATTCAATAGTGGGGTAGGAATATGGTTTGGGCTGCCTTTGCACAGTAAGACCACAGTTTTGAATTATGGCCTCACCGCAGTGGAACTCAACTAGCAGAGGGGCTAGACTTGTTACAGGACAGGTGCAGGTTATGTGGTTAAGACACCCGCGGTATGATAAGCATATCATGGCAAGTGATTTGGGTCCAAACTACTGTATGATATAATCATAGGGTCCAAGTGGTATTAGAAAGGATTCCTTGCTACCCTATTGCTTGATATTTCATGCAAACTAGACATCGCGTGGAATAAGTACGTATCCGGACTACATGGCTATACATTTTACCTATATTTGAAGTACACAATAAGCCTACTTTAGTCCACTTGTATAAATACATCTATGCATTTCCTTGACACTCCCTAAATGCACCCGTATGTCTGTGTTAAGTGTTACGTCAATGTTCTGAACGTCAAGGCTAGACGTTGCATATTTGTAGGTGTGGATATCCCTGATGTGGCAACACACGTAGGCGTTGCCGCACATATTCTGATCCTAACCGCTCTTTAAAGCTAGACCACATAATGGTTCACAGCCAGCGTGGATGAGGCAGAGATCTGCCATGTTGTTCTTCAAGCAGAAAGATGTTCAAGAACCCATATCGATTTATTATCATTGATCAACTATGAATATGTCCTTAGTAATGAACGCAATGCACTACACACATCAAAGGGCAAAAACTTCAGTAAAACAGGAAACGTTTGGTATATTCACATGAAACAAAATACGCTCGATTGACTACTGGCTTTGTCACAGCCTCTTGTAGTACTAGTCTTTCTGAACCTAGGCTACTACACTGCCATGTAGAAACGTATGTTTTAATGTTTCTTGCCGGGGAAATGCATTTAAACAACTTGATATGAAAGAACAGCCTCTAAATGTAGAACCCCTCCTTTACATTTCGTACTATCAATATTTTTCAGTTACAGGTATTTCCTTATTCATTTATCTATTTATGTATATTATCTAGTTATTCATCATATATAATATAAGTACATGTAAGCCATCACACAACGCAGATGTTATTGCTGCCTGTCATAATCATGTTGTTCACAAACGACTGAAAGCAAACAACGTAATGAACTAATCACTTAGGGGTTTCAAAGAAATAATCATTCGCATGAAAGCGAATTCAAAATGGGTAGCCATAAAACCCAGGTGAGACATAATGTGGAAGACAACTTAAATTGGGGTAAAAAAAAGCCAGGAAGCCCAGAGGCGAGACAATTAGTGCAGCAATTTAATATTGAGGAACAGAAAAAAAGTAGTGGTTTATTGCATCAGGGAGAGTTGGGGAGGGGCAGTAATGTGATAAACATGAAGGCCACTAACTGAGTAAGACAGTTTTGTTGATGGAAAAGATAATAACCGGTTGTAGAGTACTAGTTATTTTCAACAAATAATGCATGCCAGTAAATAGCCATGGCAGGGAGGAGAGAGAGAGAGGGAATTCTCATATTTCATGAGAACGTCTTCATTTGCCCAAAAGTCCTATTTTTACTCCCATTGAAAGAAGGGAAGGTTTTGATGGTTTATGGAAGATAGATTGAGGAAACCAACTAATAAAGGGAAGGCGTTAAAAGCAAAGGCTGTACCTACATAAAACATCCCTGTATCTAGATAAGAGCATTTCATGGATTGGCTAAAGTTCTCAGAGCTATCTTACTGCACTCGCTTACAGCCATAGGTGACTATCTTATTGCACTAACATGTGACTATGTTACTGCACTAGCTCACAGAAACATATGGATTACTGCACTAACAGTAACAGGTGATTGATGTCAGTGCAGTAGGATTAGGATAAGCTAATCACCTGTTACTGTGCAGAGGCGGCTCTTTTCAATCGATATCATGATTGCAAAATGGATATCGGCAATATGAGACAGGAGAACGGTTGGATGGGGAATTAATCACTCTATCAACCAATGGGATGAGTGTGGCTGCATCTCACTGCACTAACAGTAGCAGTTGACTATTTCATTTTACTGCACTAATGTTAGTGTAGTAGGTTGAGATAGGTACCTGTTACTGTTAGTGCAGTGGGTTGAGATAGGTACCTAGTCTGATACTGTTCTAATCAAGATTGCACCTGTTCAGCAAAAGGTGACTATCTGCTGATTTTTTTGTCCTCCGATCATTCAGTCAAAATAATGACTCTACTTTCTTCCACAAAACTTTTCAAAATTCCATACTAAAAAAATAAGTTCGGGACCCCTCATTTTTCTTTTCATTTTCCGATTCTATATGATCTAGAGCACCTGTAAAAAAAAATTAGTGCAATTCTGTTGACTTTGATCAAAGGGTAGCGACCAACCTTAAGTAGGTGATGGTGCAATTTTGTAGGCAATGGTGTAACCTTATAGGCAATAGGTCTATCCGAGATTTTAAATATTATGTCAACTGGCTCCAAACTATGGCACAGTATTACATTCATGATGGCAAGAGGCGACAACGAGTTACAAACCAATGTCAGTTCGACCATCGGGCCCTTAGAACGGAACCAAATCATGGACGGTTTTACCATAGATAGAATTTGAGCAAACAGGTAGTGAACGAGAATGTATGGGATAGGTAGAACATGAGATATAATCTTGAATCATCGGATATTCTAACGTTAAGCCATACTACTTGTAGCATGTCCCATACGCTAAACTCTGTGGTGCATCTTCACACTTCCAAGGCCACCCTCCCCTCTTTATAACGCCCACCTCCTCCTTACCACGCCCACCTGCTTGTAGTCAGCAGTTTACATCAATCCAACACCCCCCACCTCCACCCCCACACACTTGTGACTGATCACCAGCAGTGCCTCGTCGACTTAACCCCAGGGTGTTTGAGTCTCAGTCGTTTCTGTCAATTAACCCCACTACCAACCCCAACCCCTACACTTAACTCTGCACCCACCTATCTCCCTGCCTCCAACACATCTAGAGCCGCATCACGCCCTGATGTTATTTGTTTTAACCCTGACATCAATGCCAGCATCCAGTCTATACCTGCACCAATACCCTGAATTAGCCCAAGGGATGGGTAAGGGACTGGTGAACATAATAAGACAGGTACATGTATGGAATTTGGTTATTTAGCTACCCATCTACCAAACCTATTTTCTTGTTGCCCTTAAGTTAAATCATGTTTATCAAGTTTCTCAATGAGTTGACAAAGATCTTTCCTGTGACAATCCCCCATGATTTGGAAAAGAAAATAGAAAAGAAGGGGTACTCAGGTAAGCCCCTCTGCTGGGATGCCCACCTGATTCATTAAAAGAAATAATGAAGTTTTAATTTAAAAAGAACTAATATTGTGACCGAATAGGTGGAAGGGGATGTCCAGGGGCGCATTGATTATTACAGTTTGTGCTAAAATGTTGCTAGCTGTTTTGAAGGAACTGTTTCTTGAACATGGGAATGGCTGAAAATGAGAAACTCGTATCTTAAAATACATACTAACACATTTCTAAAGAAAGTTTTAGTTTTGAGGTCGTGATATGATTCCCAAAATACCATAATATCCCATTTAGAAAATTAGAATGGTTTTCATGGCAACCAGAAAGTGTCAGATCTGCACATCTGAGAGAAAGCTCCGTTTACATTCTAAATATAGAATGATAATACATTTGTACATCTTTAAATCCAACTAAGAGTTAGGCAGACACATAACGCCGTTTATAGGTCATTCATAGACTATGCCAAATACCAATCTAAATGCAAAACACAAACAATTCCATGGAATCCCTCATGATACCCTTTTTACACGTGGGGCCCTCTGGGGGCTGAAACTGGTATTAAGGGTCTACTAGAGAGTTCCCATTTAATGTGCTGATCCACAATTATGTTTAAAAGATTTCCATCCAGTCATTATGCTCCATTTTCCAGAAATATGGTAGTACGTTGAGCAATGTGTTATCGTCAGGCAAAGTAAAACCTGATCTTCGTTGTAACCTTTTGTAGTAGACAGTTGCAGGAAGGAACACCTCAAAGTTCACTTCTCGTACCCTTTAGACAGTCAGTGCACCAGACAACATCTTGCAAAAGATAATTTCCACCTGCAATCAGACAAGGTCCCAAGGCCTAAAAACAAGTTGTGTACTGGGATCCCGAATGAACATACGTTTTTGGGGCCGACCCTAATATTTTTGGACTTCTTTTCAATTTTTGTGGAAATTTATGACATTTTATGTTTATATTTGGCTATGTTGCCAGAACATAACAATTATTTTCTTAGGTTTAAGGCATGCCGTAACCATTCATCTCACAGGAAGAAAGCAGCAAAGTTACCACCTTATCCTCTTGCTGTCTCACTGCTAGAATGGCACCTCATTCCTGTTCCCTATTTTAGGATGTCATTTTCAGTGTGTTCTTTTTTGTTCTTTTTGTTCTATTATTCTAGAATGTGAAGTATTTTCTGGAACTACTCTGCAGCCAGCCCGTATCTGACTCCCTCCCACACCCCTCAACCACCCCCACCCTACCAGCTACAATATAATGCCATTCTCATCCTCTACCAGGCTAGGTGTGCACAGCAGCCTTGGGCAGTTTATCAGAGTTCTTTTCTTATCTGATTTCAGCACTCTGCAATCCCTCCTACCAATATTTTACAAGTGACGAACCGCCGGCACTGTGGATGATTGTGAGAGATAGCTAGATGTGTGTTCACAATAAGGGGCCATTCTGAGATTAGAGATGGCGCCACTTGAGCAGAACATACCCCTCAGTATGGATACATCTATCTTTAGCCACTGGCGGCTGATATGTCATAATTCATGCAAAATTTTGTGCCTATACTAGGTTTATGTTGGGAGAGTGACGCCTTGGCTTCAGATTTGAAACTCCTCTAAGAGACAATTCTCTTGGTCAGCGTCTGTCTCAGATTGGCTGCTGGTTGAGAGGAGAGTGGGGGTGATGGGATTTTCTTTGTGTGACGGGTGGCCTGTGGGACTGGTACAGAGCAGGTTGAGGGGTGGAAGAGAGGGGGTGTATGTAGAAGGGATCAGGTTTAAAGGGTGGAGATAATAGAGTTTGTCTGAGTTTACCGTGGAGAGTGAAGACGAGCAGTGGGGTTTAACCGATAAGGCACCGACATAGGACGTCGACAGAGGTCAGTCGGAGGCAGCAACTGCCTCTTTGTAAGAACTATTAAAGCAGACAAGGAGGAATTGTCTCATTGAATAACTCCCATGAATGAGGTTATCCTTCATTTAATGCAGCGTTTAAAGTTCACTTACTTAACAGAAATGAGATTTGCTTCAGTTTGGTTTTATCTTTTGGAAGCTTTCACCAGAGCAAACTTGGAGTTATAAAGCGACAGGCTTGGCTAAATGTTAAATCAATGCATGAATTATAGATAAAGTTTTTTCGCATGTCTGGGATGAGAAGAAGATAGACTATTAGGCAATTACGTTCTCTGATTGTTCAGCATGTACATCATTTTATCTTCCAATGCGAAGATTCATTGCTGCTGTTTTAAACAATGAACTGAACACACGCAATGAAGGTAAATGAAAAGGATTGATATGCTGACCGATATCTATTCATGGCGACAAAAAAAAGCAGACAATGAAATTTCGTATAATTATCATCACGATCTGTTATGCACAAATTGTCTCTCCTTTTTTTAACAAAAAGATTGTATTGATGAGCTCTGTACTCTTTCAAAATAAAAACAATAAGCATGCAGAGCGTGTGCATGTTTGTGTGTTGCACATACAACATGAAGTAACTAGAAGATTCATTTTGCCTGGTACCAGGTACGCAATATCAATCTGGTGAATTACTTAAGAAAGTATTTCCCAATATTGCGAACCATGAAATTGGATAGTATTGACCTTTCTGTACTAGAATTTTCATACACATATTTCGATGTTTACATGATACAATTTTGAATAATAATAATGATGGTCAACATTATGTGTACTACATATTACTTTCTCAAACATTGATAAGCATATTGGAGAATTTAAGTATGAGGTGTAAGACTTTATAATCATACAATATCGACGAGAATACATCTAAGTTCTAAAGTTAATGGGCCTGTATACAATGGTAGGAATTAACAATACTATATAGGATGACTGCAAACCCTCTGGATAGGCCCCCCATTAATGTACTCATCACAAACAAAGGCTTTTAAGTGGCATCTAGTTTCAAAGCGAAATGATATACTGCACAATCAGAAGACAATCAACACAGGCCTTAAATCCTGCAACCCTCACTTCAAATGAGCACTGTCCTTTTAATTTCATTGCTTTCATCTTCCTTTTTGAAGCACATTTCCACCATCACATTACGAAACCACATGAATTGCAATTAAAACTTGTGGGTATCTTCCGAGCGGGCGGCACAGTGCTGGCTCTAATCTCTATTGATGACAGGCTGAGGGGAGATTAACTCGGCGGTAAACGTTTTGTCGTTAACGTCGTTAAAATTCATTAATAGGCAGCATTTATCCACAGTTTGCTCTGTGTGTGTCTCCAACCAAACAATAGGATTATACTTGTTTGTCAATTCAGGCACGGTGCGTTTTAGGGCTGGCGACTGTATGGTTTTAATTTCACCATCAACATCAGCACACAAAGCCCTTCGCCATAAATCCCCGACCTAGCCGTAAATCCAATCGGCGCCACTCCAGTGGAAATGCTCATTAGAAACTACACCCCAGGTCCTTCCCTCAACTTACCCCACCGGAAATCCATGCAGATACTCATGGCGGGAAAGGCAGACGACTTTGAAATTAAGTCGATCTGCCAGGAACCAGCGGCGGCGGATCTGTCGTTGCGCTGGGGACGCCGGGGAGTGATTGGTGCTTAATGTGCTTGTTACCGCCTAATTAAACAATATCACACGCGATAACGACGCTACAAGCAGCAGGATCGACGCTGGTACCCCACGGCCATTGACCCCACGTGGGACGCAGCGAGACACAGCGAGGAGCAAGAAACCGCGAGGCTTTATCTAAAAGTCGTCTGCCTTATCCGCTCTCTACTGGCTGCCGCCTCATTGGGCAGCCATAAAGACCTGTCGTATAAACTGTATTTACGTCTGTCTATGTAACACATGGGGCCACCCCACTCCTTATTTATGAGACTGACTCTCAGCTATCGCATCTGTCTTCTTCAACATGATTGTGAAGGAGTAGCTTCATGGTGCTGGGAGGTGTTTTGCAAAAAGAAACAAGCTTTTTATTTAAGAAACTAGGTCTACTTACATACATCCTGATCACGTTGTGCATTGCTGAATGATTCTTCTATGGCACAATGACATTGCATAATTTTGATTTGGTAAATAATGAGGATGAGAGGGTGGAATCCTGTGCTCATGCAGCTCTCACAAGACGGTGTTTTCATGCATTCAAAATGCACGTCATTTCAGGTCTAGATGAATTATCATACAACAGGCTGAATCAGTGAATGTGCACCAATTCATTTAAATAGCAACCTCCAGAAACCACAGTTCCCTTTCTGGTTAGTGTTAAAACAGGAATGTTTAGCCTCAATGTCATGTAAGGGATTTAGTAATGATGCATCGATTTAAGATTTTGTCATCGATTAATTTGCCGTGGCATGTTTCAATTAATCAATTGCTAAAATTGTTATTATTATGAAGCACTGTTAAGGGTTGCTGATATTTATAAGTTGTAATGTTTCCTTGTTGAATATAGCTTGCATCATATTGGTACATTTTGTTTGTAACACACAATTTATGAACATCATGTAACATGTTGCATCCTTTCTCATACTGACAAGGCCATGTAAGGACCTATAGACGCATGTAATAAAATACCAATACCACACCCATGAATCATGTGGCTTATGTATAATGTGAAGCCAGTCATTGTGAATCTCCCCCTCCATGCTGTCACCAATGACAAAAAGCCTTACCTTGCCCATCAGACACTGAGGCTGTAGTACATCAGAGACGGCTGGGGAGGTTTTTATACTTCCCTGTCATGGTACTTCATTCTGATACACAACCAGATTAAATATGCACTCACCACCATCCAGCCTTTAATGTGAACACCTAAGTGTTACATTATTTAGACTTTTATTGTTAAAGGGAGTCATTTGCCTAATTGTTTAATTGATAGGATTAGTATAGAGGCATTTTGGTACTGTGGGTATGCAAGAATGTCTGCATGATTTACATGATTTAAAAACACCAGCCCAAGGATAATTTGCATTACACGTCTACGCCTGACTGACATAGCTTTAAGTTCCGTTTTGATCTCGTCTTGCCCATTCTACCGTGCGTTATTTCCTTGACTCAGTATTTCTGTATGGTTCGGAGTGTCTAATATTTGAAAAAGGGTGGGTGGCACATGCTGTTTTATAAACCTCTAAGTTTGTTTAACTAAAGTCTCGAGTTCATCAGTTGAGAGAGATTGGGCTGACTATATCTGATAAACAGGGACCAAGATATAACACTTCTTAGATAGTCTACCTATATATCTGAAGCTATTCGCTATAATCAAATAAGGCTTACAGCTTTAATGTTCTCTTCTGGTAACCTTATTCAGAATGTAGATATAAGGCTGTTATACATATAACAAGAACGGCCCTGTAATCTGTTCTGATACTGACCACACCCTCCATCATAACAAGCTGCAGGTGGGCTCTATGGTATAACATAGATACTGAGTGCAGGGGCATGCAGATCCTGCAGGGGCATTCATCTTTTGTATCACCTCCATGAAAGCCCTTTTGATGGAGCAGTTTGACCATTGACCCCTGCACCCTGAACACCTGGGTGTATCCCCTGTATGACAAAGTGTGCTTTTGTAAGATCCTGCCTTTTGTACCCAGCTGAATTGGGCACCCTTTATCTAACATTGTTTCGTATCTGCTTAACAGTATTTATGGATTAATCCATAAATCTTAAGACAATTCTAAAGATCTTCAGCAGCTGTCACTCGGTATAGGCCTATCTGGTGTAATAGAATATGATGTCAAGGATAGAAACGAGAAAATGTTACCATGCTTGGCAAATGTTTGTCTGATGTTTGTGCCACTGTAAGTGAAAAATATCCACTGTACCATATGGCCACAACTGTTAGCATATTGAAGCAAAATGATACATATATGGGATACGTGCTATGGGTACTTGTGTTAACCAAGCTACCGTCTAAAGCGGGGGCGGGGAATATGGGAATACCATGGGTGTCGTGTGGTTGGTGTTGGACAATGGCTGTGTCCCGGGCGGAGCGACCCGTCAGTATCACCGTCCTTTGTTCTGACACATCAAAGAGGCTGGTGTAATTAAGCAGCAGCAGGCGGCATTTGTCCAGAATACAGCCAGATACCAGCAGGGTTTATAAAGAGTACAGGCGGGTACCAGCAGCATAGAGTACAGCCCGGTACCAGCAGCAGGGTTTATATAGAGTACAGACAGGTACCAGCAGTAGGATTTCTATAGAGTACATCCAGGTACCAGCAGCAGGGGCTATATAGAGTACCACTAGGTACCAGCAGCAGGGTTTCTATAGAGTACCACTAGGTACCAGCAGCAGGGTTTATATAGAGTACCGCTAGGTACCAGCAGCAGGGTTTATATAGTATACCGCTAGGTACCAGCAGCAGGGTTTATATAAAGTACAGCCAGGTACCAGCAGCAGGGTTTATATAGAGTACAGCCGGGTACCAGCAGCAGAGTTTATATAGAGTACCGCTAGGTACCAGCAGCAGGGTTTGCATAGAGCATTACGCTTCTAGTGAAATTACTTGCTCACTTACTTCAACTTCTGTATCGATACTTTTGCCCCAACAGGAGGTTTTAGTTTGGGCAGCAATGTAGTGACAGAATGGTGGGAGCCAGGAAATTATTGAAGAGTGCAATTGGGGCAAGATCCCCAAGGATGCGAGGACGAAGCCACATGCAGGCATCGAGCTTTGAGCATTGACATAGTATGTGGACAGAAGCATGTAGACATATCCTATAGATATATGTGTACAGACACATGTATACCAATTCCCTACTGCCATTATAATTGCCTTCACCGTCCAGACTCATAATTGTACAATTATTGGTTTGGGCCTGGACCCATCAAGCAGCCATATCTCAGTCATCATTTTGGGGCCTGATAGACAGTTGTGTGGCTAACCCACTAGTCCCACCCACCAGCCCTCCATGTGAGGTGGACCATACTAATGCAGCTGTTCTTTATTACCTTTGTGGGCAGAACAAGCTGTGCTTAATGCAGCCATGTTCACTCGGCTCCAGGCTAAATAGGCTGCACCCATCTGCCATGCCTCTGTACCCCTCCCCTGTACCACTCATACAAACAGATAACGGCTAGATCACCCCGGACCCACCCACCCAGTTCAGATGGCCCTCCAACAAAATGGCGCCCACTAATCGAAGTCTCTCGAGAGGGATCTCCCAAGAGCCTCTTTCTGATATTGCATTGATTCTCGCATGAGTGGGTGCATATTGGACGGGTATTGGACAGGCAGGGGGCAGTTGTATGGACTAGTTGTGTAGTCAACGCAGCATACACACCCAATTGTTTCTATTGGGGGGATATCCAGAGAACATTAAAGAGGTCATCTCTGAGCTTGAACACATACTATCGCCATCAGTCTGTCCCATTTCTAGAATACTGTAGTTTGATGCTGCCTCCCTGTGGACACAACATCCAGTTCAACGTTGAATCAACGTTGGATCAGCATCGCATCAACGTTGACGCCATTCATCAATGTTGATTCAGTGTTCTGTGCACAATGGGCTATTGTTAGCGCCAACTGCAATTGGTTTTATAGATTCTCTAGGTTTCTATCCTTTGACTTTTCTATGAGCTTCTATCAATCTGAAGCAAATATCTCTAAGGGATAGTTAAGCAGAAATCGGCATGCCTTCTATACTAGATCTACCTGTCCACTCGTATTATGTGTAAAATTTAAAGACAGGTGAGCTATACCTTTTATCCTTTCCTCTATCATATTCGACAATATCATATTGGAGGGGTTAGATAAATTTAATGATGATGCAAATGAAAACGAAATGAATATTCTAATGAGGGAATTAACAATAATAGCGATTTTTGTTTCATAACAGAACCATACAACGACTCTCCTATATACCATTTATTTTCAGTATTCTTATTAATATATATCTTTTACATTATCTAAAATATTTCTTTTGGTATCTTTTCTTCATCTAGTATTTGAGGAGTTGGATTCCTCGTGAGGATATTATAGACATACAGGTTAATTACCTAACCTAAATTTAGAGGTAATACCCAGAGTATTACCTGAATTATTTCTCATATATCAGAACCAGACCAGAATGGCTAGTATCCTAATCATACAGGTATGCCATAGCTATATTGATACTAGGGTAGTGATCCTACACCAGGTGTTTTCTAGTATATTAGCGCAGGTATCCAAATACAGCTGATGTCTCCTGTAACATGTCTTAACCTGCTATTTCCTGTTATGCTGACCTCTGGAAGGTTGCCAAGGTTACAGTAGTGCCCCCTGGTGGAGTATTGAGGTATGAGGCGTACATCATAGTGTATAGGGGGGAGAGCACGTGCGACATGCGAACAGCGCCACACAGACACCTATATTACAGCACTTCATATGGCTGATGAGGGAATCTGATATTATACAGGCCAGACATTGGGTTGTATAGAGACTATTGAACGTTATGGATACATTCATAGCTGTAGCAGGGATACGGTGGGTGGTGTCATTTTCATTATTTCATCCATTAAAAAATTGGAAATTTTTCTGATCGGGGAATTTAAAATTGTAGACGTTTTGGACGCGTAGAGGCCACTTTACAAGAACAATGATATTCATCTATAACAATTGCTTCTATTAGAAATAAGTCAAATAATAATATTGAGTGTAAAATATCCGTTCTAATCAGACCATGATTGGGACCCTAGATACATACACATCTGAACCATACTATTAGCCATGGTGGGTCTATTAGAGAAAAATTGCCCACTTCACTAATTTACCTGATCTTGCACTCGTAGACAGATATGTAACAGAATCTTAAGATGTCCAATGATTCCAAAGGTTGTATTTCAGGTTCAGTATTCTATTGAGAATACTTTCTTATACATAAACTCATTTCAATGTATAGGAAATACGATAAACAAAGTGACCTGCCGTAAATTTTTAACCAACTTATGAAAAAGAAAACTTACAATAGTATTAAAACAAAGGTTTATCCCCTTCGTATCTAGTCCTGTCACTCTAAATCTGTTGACCTGAAACATCCCTTTCCAGGGTGAACGACACAGAATCCGCCTCTGTTTATTAATGGCCGTTATTCAGTTAGTTCCACCATGTGAACTGTAGATAGTAGTTCGGTATCAATGGGATGATTCAAGTATGGTAATGATGCCCATAAAGTAGATAGTAAACTGAAATCGTACTATTCTACTATAAAAAGAGCAACATAGAAGTCAAACCCATTATGTTTAAACATGAATACCCCCTCCTAAACAACCACTGTAAACTCGGATACAGAGCTTATAGAAATTCACCTGTACTCACTTTACACAACAAAGAGTGACAGCAGCAAAGGCCTCATGTCAGATAGCATGTTCACCTTCATCCCACGTGATCCAGCAACTAAAACATGACCCACATCATTCTACAGCCTCCTATAAATCCACATACACAACCATAACACTGCGGACAGGGGGCCATAGTCCCTGCACCCCTCACTATAAAACCCCCACCTCCCCCATACAACCCCACAGTGTTAGCTTATAGAGGCTGATCTGGACGTTATTAAGTATTAACTCTGCCCCCTGGGGGTGTTATCAGCACTATGTGTTGGACTACAGCAGCCTAGGGGCACCAGCACACAAGGACAAAGCCACTCTACTACTCACACTTGGCTCCTAGTAGTAGGTGCGCAATAGCCTTTGGCCACTGACTATAGCGATAATTCTAGTGGCTCTGTGTGAGCGGCCATGCTGGTTCTGTCCTCAGAATATGCCGACAGAGTTAGCCGGGTTCCACCCTCACACATGATATGCCAGGAACAAGCTACTTTCTGAGAGTAGAACCAAAATATCAGGAGAACATGTAAGTGTTGAACACGAGAACAAGTTTCCTCCCGCTTCATTGGTATAACAATAATTCTGGTGGCCCCGTGTGCGCGACCGTATTAGTTCTGTCCTCGGAATTACCCATGAGATGTAGCCGGGTACCAAATTCCCACACACCATAATATGCCAGGCACAGGCTGCGTTCCATGGACAGAACCAAGATCTCACGAGAGCTGGTAGTGTCAGCCTGTACATGCTGGTCTCAGGAACAAGTCCCTACCCCTTTTATCCTTATAGTCTAGGGGGCGGGCAGATTTAACATTGGTTGGTTAACACCCGGGAAACAACGTGTACCTTTACAAAGCTGGTTAAACCCTCTGTAATTAGACAAGAAGCTAGTGTGATAGATCTAACGATGTAAACATAGAACTGAAGTGCCAGTGCAAAAGGACAACTTCACTATACTACTTACAGACGGCTACTCTGAGTACACCCAGTAGTACAGTGAGAGTGGACTTTGAATCAGGCGCACCTCTTCTGTTGGAGTTTAATGAATGGGAGGCTAGTAGGTAATAAGTCACATACCCTTCTTCAATGAGTAATATAGACTACACTGTGAGGCTAGTGATTCACACTCAAATACTTTGATGGCACTACGTGTAACTATTGAGACTGTATGCTGCTGACCTTCTGTCTACAGGCTGCAGCGACAGCAGGTGTTGTCCCGATGTTGTTGGATTGTGTGAAGAGTAGGTTTGTTAAACCTCATATTAGACTCTATCATCGGTCTCACTCAAATAACTGATTACTAAGTAAATGAATAAACGATTGGATAGAGATGAGTTTTGTGACCGATTTGTAAACTAATTCGCCGATTGATATAAGGGATGAACCAACAAACTTTGTATGTTTGCTGGGAGCACACATGTAATTGTAATGTTTTTTCCCTTCGATTATTAACTAAAGAACATGATCCAAGATGGTCATATCATTAATTTCATAACAAGTACACAACAACACGTAGGATGAAATACCTCTTATATACTACAGCTGTAGGCTATTGGGTAGAATCACCATGAGTCGGACACCCTGGGACAGACAGTGGGATTTGACGTTATTCATGAACAATATAATTTCTAGTGTTTGTTTTTGGGAAAGAATAACACTTAAACATTTTGTTCACAAATAAAAAGCTTAAGATGCTTTGATAACCATAGAATCAAGTGTCCGCCTCAAGGTATGTGTCCGACTTCAGGTGAATCTACCCTATAGCACGTGTGGGGTCACCTTGAGACTTGCCCACCACGTGGAGGTGCCAGTACCATCTGTCTGCTCCCAATACGACGGCAAGTCACACACACCCAAGGGCAGCACCACTTGTATAACAACCAGGTACAACTGGGGTAAATGAGTGCACACCTTCAGTATAGAGGAGGGTCTCTCCCCAGGCACCTCCCACCACCTGATTCCCTGCCCACTTCCAACTTATACAGGTCAACCAGGGTATCAAATACCTAGTTTATTATAACTTTCCAGTCATTTGCTCTAATACATAGTTGTAATCTTCCCCTCGGACTGATACCTGGAGGTATTGTCTTACGGGACTTGCCTTAGGTGAGAAACAACCAGGAGCAAGTGGACCTGAGACCGGTAATGAAAATTAATGTCTTCTAACAAAGGTGTGGTTACAAAATGTTGATTAATTCTGCGTCTGACAAGTCATGTCCAAAGAAGGTGCAACGGCAAATCAACCTGCTACTTCCTATGTTAATCTAATCCAACGTGCCTTATACAACAGAGCTTCTTTTGTAATGCAGCAATTTTACTTGGGATGGAAACTGGTGCTTGGCAGTTGCTGCATTGTTATTTAGTTTGAGCACTGTGTGTTCCCGACAGCTTGACCTGCGTAAGTACACAAGTGTATTGGAGGACAAAAACTAATGAAAATTTCCTTTAGTAACAGGAGGGTAAAGAAGCAAGAATTTCCTTTAGTAATACTGCACTGACGGGGTCGGGGACATTTGGCATCCTACACTGCTCTTTAGAAATACTATAATCCTGTTAATCTCTAAAACGAATTTCTTACGCCAGTTAACTGAGTTATATTATAAAAAGACCAGCAGCTTCGCTGCCGGTGATACTGGGGACAACACGGGCATAGCCATCCAGGGGAAGGAAAGGGCACCTAGGTAGGCCTAGATAGGCCCTCTATTATGGTAGGCCCTATATCATAAACTGGTACATTCATCCTCTCTCTCTCTCCCGTTGCCCTCCCATTTGTTGTAAACTTAGTGTTGAGGAGGCGGGCCGCCTGTCACTGTGTCAGGCGTCCAGTCAAAGTATATTAAACCTGTAGGCTATTAGATTAAGTATCATCTCTCTCACGGGCTGCGCTCCCACTGGCTGCCGTTTCGGGAGAGGATCGGACGAGTACACAGAGCTGCTTATAGAGGCTAGTAGACTATAGGCCTAATAGTAATACGCCTAGGCTATATAGACCTCGGGTCTAGCCACATTTGCTCATTGCAGGCTTCACAAATGGCCCACCTCTGCCTGAGGCTGATGCCTATGTCCCATGGCCATGTCATTTTGTTAGGGTGGGGGCCCCGGGTAGAGGAGAGGGCATGATCCCGCTAGCCAGCGATAACGGCGGGAAACTGCCCGTCAGCGTTCCCATGACCCAGTTCCGATCAGACCACGTCGCTAGTCGCCATGGGAATGTGGCCATGACAACGGTAGGCCCATGACGTCACTACAGCACTGATCAGTCTGATGTGCTGAAAGCGACGGCTGCTGGTTGGCCTAGGCCTACGTCTTCCCTTGCTGAGCAAGTGATGTGAATTCTATTTTGAAATAATTTCACAATGATTAGGTCTATAAAGTCGGCCTTTTTATAAAGCCCTGTGTGTAGGGCCTACAGTTAAGATGCCTTTGCCTAGATTATCAGATACGAAAGGGCCACCAACTTTTAGTTCTTAGATTAATCAAGGTAGGCGCGCAGATGCTGCCTATGGTTGCTGGTTATTGGCAGGTCCAGCGTAGGGCGTGATCATTGTTT
The DNA here is from genome assembly GCA_947462335.1 of Harmothoe impar. NCBI lineage: Eukaryota > Metazoa > Annelida > Polychaeta > Phyllodocida > Polynoidae > Harmothoe > Harmothoe impar. The sequence continues at coordinate 25,708,534 of OX381711.1, forward strand.
ATGGAAAGGTTTTTCAAGAGATTAAATTTTCCAGCAACAAAGAGAAAGATTAACCTGAATAACTCTGGATTTCATCTAACCTAATATGATACAACTGGCAGGTAAGAAAGAACGGGGCAGTTGAATGGGGTTAATTTTTCAAAGGAAATGTGTCCGAAAAAAGTGCCATCTCGCAGCTCAAATCAACGTCCGTTTTGGCACATAGGGGGCCCACTTCCGGTGATCGGACCTTCTTTGAAAAATAGAGTCTAAATAATCTCCTGAACTAGTCCAAGGGCCCTAGATACGTGAAGAAAGGCACCCTATGACTAATCGAACGAAACTAATACACATATTAACTAATTTAGACAGACAAGCACCACTTTTTTTGGCTGCTCATTCGATTAGAAAAAGAGGTTTTAAAAAAGGAGGGGAAAATGTGAGTAGCCAAACGGAAATGATGGCCCGTGCAACACACGAGGATGACGTCATAGTCACTACGTCATACCCTGTGACGTCACTCCTAGCTCCTACAGCATACAAGGCTGGAGTATTGGGTGTTAGCCATGGTGTTTATGTACTTATAGCCGTAACCACCCATACTCCTTAAAGGTAGGTTGATTTTTTGGGTTCGCTTTGGACAAGCTTTGATTGGGGAATGGCAATATAAATGCATGTCTGAATCTAATTGGCCACGTCTTCGTGCATACCCATAGACACAAGCCTATCAGGGGACTGAAGAGCCTAAGTATTGCCTAAATCAAGACTTTGCAAAGCAAATATATTCTGGCGGCAAGGGGATTAGGCCCGCTCAGCGGATATTTGGTACGTCCGGTATAATATTTGACCGGCTCAACTAATTGCTAGGCCTACTCTAGGATATTAACATGCCCAACAGGGTACTTGATCAGTCTTATTGATTTTTTCCCATGCCATATATACTATCTACTATTAGGTAAGTAACGAGGGTATACATGGGTTTATATTTAGATATCTTTGACAAAAATTGAAAGGCCTATGTAGATGACATGGTTAATACGAGAGTAATATGCTTAAGTTAGGCTATATACTGGGAAGGGACGCCAAGATTCTTTGTACATCGTTCTTTACTCATTGGACCCTGGCTCATATCATACGGTCCAACTCATGAAGAACGAGGGTCTTTGACAACACATCTATTCCATATATATATTACTGAACAAATTGTTATGGGGACACATTTTAATGTCAACCCCTATTAAGTAACCATCACTAGTTTATCAGGGCCTGCACATCACGTACCTACATCATACATAGATACAGAGGAGCACTGGAAAGGTTCACAGCCGGGGTTATTTCACTCGGTTCTACCTCGCGAAATAACCACCAGGTGTTAACTCTCCCGACGAGTTGAGAAGTGTGCTTAAGCAGTTCGGCTTCTATATACATATGTACTTGTGTGACTTCTTCCCGGTGGTGTTAGTCTAGTGAATTAAGGGAACGAATTGGCATTATACTTTATTACTGGATAAAAGTGCCAAAAGTTTTTTACACATGGTTTGAACCAAGAACTTTCACTTTTTTCCTTGCTCCAAAAGAAATTTCCATGCTATCACCGTTTTTCAGCCATTTTGAAATGTGATCACCAAAATCATTGAAATAAACAGGAAATCTTAATTTGTAGAACTTTTATAGAAATATTTAGGGCTGAAACCATACAAGATGCTTAACTGGTAACTATAAATGTAGGTTAATATCCAAATCTAAATCATGCATTAAAAATTCAAGATGGCTGCCCTTCATAAAGATGACTGTCAGATCACATGAAACCAGAATTTTTCAGGTTTATTTAGCTGTTTCTTTTGATTTGAAAAAAGGCTGATTCAGGGGGAAGGGGGGGATGCAACAGGATTGCCCCCAGCCCCAACACAAAAAAAAGAGAGAGGAGAGGAAAGATGGAGGAAAAGGAGAGAAGGAAATGAAAAGAAAGATTGGAAAACTAGCTCTTAGTTTAAGAAAAGTATTTCAGGGGATTAGATAGTATCTTCCTGGAGGGGGGGATTCATATATTTCTGAGCAGGTGGGGGAAAATGTGACTGGGGGGGGGGGGTAGTTCTAGTTTTGCCCACCAGGGGGCACAGTGATAGCAAAAGAGTGAAAAATAGGCCACAAAATGCACTAGGGTGCTTTTAATGTAGAATATTCCCTTCTAAATAATCGTTGGTGCAAGTGTTCTCTATTTATTGTGGGACATAATGCATTTAAAGCTTATTAACTGTTTTCAGTTATACATTTTAACTCATGTTTGAGAACTGATTTTGACAAAAAGTGCAGAAAAATTTGCTATATTTTATATAGATCCTGTACCAGGTTATTTCCAAATTCCCCGGAGAGCAGGGGCATTGTCACGCCTTCTGCCACCCCCCCCTCCCCCATTCCTCTTCTCAGGTTTGGGAGGGGGGCATGCTGCGGGCTGAGGGATTTCTTGAAGATGGAGGGGGGACGTGGTCCCTCCCCTACCATACACCTCCAATATCCCTCAACCTCACCTTCCATTCCATGTCCACTCTCCTCCCCTCCAGATCCCCTCCCATGCCCTGGCCTACCCCTGTGGCCTCTACGACCTCTACGACCTCTGTGTACTCAAGCCTAGGGAGAGGGAAGCAGTTGGAGGGAAAGGGAAGCATTAGAAAAAAAGGACATTCAGGAAATAGGATGCAAAATGAAAGAGAGTGGATTCACAGTCTTCCTTTTTGAAAGAAAAATCAACCAGAACAACCCCTGACTGCTGGCTGCAAATGAATCTATACAGCTCTCAGAACCCACCAGAAAGAACCCTTTTGCCTCTAGATCTCGAAAATAGCCTGTGGGTACCAAGCTCGCTGTACCCTGCTTGCAACTTTATATGTGACCTTAAATTTTTAATAAAAGGTCCACAAGTTCAGTTAAGCTCTCCAACCGCACCCCTTCTTTCCCCTCAATGCCACTCCCTCCTTCTCAATGTTCAAATATATGTTATAGGTGGGGGGCATGCCTTCAGGTGACAAAAGTATTTTTCCAAAGGATCTCTCCCTCCAAAAAAATCCCAAACCAAATGATAGAGGCTAGATGTAGATCAGACCTTTCATAAAGTGTATGCAAAATTCATAAGAATGGACTATTTGAAGGCTATAAATTCAAAATTGTCTTGGGGGGGCATGCCCCCAAACCCCCCAGTGTGACAACTGCAGTTCACTTGTGGTGGCTGCAGCCCTTCGTATGCGGTGTTCTGCTGCAATACCCATTCCATATAGATTGATCACATATCTCCCCTAGATAATCCTACTACTACCAATTTTGTAACCTAACAGGGTGTAACATACATGAAAACACATAGAATTACCCTTAAAATATATGAGCGGTTAAAAAAGTACTATTGACAGCTTGTGAAAGTAATTAAAATGAAAGCATCAAGCCACAATTAGTTTTGCCTTTCAGCTTTAATTTTGCACCCATATTGCACTTTTTGGGGGCTGATTCTTTCATATTTATGACAATTAATGTCTATTATGGCAATATTATTAGGTCTCAATGCTAGAAACCTGCAAAAGATTAACTTATAAAATTATTATTGTCATCTTTCACATTTTTCAGGAAAATGACCCAAAAATAGTGTTGCAGGACACTTTTTGCTTGGAGCAAGGAAAAATATTCAATAACATATATTTATCTACCTATAAACCAACTTTGGTACTTTTATCCAGAAATAAAGTATATTTCCCTTAATTCACTAGACTATGTAGACCGGCCAGGCTGTGAGGTATAGCGACCTAACTGCTGTGGACTTGTTCCCACAAGTACGGTGTGTACATTGATACCAGCAGTCTCGTGAGATCTTGGCTCTGCTCTCGCAACCTAGATTGTTCCTTGCAATCTATGGTGTGTGGGCGTTTGGTCACTGCCCACATCTCACGAAACATTTTGTGGAGAGAACTTCTAGGGCCGCCCATAGGGAGAAGCCAGAATCATTGCTATATCTATAGACTAGGTGGACATGTATACCCCAGCTGGTGGCTTCCCCAGGTAGGCTGTCCAGCTGATGGATGCCCACACTACCCACCCTACCTGTCCCCACACCGGTCTGTGAGTACTACAGGTGTGGGCATTATACATCACCCGGTCAGCATCCATAACGTCCATAACCCTTTATGGACCGCATGTCGCTAAATGGTGACATTTTGTATAACGAAGTACTCATTCTAGAGTATAAAGTGATATAGCACAGAATATGTCAGTCTGATGTTGTTAACCTAGCATAAGAAGTCATGAAGTAAGATATAACATAATTATCATGTTGGTGATATACATTGTACTAGATGATTCTAATTAAGGTAGCCTTCATTACATGCAAGTCTCAGCTGGTCTTTTATGTAAGCATAGGAGGCCTTATAGTGGTTGTTAGTATTAGGGATTGGTGTACTTTAGGGTGTATGGGTAAAAATGGCTTGTGTGAGCATTGTGAGAGAACATGTTGTAACGGATTTTATACTGGAGGAGGTGAGACCCTGAGAGAGAAAATAAAGTCAGTATTCGCCAAGCAGTCAACTGAGCAACATGTGTCCGTGTTACTGTATTCCTACCCTATCTAGAACTCTTAATTCTACAATTTGTTGTCATGATGCACCAAAACTCTCGAGTAACTCAGCGGTGCTGCATTGGGACATCATGCCCTTTCACATAGTCTAAAGGGTAAGCCGGACCGCCTCTATATCCTCTGTCAGTGGAGCGCCCATTGTAGCTTTGCAAATTGAAAGGTTGGTTAAACATCGATCTTTAAAAGGGCCTTCAGAATGTCTGCTTTAAAACATCAGTGAAATATGACTTCACTCACAGTCTCCAAGCAACGTCTCCAGCACACGAAGTTCATATTATCATGTTGATTAACCCTTTAAGGACGGATGTCACTAAAAGACGATATTTGTCGTCATGAGGCACTAATGCAGCCCGGCGAGTAACTCGACGGTGCTGCATTGGTTCATCAACCCCGTAAAGGCGGCATCATGCTTGAAAGGAGCCCTGGCAAGTTACTCCTCAGGGCTGCATTCATGCATCATGATGACCAAGGACTTGATGCATCAATTCATTATGCTGTCCTTAAAGGGTTAATGCATTGTAGACCAAACAAATGTACAGGAATATTACAACCATATTATATTACACACACCTTACATATAATGTGAGTAACTGAAGAGGACAGGACTGATGTTTATCCATAGTATGGTCTGTGATTAACCAGTAATGAGGGTCTGTTTGTTGTCAGTCTTGTGTCAAGTGTATGTGTCATTGTGTGTCCTTGTGCAACACTATGTACAACATGCGCAACTAGCACCTTGGTGGTAGATCTAAATTAACCTACCCGAGTAACAGGAGTGGATCCAGCTCCACCCACAATTGATATTCTAGATAAAGGGTTGCCCCAGTGTGATATAAACTGTCAATCAGTATCCTATCTATACAATTCTAAAGTGGCACCGAACGTATCCCACTCATAATTCTAGTACTGTTCTAGTCTACTATGTAGTTAAGTATGAGTGGTGATATTGTCCCTTAACCACAGAGTACCGGTCCTCGCTCCACTCAATTAACTGTTGCTCTGCATAGGTTCAGTAAATGTTGGGCCTTTGGGAATCTTACTTGTAATTCCGGTAAACTGGTAAATGTGAGTGTTATTGTCAAAATACTCCTCAAAGTACACTTCCTTAAGAGGATGGGTTCTTCCTTAAACTTCAGTCGATGAGAGCTAGGTCTTCACTCTTGGCCCGAGAATAACTGATATCAAAGCATTCTACATCTGCTATACAGTGCATATTTTCTTTGCAATAAGGTAACTTTGTGTTTTGTGATGGAAGAAGAGGTAATGGTGATATATCTGGTATTGATCCGCCATTAGGGTGTGTTACATATACAGAGCTCAGATAAGAAATACCCCTTTCACGGCAGGGCTTCACTCATGGTATTAGCAGCTGTATTATCTACAGAATGCTTAGCCCCTAGATCTGATACATTGTGTGACTAGGCCATCATGCCATCTCCATTTCACAGATCATGAACCGTTAGACTCTAAGGGAGCTGTGTCTTATTCCCTCTGTGAACACTGCAGCTGTAATGGATTGTGATGAGGCATGAAAAACTTGTTTTGTCAGCTCTAATGTGAAACACAACAAGTTAATACTTTAAGGACAGTAAGGTTAAAGGCGCACTGAGTTGAGGACCTAACCCTGCCGAGTTTTGTACGCAAATGACGTCGTGGGTTCGGTGCGCCTTTTCGGCTCACTAATCGGTATGATGCACCAATGCACAACTGATGCAGCGTCGGTGGGTAAAGCATCACCTGCATGCCATTTGCATTATGCTCAGTTGCTGACCAGGTAGTATTTCACCTGTTTAGAGTAAAGAATATAAATTAATGTTGTGGTAAAATAGCGTAAAAACAACCCGCCGAGCGTATACTTATATAATATATGTGACCTTAAACACATATTCATGGGGGGACTTTGAGCAGAGGTAGCTGAAGGGCCACCGGGGGTTATGTCACTGAATCTCTTTTCTCTACATTCATCCCTTTCTCTCTGTTATCTGGTTGTGTCTCTCTTAATGTCTCCTCTGGCTCTGTATGTATGTTTGTCTCCATCCCCGGCCCTACCCCTCTCTGTTTTCCCTGTTTAGCTGTCTGTTTGTCAGTATGTGCTGTCGTGATGTCTCTCTGTCTGTCTCCCCCTATCCCCGCTTCTGTTTACATGTTGGTAGGCATATGCCTCTGTATATCTCTGATTCTATCTGTCTCTCTGTCTGTCTCTCTTTTTCAACTTCTTGTATAACTGCTCATGGCTGTAACTCCTAGCCTACGTACACTTTGTCGGTGTGGTCTATTTTATACCATCACCTACCCGCCATCCCAATACTCCATTGAGGCCAACAATGACTCCCTTGTTACTGAAACACCTTTTGTGTCTTCACAACATATCAAGGGCAGTACTAGTGATCAATTTGGCACCAAAACTCAGGGTGGACGCCAAACTAAAAGAAAGAGTAAAGTGTAGTGTACTTTTTTTGTGCTGACATCATCGGTTTGTGTGCATGCCAGATGCACCCTGGGTGATGAGCAGCTCGCACTGGCCGCCTTTTGAGGTGGGTCCCTGAGCTGCTCACTTCACTGAGCACCTCACCTGCCCCTGTCCCTAGGATGCACCAAATCAATTAGGTTGTTTATATCCTACCCCTCCCCCATATATACCAGTTCCTATTATTGCTTTACACCCTACACCACAGGCCTGATTACTGGACACACCTACCTTTATCCATACCTTTACACCCCCCCCCCCCACCCCCTAATATCGACCAATACCTCCAGAACCTGCAAAGATCACACACCTCTGTATAGAGCCTGGAGTACAATGGTACCCCCCAGTTCACCTGGCTGTCTTTGAAGGTATGACAAGCCCTAGGTCCTAACAAAATGGATCTTAATGCATATTTACCTGTATAGATGTGTAGACATCATTGTGTTAACAAAACACAAGCAAATGCAGGATATCCCTCATACCATCACAGATTCACAGAATGCCACCCTCCCCTGGATGTTACCACACCTATACCCTGTAGGTAATGTCATTGTCCCCAGGGAGAAAAGGTTCACAGTAGTGTTATATTATGGTAAAACTACAAGGAGATATGATATCTCCATTACCTTCACATCCCCCGCTACTTTGGGTGGTAAGTTGTGTTAGCCTGTTGTAGTACTACAAGCAGGTGCTCCTGCATGTGCTGCATATCCATTTTCTGACCATATGAACTGAACAACGTTATAAATCCTGTTGACATATTATCGATTCACTCAAGTAGGGAGGAACTATTAGTGAGGTTTAGATATACCTACAAGTTTGTCACATGTATACGGCAACGTCTAGCCCATCCTCCAGCATTGGTGTAGACGTACACGTTACCGTACACGTTGTGATCTAAACCTCGCTAACAGTTTACCATTCCATGTGGACAATGGGAGGTGTAAAAGGTGGCACATGGTATTCAGCTTGCAAAACCAGCTACATGTCTATCATCCGACGCCACCCTGCTTTGTGCATCAATGTAGAACAGCCGGTATCCCGTCTCAAACGTCAGTTTCTTTTATGATCGACTTCATGAGATCGTTGCGCGGTGATATTCTAAGTTAGTTCTAAGTTAGTTCAAACCCCTACTCTATGAAGGTAAGCCCCTCATATACACAGCCATCCACCTGTTTCACCAGTAAATGGCAAGTGCGCATGTCAAAACAACCCTCGGACATCTTTATATAACCCTATGTTCACTTTATAATGAGCTGCTCAGAATGTATGGCACCACTTGCTCGACATATTATTCTGACTATTTTGACATACATACAATGACCTTTGCATGCGTGCCTATTCATGCGATGTGTAATTTCCACCTTATGCCGCGGCTCTCGTGTGGGTGCTCTCTTGTCATGGCTTATCTTTCATTGATAAAGTAGGATACTGTGTCATAAGAGACAAGCTACCTCTGACATTAATGCAGATTTTATAATGAACTCCATTTATTGGACAACCCTGAAAATAGTCTTCTCATTATTACACGTGTATCACCCATGTCTCGTATTCTCCCCGTTTCTCTTTCTCTCTCTCTCTCTCTGTCTGTCTGTCTCTGTCTCTGTCTCTGTCTCTGTCTCTGTCTCTGTCTCTGTCTCTGTCTCTGTCTCTGTCTCTGTCCGTCTCTCTCTCTGTCTCTCTCTCTGTCTCTCCCTCTGTCTCTCTGTCTCTCTGTCTCTCTCTCTGTCTCTCTCTCTCTCTCCCTGTCCCAATACAATGTATATGTCCTTGGATGTAATAACATTGTTTTTTTTATATCAAACATGTGGCTACTTCCATGCAGAAACTGTTATTGAAATTGACCCTTCCCATCCTCCTCTCCCCTCATACTTTAGTGAACATCCTATGACCCCCCTTCCCCTTCTCTACCCCCCTACTTGTACTGATCCAACACAGGTGGTCAGTGCGCAGTAGCAGGACCTGACGCATGCGCACTAAGTGCCCGCCGACCCTAGTGTCACCTAGCGATACTAGGGGGCGATAATGGAAGCAACCAGCGAGGTGACGGAAGGCCCAGGATGCACCTGGCCCGGACGCTGATCCCTGACCACCAATCCCGCCATCCTCCGCTCTCGACAGTCAAATCTCGTGCTCGCGTGATCTGTGACGGGATTGTCAAATGCCACGTGCTACCGAGGGCCGCCATTTTGGGATGCACCGGTTTCAATTTCTACTTCCGGCGGCCCTCCTTAGTGTGGGCCACGACAGAGTAATTCGCTGTCCAGCTAGACGCCCCCTCTTGACTCTACAAGTCTCAGGTATTGTGTGCGGAAAGGGGATGTGGTCCTGGCTTCATATTTCTTCATCGTCCGGGGTTACACATAAAATATCTGCTAGACGAGTAGGCATTTGAATAACATGTCACGAACGCTTCCAGTAATAGCGTTTGCAAAAACAGTTTGAGGAACCATAGAATAGAATGAACCGTAGTGTAGAATCGTCATGCTTTTATAAGACCTCACTACATATAATTTCTCTACACACATATGATTATGGAAATATATTTTTGCCGTTTTCTATGTAGTAAACACTAATTGGGGCATGGAATTACACTCTTATTGACATGGTCGTGACAGGTCAAACAAGGGTTAACAGGATAATCATGATAGGCTGAGTTGAATCGTGTTTGGCAGGTGACCCTTCTTACTGCACGTTGTAGAGTCACCATACAGGGGTCTCATTCAGAACGACTGCCATATCTGCCGGGGGGTTTACTGCTGACAAAATTAGGGTTTGAAGATGACAATCAGGTAAATCATCAAAACTGTTTCACAATATACAATTGTAAAAAGTATGAACTCAACAGGTTGGCCGATAATCGCCAATAAGTTTTGTTATATCCTATACATCTTATATATCTATATATTTTATAGATAGGGGGGGATTATTGTGAAAGACCCAAAATATGGAGTTTGACGACCAGTAACTATGCATTGGTTTGCCGCTGGCGATACCTCTCCTCAAGTTGATATTTCATTGTCTGCAACATATTTGACGGCCCGGCAGATATGGCAGTCGTTCTGAATCATACCCCAGAGGAGGGTACCTCCGATGGCGTTGTGTGCGACAATTGGCTAGATATTAATAAAGGGCAAGGTTCCTCAGCTCTGCTTTTCACAATAACCTTCACAAAGCTTTCAGCTTTCAGTTTGATAACTGCTGTCCGTGGCATTGGGAACTCAGTAACCCTGGACTCCTTATACTGTTTATATATAGGGTGAATGGACCGTGTATCATAGTTATCAATGCTATCAGATCTTAGAAGCCACTGTATACATTACACAAAGGAAAGGCTCTCATATGTCACACCTTTCATACCACCATCACCCATTAACCCCTCATACTCTATACAACATTGGCCTCGGTTAGGCCTTTGTTGTGCAATATGGACCCCGTGTACAAGAACAGGATGCTGCCGTTCCAGAGCTCCTTTTATACTGCCATATAACCTCCAACTTCAGCCTCACAGGGGGATTTCTAAAGGGCGATAATTATAGCTAATAGCTGTATCAGGGTTTAGGGGGAAAGGACAGTGAATAACAGTTGGCTTATCAGTGACTCCTGAAAGGCACTGAAACATAATGCAATAGGCATTATTTTTTAATACATTTAACTCAAAGCAATAAAAACATAAAACTCATTATAACAATCTAAGGTTGTTGCTGATAATCATAAACAACATCTTATCAAGAAAGTCCAATAACCTGCTATATTTAGCCTGATAGAGTCATGTATACTGAGTAAGTTCTGATAGAAGTATCGCTAGGGAAATAACAACTATAATTGTACAAGAAACGTAAAAGAACGAATTACTATCCATCGACCCATCAGGCCGGGCAGGGATATAGGAGGGGACGCCTGTGACGGTCATCTAGCAACAGCACACATCTTCTTTGTGATGTATTGGCGCAAGTTTTAAGCAGAGAATTCTCTTCCTTCCAAGATGGTGGCAGGTATGCCGTAACATACTTCACCGAACGTGTACTGTGATAGAGAACTACTTCCAGCCTCATCTGGCGTACCTCCTGCATACTTCTGAATACTAATGAGGCTAATTCCTTACATATATTTACATACTATCCAGGCCGCAATGTGCTTTACTATGCTATGCCCTTGGTGGTCGTATTGATATATGAATACAGCCCTAGCGAGTCTACTCCCTAGAGCTTCATTCATGCCGACCCTTTAGAAGTTGGTCAACCCCGTCGGGTCGGCATGATGTTCGAATGCAATGAGCTACTCACAGGACTACCTTCAGCATCGTGACGGCCAATACAAGGGCATCATGCATTAAAGCACGCTGCGGCCGTTAGAGGGTTAGGCATGGTGGCTGACAGGGCTGAGGGTGGTGGATGGGTGGACATTGTGGTTATGTTCAGCACCTTGTACGGTTAAGGCACAGTGTGGGACGTCCCGCCTATGCTGCTGTATTACAATACCTCCAACATACTGCCACCCAAGAACAAAACTTGTCATATCAGAATAATGCGGCCTCATGATGGATTTACCTATATATAATATATATATATATATATATATATATATATATATATATATATATATATATATATATATATATATATATATATATATACAGTGCACGGCTATGGAGCTGGAGAGAGTATGTGGCCCGCTTAGTAGCAGAGCAAGAGGGTTTAAGGGGCCAATGAAACCTCATTGTTTGAACCATCTTGTTCAAACCTCATTATAAAGCGTCTTGTACAGAGGCAAAATAAGTTGCCTCAGTGCGTTACTATAGTTCAAATGGGTCAATGGAATTCTGACTCCCCTTGAATGGGAGGGGAGGTACTTTTCTTTACACATTTCAGGAAATTCTACTCCCTGTCCTTCATGCTGTTTATAGTTGACCAAGCCCACAGATACCAACAACCGTTTTACTGTAACCTGCTTACACTCATGTAGAGACCTTATTGCACTTTAGTGTAACTCACATACATGCCGCCTTTATGGCCTACTAATTTCAACTGCTTTACAATATCTCATATATGAGATGACATGGAAAGTTGATAGTATAGTAAGATTTCTCTTAGCAATACTTGGCCTCAATTACAAGGTGCTCAGATAACTTTCTAACGTGTCAGATTGGCCTGGCTTGCAGTTGTATACTATTGTATTCTAAACAGGTAATTAGTGATTAGGTCTGATTGTAGCCATTAGATACTAAAATTGTAATAGAAGAATGACTCATAACCCACTGACTGCTATCAGATTCCTTCTTTAATCATCCAGAAATTCAAGGTTACACGTAGGAGGCCTGGCTGAAGTAAACAAGTTCAGCAGTGAATCAAATTTGGCATCTGTTGATTAGCCCTTTAAGAACGGGATAATGCATAAATGTATCATGATGCATGAATGCAGCCATGACAAGTAACTTAAACCAGGGCTGCATTCAAGCATCATGCCAAACCTGTGAGGCTGAGACACTTCTGAAGGGTCGCCATTATGCACCTAAGCAGCATCGGCGAGTAACTCACCAGGGCTGCTTTCCTGCATTATGATAAATACAATATTTTAGCAGCACTGTGAGTAACACGTTTATGTGCTATCGCACAGTGGAAGACGAGCAGCAAAAGGTATCGTCTAGATTCCGTCATAATTGGAAGGTGACTTGGAGTTCCTATCTCAGGAGGGTCTTTCAGAACGCACTCGTCAGTTGTCATAATTTGATTTTCGTCAAAACTGGTCACTAGTGTAATTATTGGTGCTGACGGCCATGGCAAATGCATGGATCCCAAATGGTAGTCAAATGATTTTTGAGGCAATTTCAAAATGTAAACTATAAACTATACAAAAAGGGCATATATTATATACCATACAAAAATGGAAAATATGTCCAATTCTATTTTCTGACGGGTTTTTTTTCTTAAACACTTTTTACTGTTGGTCGTCAGACAGGCTTCGTCACGTCACCAGTTCCCTACGACCACGTCAGTTGTTCTGAATGAGCCTCCTGAACGCTTAACCCTGTGGTTGCCTTTTCCCATAGTGTCTAATTGGGTCTCATATGATCATTATGTCAGGGGGGCACACACACACAGACCATCTACCTGACACCTAGTTAGTCAGCCAATTAGACTATATCCTAGTGGTTAACTATTCTCGCTATACCTACAGGTGCTCCGCAAACATTGTCAATATTTCCATGAGTGGCCATCATTTGCCAACATTTAATATGTTGTGCTACCTTTGTAGCCTACTTGAATTGGTTCTCAGTAAGACCAGGGATATCGGGGGTTATAATGAGCTGAGACGTTGGACACCCTGGAGTGATAGATGGGCAGGCCATAACAAGGCTATATCATATAGCCACAGGACACCTCCAGTGCATGGTAGGGCTGATGGGCCAAGGTATGATAAACATGGGTCCTATGGCCGCAGGGTTATAACCGTTGTGAGATCTTATGTTAAGAATTAGTACTTGTTTTCGTCGTATAAGCCTTGGTTATACTGGTGCTAAGCTGGACAGTTCCCCAATAGCCCATAATTATGCCAATTCCGAGTCAGCTAACTGGCCCTATGAAACACTGTCATGGCTACATATATGTGTTCGCATTGTATGAAAAAATAGCCTTCTGCTTGCACAAATTGGCCAATTACGCTGATTGGTTCGTTTATAAATGATTACTTCTCGCATTGATACTGGACAAAGAAAATTGTATGGGAGGTGTTTATACTTGACATCCATTAGGTTCAAATTATCTGCTGGACTACGAGATAAATTGATGGGTTATATATGGGTTATACGTGTGTGTTTCTGTAGACCTGGTAAAACATATAAAAAGGTGTATGTATGTTAAGTTTCTAAGCCTTAAAGTATATATCGGTTGTGCTTTAAAAGGTTACAATGTTAAAACCTTAAATTTGGCCTCCTGTGGAAAAGGAAGACTTAAAATGATTTTAAAGCAACTTTATCCAACCAACTTTGGACGTTGTGTGAATTGTGCTCTAATGCTTAGGGCATTGAAACATCGTTGTTTCAGAGGCAGTGTCCATAGCCACCTTTTTCTGTGTACCTATAACCATATATGACATACCTTAGTCAAGCTACGACATTCCAGGCTTGCTCCTTTCGTATTTAAATTTTCTATGGTCGTGGTTTGCCTGCAGTATGTGAATATGAATACACTTATGGCCGTCCGAAGCATATCCTTCCTGCATAATTCCATCTACTATATATATAGAAGCCTGTGGATGCTGGACAATAACTAATTCAGAGGGCTTGAACTGAACATATCCTACTGCCTTCAAGTTGGCATATATGCATCCGGCAAGTATGTTTGGGAAAATATAGAAGGAAACAGCTGTGAATAGTTTAACCTCAAGGCAGATGGTATTGGCTACTTTGTGAGTATTATGAGACATGATAGGACAGAGGGCACAAGAGTTCAGTTCTAGACCAATTGAAATCAGCAACGCTCCAATTATTATGCCTTTCAGGACCAACCGATGCCTTAATGTCCAAGCTAATTTGCCACCATAATGCAACAATACAGCACTGGAGAGTAACTTGCCAGCGCTCCGTTGGTGCACATGTCAATGCATTGGGTGTGCCTCAACCCAGTAGGATCAGCATGCTGCATGAATGCCAGCATGTTGAGTTGCTCGGCAGTACTAGAATCCATTTAAGCACCAGTCTGCCCTAAAAGGTTTAAACATAAACTGATTGAGGTACCCAGCCCGATGGCTCCTATTACGGCTTATCCAAGAGGTTTTACGATAGGGGGTCATGTAGAAAGCCTGTACTGTCTGGATGACCTTATGAGTCAGTTTGTAGATTCAGAAAATTGATTCTGTAAAATGTTCTTTGTATGACCATGCATTCCGATAAGTAGTGTATTGCTTTCAACTGACGCATGCACGCCTGCTTGTAAATACAGTGTCTATCACTCACAGGGCACTGAAATGGTAAGGGATCCTGGCGATCTCGCTGACTTTATTGCGTGTTCATTATTCTAATTCCTGCCACAATGAGTGTAGGTTAAAAGTTTAAGACTAAGTTTAAAGCACATTGAGCTCATTGTGAATGTGCAATGACATTTAGTATCATTTCTATGGATTACATCCTTCTACACATGTCCCATGTTAAGGTATTTACCACAGATTACCACAGAGCTCTGCTCCAGAGATAACACCATCCCTCACCCTACCCTGCATTTTGAAAAGGAGGGATTTGGTGGGTGTTTGATTCATGATGAACTTACCCTTATCAATCATATCAGGGTATGTTATCCCTAAGGGGCACCTGCCAAGTAGGTACAGACACCAGTTAAACATTGAACAAACGTTGGCAACTGGCTGATCAACGTTGATCAGGCAGTTGTCAATATCTTTTTAACGTCCAACTGATGTCTATGGCCACTACACTGATAATCTAAATGCTCCGGGCAGTGGCTATCCCAGGTTAGTCATAGAGATATTAGTCAGAATGACGAACTGGTATTCAAAAAGGACTAAGACAAAACAAAATATGGCGAAAGCCTTATACTCATGGAATGGATTGACTAAGGTGGGTTGGTCACTACTGACTATACCTGATGGTAACAAGTAACGTGGTTGGTCATATAAGGAGCCGAAAAATGACTAGCTAGGTTCGTCGCTTACGATTACTTGTGTAGGTGAGAGCATATGACTGAGTGAGCAGGGTGGAAATGACTGACCGGACATGTAAAAGTTAACCCACAAGTACCGGAGTTTCTGTAAAAATACCCAAGACAGCTACGACACTACCAAGGTGTAAAGTCCTTATCTTGGGACATGCCTTGTGGTAGCCAATCCTGCATGAGGCTGAGTCTAAGGGTGTCATTAAGCTCACCATGAGCACTGTGTGTAATGTATGGATGAATGTGATGTCATCTGCTTAGTTATAGCATCTAGGTATTGCATTCTAACTGCATATAATACATAGTGGCATGGACATAATTCCAGATGCGTAAACTATGGAGCACATCACCTACATAACTATTGTCTGACTGCAAGAAGGGAAATGCTCTAACCCTGACCATGTTTCTGTGAATCCATAGGCACTAATAAAGGACTTGGTGCATATGTTATAATGATTCAGGGAGTACTGTATGAACAAAGAGCTATACCCTACACCAGGTTCAAGAGCAGCAGCCATTGGGCCCTATGGTGTTATGCAGGCTGGGTATACAGCAATCAGCCCTACCTAAGGCCAAATAAAAAAATATTTGTTTCAGGTAACATGGGAAGAAAGTCAATAGGGTCGGTAGGTAGGATTTTACAGCCATTCCACCATACCCTTAAATTGAAAAAAGTGTAAAAATGGGGGAAATTTTCAAAATGTTTGTAAACCTAAAAAGGACCCAAAAAGGTTTAAAAATACAAACATGTCCTTAAAAATTGCATGAAAAATGTAGGGCCGGCCCTGTTTTGATAGGGTTGGTCGGGTGACCTGAAACACACCCTTTTTATTTGGCCTCAGGAGGGTGGGTGTATACCACTCAAGGAGCCTACAATGGAGGTACAAGCCTCATTATACTGTCTCTGATCTGCTGCTGAGGGGGAGGAGATTAAGCAGTGGAGTGATGGGGGTCTGAGTGATGAAGGCTGTGTTGACTGTGATAAGACTACTGTATGGACTGTATGGCTAGTAGATATGAATCATCTGGCAGCTAATTCCAGTCCTTAAGCACCCTCCACGTCTTGTTATTGAGTGACTGCATGGCTGTCCCACGGTCAAAAGGTATAAGCTCTCCTCAGAAGTAAACACTCGCCCGTTCATCTTTAAGTCCCTGCCCCTTGCTCTCAGAGTGCTTGGTCTCTTAGATAAGGCATTTACACGGAGAAGACATAATAGGCTAATTAAGTGAGAAGTTAAGTCTCTTTTCCCCCAATTAATTCGTGTTGGAATTACCAAAAACTGTATATCAAATCTTGGCTCAATTGACTTTCCCTCAATATTCCTACTCTACCATGCTATACGTACCTCTATTTTAATGTAAGATAAGAGCCCCGGCGTAACGAAGTTAAAACTACTGGTAATTTGGCTTCACCTTTTTAACCAGATACTCAAGGATTAGAATATCAAATATAAGGTGGACAACCTCATGTGGATGTTAAAATGGAGAATGCTTTGCTATGTATACTGTACTTGCCCGGATCAAGTAGTTCGTTCCTGTTATGAGGGCCCACACAGATAATCTAAATGCTCCGGCCACTAGTCTGTAGTGGCTGTCCCAGGTTAGTCATAGGGACATTGACCAAGCTTGACCAAGTGCTGTTCAAAAATCACTGAGGCAAAATATTATAATGCAGTACTCAAAAGGACTTATTTGTATACTCATTGAAAAGACAAGACTAAGGTGAGTTGGTCAGTACTGACCACTAAGACAGTATTAAATAACATAGGTTGGTTGTGGAGGGAGCGGGAAAATGACTAACTAGGTTAGTTACTATGGACTGATTTGTTAACCAGTACTGACTAGGTTCTGTAGCCTAAAGATTTTCAGCGCAGGGTGGGGACGTCTTAGTGGTTTCTTATTGCAATGCAGATGTCTGCTCCAGATGTGAAATACTCATACATTTTCAAATGTGAGATTTTTCAATGTTAAGAGGCAGCCATTTCCTCGTAATCCTTGAGCCACCTAACGAAAATGATTTGATAATATGTAATTCCTACTTCTATGATTATGATATTCCAAGTTATATGTCCTTAAACTTTCAGGTATTTGCTATATTCTACCTGATATTTGTGTATTGATATCAAACCATCTGAATACTTCGATCCACATGCACATCGAAAGTATTCTCTTCTGTTGGTTTTTCGTTGATCAGTATAATGTCAAATCTATCTTCTGTGGATGCCGATCTTCAGAGATGCATTTTGACATATCAAAACGTGTTTTTGATAATAAATAGGCATGCAAATAAAGGGACGACAATTCAAAATTGTGAAACTAACGAATTGAATTTATTTATGAAAGGAACACTGTTGTTCTTCGTTTTATTCTTTTGCTGTTTTAAATAATGGCAGTGTATCTTTGGGAGATCCAACAAAACACAACAAAAACAAAATATGTCTGTCCAATTGAACAGTATGCGATATAACCACTAGGTGGTCTGTTCATTATATTTCCACAAAAATAAGAGTACAATATGACAGTCCAAAACGACGACAGTATGGTGTGGCCTCTGTACATTATAATGTGTAAATTGTTTTAACTGGTGATTACTGGCCTACAGTCTACCAGGCATCGTGTGCATCCATGGGGCACTGGAACGATTCAAAAATAGGTAACTCTTTTCTTGTTTCACACATCATATTTTTCCATTTGTCAGAAAATAACAGTATTCAAGGCGTGATAGCAAGCGGGCTCCTGCTATTTCAACATCATGCCAAGAAGCAAAGATGCCAAGAAATCTCTGTGCAGAGGGTGGGCATGGTTACCAGATACCTTGGTCATCTGCAAAGTCTACATCACAATAGTTGGATAACACCTAGCTGGGTTCGCTTAGTAACAGTTGAGATCACACTCTTCCTTAAAGTATTTGGCCCCCGATACAATGAGGGATTCTCAGGGTCTTTCATTGTTTTTCACTGATAACAAAATCAAATCAAACACACATGCCTATTTCTTGGTCCTTTGGTACTTTAAATCCATATTGCTTTTAAACATCCAAAACAAACTGGAACACACTGTTTTCTCGCAAAACCTTGGTTTCTCCGAACATACTGATGTTATATCACTATTCACTGTCCAGTTCTGTTCTGTTCTGTTCTACTATTGTGGCTGATGTCCATGGCTAAGACTGTTGTACTCCAACTGATTCTCCTACCACTTTGTAGCCTAGAACAAACCAGGACCGGGCCCTCTAAGCTGACACTATCGGGTGGTATTGGGAGCATCTGTAAGCACGGGCGGTAAAATCATAAGTTATTCATGTATACCCAACTTGATACTGTAGAACTACAAACCAACAGGTGTTAGTAACAAGTGTCACCTTAACTTAAAACTGTCAGCGTTATAACTGGAACCACGCTATACATAACATGAGTCTATCACAAAATAGTCATCATACACAGCAGGTCAGTAGACGTTATAGCGGGTATTACTCCAAGCGCCATACCATATACAACATATGTACACTTGTCCACAGCTTAGGGTCCGTAACATATACATAAGATGGGAGCTAATTGGATTTCTTATTCATAAAAGCGGTCAGTAAGTCATCAAACGGCCTCTGCAGTTTCTCACTATTGCGTGTTATTCATGTGCTGTGCTGGTGGAGGTTGGAGGTGGAGGTGGTGGTGGTGGAGGTTGGTGGTGGTGGATGAGGAGAGGGGACGTTCAGGGATATTAGGTGCATTGGGTTAGTTTGCAGTTTCAGCTATATGGGCTCCACTTACCAAGTTTAGCGACAGAGTCGACAGAGCGCTTGCCCCACACACGGGCGTTGCCACTGGCCCATGCCCGCTTGTCCTCATCGTCAGATCGTTTGCCCCAGACGCGCATCGAGTTGGACTTCCATCCACGCTTGCCCCACACTCTCATGTTGTTATCCTTCCAGCCACGCTTGGCTTCCTCCTCCATGTCCTCGGGCATACCACGCTTACCCCACACACGCATGCTGTTATCCTTCCAGCCACGCTTGTCAAAGTCTTCGTCATCATAGTCTGAGCGCTTGCCCCACACCCGCATGTTCTTGTCCTTCCAGCCCCGCTTCTCCTCGTCCATCATATCCTCGTCATCGTCAAAGGCACGCTTACCCCAGAGACGAGCGTTGTTGTTCTTCCAGCCACGCTTCTCATAATCATCATCAGACATGTCCATGGCACGCTTACCCCACACGCGCATGTTGTTGTCCTTCCAGCCTCGCTTGTCCATCTGGTCATCGTAATCCCGCTTCCCCCACACCCGCATACTGTTGTCCTTCCACCCCCTCTTCTCCTCCTCCTCGTCGTCATCGTAAGATCTCTTCCCCCACACGCGCATGCTGTTGTCTTTCCAGCCGCGCTTATCATCATCGTAGTCACGCTTGCCCCATACTTTCATGTTATTATTGCGCCACCCTCGTTTGTCGTCCTCATCAGCGCGCTTACCCCATACCCGCATACTTTTGGACTTCCATGCCCGTTTCTCATCTTCATCCTCCATCTCATCATCAAACCGCTTGCCCCACTTAACAGCTGAGCTGGACTTCCAGCCCCGCTTGCCCCAGGCGATGTTGTTCTTTGCCCGCTGCCACTGGCGCTTTTCTGTTTCTACAGCCGAGGAGTCTGAGCTCTCTGGCACTTTGACCTGCTCAAGTCCTTGTGCTATGGTGACGAGCACTGCTAGACATACCGTGCACAGGGGCAACCACCAGGACGCCATCTTGGTACCTTATTACTGCCTCACAGGGTAGGGGCGACGCCTGCCGGGGACGTCACAAACTCAACTGGAAAGACACAAGGGACACATTGCTGTTACTCATATGATTAGGATGCAACATTCAATAGATACATGTAAAGTTGATTTTGATATTTTAAAATGACCACATAACGTCTGTCAAACACTGTTTGCAATAAGACGTATAACTACCCTGCGTGCACCCTTTGGGAACATAATATTACTTTGTAGAGATGTTGTTTCACTAAGATTGCTAAGTGTAGATTCATAATATGTGCATCCCAAACCGTGAAATGACTATCCAATCCCCTGACAGAATTAAAAGTTATCTCAGTATATTATATATCACCTATGCGTTTCAGTTTATGCAGTGCATTGATACAGTAATCTCAATATTAACACAGGGGATTGGCACAGAAGGATTATTGTCTCCACGCGCACCTCACTCATCCATGATTAAAGGGTCCTTTAATTACAAATCAAACACTTCTGCGTCATTAGGTTTAATAGTCTAATGATGAAACATACTACACCCACGGTCCGAAGAGACCCACCAATGTGACTTCCAGCAGTATTAGAACCTAAATTACTCTAGGCCTTCTTGGATAATAAGCTACTTTTCTCACGTTGCTAAGTACATATCTGGCTACGATAAATGTTCCATCTAGTCTTACCATTTTCTCTAAAGGTAAAGACGTGTCGTGAAGTATAGACAGCATGTGTCAGACAAGTCCAACTTTAAAATCCCTTTAGGTTTGGTAATTAAATCTGCTTGATTACGTTGCTGATTCAGACCAATCCTTTTCCAGGTTTCATCTAATTAGATTCAGAATATCTTGTGTTCTAATAAGCAGCATACAAAAAGCCAATACTATGAATGTCAAATCTTGGACAGAATATTGAAAGAACAGCTGCTGAGAGATGAAATCAATTTCCTGAACCTGATCAAAGAGACTTCTTTATCTGACAAGTCTCCGATACACGAGGACGGCATATCTCATTACTCATCACAGTACAGTATCTTATCGCATTTCAGATACAGCATAGTATGTGTATGTTTGGTGTTCCCCAGGTACTGTGCATGCCCTTCTGGATAGTAATCTATTGGGAAAATACTACACTGCAAGGATATAACCATGTGTGGGTAGTTCTGTAATGTAGTTCTGCAAGCCTTCTGTTAGTTGAAGCTCCAATCTCACACTCACACTTCACCCATCAGTTGACTGGAGTGGTGCTAGAAAATGATCTGTTCACTCTTGGTGAGAATTCTGCTGTAATGTACAGTGTGGGAACTATCAAGACCCTACTATACAAGCACTAACAAGGGTGACAATATGGCACCTGCATGGAGTGACCAGTTACAGCAGCTGCCGTGTATATATGCAGACAGCCCGGGTGCCAGGTGATATATTGGGATTACCTAATGTGGAAGGGGTACAACGTATTATACTGGGCCAGAATCAATGGGCAACCGCCAATGACCACAGACTTCCTTCAAAGGTTTGGCCTTGATGGCCCTGGCATATAGGCATATAAAGGAGTATACATATGTATGCCCTATGGTATGTTCTGGCAGCAGGTGGCCTTTTGGTCCATAAGGATTATTTTCGGACTCGAGAGGTGTCAGAAATTCGGATCATCACAACTATTTTCAACCATCGCATACTCGTACCTACATACACACGAGCTCGCAATGAGAACCCTTTCTGATTGTCTTGTATCATTCTTAACATCTGGTTCTGTATCTTCACATGCTCGATAGGTATGTTGCATGGTAGTGGTCTATTTGTCAGTTGCTCTTTTTACCATCGTGCTGCTGTGGCCTGGAGCCTTTTACACACCGGTTCAATGGATTCACACGGACTATTCATATCAGAACATATGTATACATAGCTACTGTTGTAACATGCCACTTTCATAAGGTAGGTATATTAAAGGTACAAAAAGTTAGTGCCATGGAGTATTAACCTAGATCAAATTATAGAGCAGTTATGATATACATTTATGATACCTCTTTCCTTGACTCCAAGGACCAAAGTCCTCAGGACTCCTCATAATTATGGGGCAGTCCAGCAGAGATTGCTCCAACCTAATGCATTAGCACATATCCCTGGGGTCCTTTCTAGAACTGTGGCAATTAATGTTATTCAGCATCAGAGCCTATGGCTATTTCTACAGTTTTCAGCACCCTAACCAGTCCCAAGATCTATAACTGACCCTAGTGCCCTAGTATAGCCGGCAATACCCATGGCCCCATCCGAGAGTTACAGCCGTAACTACTAGTGCCCCTCCCATTGGTGTAGGTCCCCCTGGACTTATCAGTGTATATCACACCTTGCTGTAGGCCCCTAGCGCCAAGGCAGCACGCAGCTACCAGCAATTAAGCTTAATTATGGCCACTTCCGGTTCCTGTTTCCTACACCCTTGGCTCTCCTATTATCGCCCACTTGACAACAATTTCAGCACATGTTAGTGACAGGTGCCGCCATTACACGTCACCGACCGCCATACGTCACCGACATGTTTACTCGACGTATTGTCACGTCAAATCTAGTCTGTCCTCAAGGTACACTCCAGTCCTGCCATACTCACAGTTATAAATTGTTATTAGGAAGAGAAAATGGTGTATTTAAGGTATCACGGCGGGAAGGTTTACCTGATGGTCATTTGCGGTAATTTCTACTAGATTCATACAGTTTTTCCTGGACTGTCGATATGCAAAAGTGGAGGTGGAAATAAATAAAAACAGTGTATTTTATCCCCATTCTAAATATCCAGTTCCACCACTAACGCTTTGCCATATAGTATAGACTAGAATGGTACTATACATGTGACTGGTAGACGCTAGGTGATACTGCCACTTTAAGGTGTCCTAGGACAAACACTGCGTTTTATATTCCTTAGTCAATGTTAACTGCAATTTTTGATACTAGACATTGCCTGCATATCCCTTGTAATTTAAGGCCTACATGTTTGAATCCCTGCAGTAACAGTCGGAGTGGGACCTTGTACTCAACCCTTTATATAACGTGGATTGGGTTCAAGCTCGATCAAGAGTACACAAGAGCAACAGGAATTACAATCCATTGTGATACATGGGTTGATATGTGATTTGGTTGCAGCAATACGCCCACAGAGCAAACAGCCTCTTCAGACTAACCAATCACCCAGACTCAGAGCTCTCCACCATTTTAACCAATCACTGCTCCAGGTGAATGATGCTGGATGCCTGCGTCCCTCTCTCTTCTTACCGGTCGCTGTAACCCCTCAGCGCCAGGCATTCTGGGTATTCAGGCCACCATTGCCAGGCAACCGGAAATGCCCCCAGTGGTGCCTCCTACATTCGGTGACCGGTGATAATTGATCACGGCGCGTGTCGTCGTCCCTGACGGTGGGAGACGGTAAAGTTATTGTGCTGCCGGGAGGGGCCGGGGAGAGGCCGGGAGGGGCAGGGGGGCCAGGAGGTCCGGGGGAGGCCGGGGGAGGCCGGGAGGGCCGGGGAAAGGCCGGCAGGGGCCGGGGAAAGGCCGGCAGGGGCCGGGGGAAGCCCGGAGGGGGTCGGGCGAGGCCAGGAGGGCCGGGGGAGGGTGGGAGGGGCCGAGGGAATGTCGGGAGCGGCAGAGGGGAGGCTGGCAGGGGCCGAGAGGAGGCCGACGAAAGGCCGGGTTGGGCCGAGGGGAAGCCGGGAGGGGGGTTAGTAGGTGGTACACCAAGACTTATAGGGCTCGTATCTCTCCTAGAGTCCAACCAGATATCGTTTTTCCTCGGGGTGGGGGTGAAACATGGCCTCCGATGCAATCCAGCAATGTTTGATAACCTGTTTGCTAAAATTACTGGATTGCATTGGGAGAGCTAATCTGATAGATCCCCACTCATTCCCGACCCTGATCGGCTCTGGTGCTTGAGACACAACGAGATGGTTTAAACTACAAGTTAATGAATTTCAACTGAAATCTATTACCTGAAACACTTCACATAATTTCAAAGGTAATGCGTGCTTTATACAGTACCTGCGCAAAATATGTGTATTAAACGAGTGATGCTTTTCATAACATTCCCAAGTAGACTAATAACCTTTTAATCACTTATAAGCATGTTTACAAAACATGGATATCCAGGGCCACAAACTTCAATCTGATCGAAACACCAACTCCAGAGTAGAAGGGATTGCCAGTACCTGGATATATCACAACCTGTTTTGGCTGAGGTTGAATGGACTAGTTAGCGTAGAGGACGATTGAACACCTACGTACCAGACATTAGATGGCCATTTAAGAGCCAAGAGCTTTGTGATACTGCAATTGCTGAGAAATTAACACGACCTTGGAGAACTGTCTCAGCTTTCCCACTCTCTCCTCCATTCTATCTGATTGAAGGATACCGTCTAAAATATTCATTTGGCAACTTCAGGCTGAAGTTCTTCAGCTTCACGTTTCCTGAAATAGATACTTGAGAAAGCTCAGACGGGGATGAAGGGAGAGAGGTATCAACAACTTGATGGGTGCAGGACTAGGGCGGTATTCCAGTAAATGCTTGCTACTGTAGACAGAGGGACAGTCATTGATCGGAGCCCTATGTGGGTGGTCCACTGACGGAATTACTAATCCATTAATCGTTAATTGATTAATCATTAATCAAGGAGAGTCTGGAAGTCCGCCACAATAAAACCATGGAGGAGTCTAGAGAAGCTTCCTCCGGGCTATGGGTAAAGGATTTCTGTTTTAATTGACACACCCTACATCCTCAATTATTTGAGATGTTTGTCTTTGAAGTAGGGCAGACGGTTAGGGGTGTGATGAAATACTTATTTCAATTTCAAACCCTTAACAAATCCGCCTTCAGCAGCATGGATAATCTGCCTATCTGTTAAGAAACACATCTGTTGGTTGTGTGTCATCTCCGAAAACAGCATACCTCTCACACCCACCGATACACAGCCTACACCCTCACCCCTTATGGAGATTGATTGTGGTAAATCAGGCTTATACAAGTGCCTAACCCTTTCAAAGCAGCACATTGCTTTAATGTGCCATATCGTTCGCCAATGTCCCAAGCCTGTAGGGTCTTAGGGTCAGCATGATGCTTGAATAGAGTCATGGTGAGTTTCTCCTTATGGCTATATTCATCAGCTGTTCATGAATCATGACGACCAACGGCATTGTAGATTACAGTGTCCTGACAGGTGCCTACACACCATAGATCATGCTTGGCACTGCAGCACCAAAGAGCATGACACCAGACATATATGTGAACCTCCGTTCCTGTCACGGAACGTGCCCCATGTAGGCTCGTGTCTCCAACCTAAAGGGGTGGGTTTAGGAGGCCACCTAATCAGGCGACTCACGAAGCTATCATGTTTGTAGCATAACAACATCGGGGCTGCATATTTTGTTGGGGGTGTACCTCATGAATGGTTTCAGATCTTAAATATAATTATGTGACACGATCTGCAAAAAGGGACCTTGTTTCAGGTTGCACTGAGATCCCATGCCACATATTTGCTCATGTTTTTACGTTTTCATCAGGCCTTTTTTTACAGCTGATGAAGAGGTGGGTAGTCACAATGTATTTAGGTGAGTGCATGTTTTAAGAATACTCAGCATTTGAACAAAATGCTCTGGTTTATAGGAATAAGATGCGGTGAAAGAAGATACACGTATCTCTCCATCTTGGGTGTGCATGCTGCCTGCTTTAGAAAATGTCAGCACGTTTGGCACATAATTCTACATGCCTGTCTTTGTGATGTGCTTTTTCAAGTGCATCAGTGACATGTATTCCTGATCATGAAGATGAGAATAAAGACATGATTCCGTGCCGTATTCCTAAACGAGGTTATCCCGTGTCATTTCTGAGACAATACAACTTCTATGTCATCTTTATCAAGAACATAGGTCATATATATAAGAATATAGGTCATTGCCATTCTACCATTCTACATTTCCGTAGGCAGAGATACTTTGTTAATTGAGAGACAGGTGAAGATGTAAACTTTAAGGTGTGCCATTTAGTCATACATATTCAGTTCCCTATAAAGTATCACTAAGGTATGATATGCATGTATTGTAACTCAAGAATCTCTTTTATATCATATACAAGACATCTCCCATCTTATCTCCCATGATACCACTTACCAATACTTCCTCATTTCAATCTAGAATATTGGAAAGAGTATAGGATATAGGCTCAGAATATAGAACATTGGCTCAGAAACCTCCGACATACATGGGGAGACAGACATTGCGAAATCCATCTTGGTGTTCCCTGAACCATCGAGGGATTTCCCGACAAGAAATGATATCTACTATTACACCTCTACACTCCTCAAATATTACTCGTCCGCCTCTCCTCACCCACACACCCCCTCCCTGGCTACTCCCAGCCCCACCCTGCCTATGTACCCAGGCCTCAGGGGGTAAGGTTACCTCAGATAAGAAGGCCATGCAGGTGTCAGGTGAGATATCTGAAGTATAAAGGTGAAAACCCTGCTATCAGGTAGCAGGTAGGTGAAGTAAAGCACACAATACCCCTTTGATAAGAAGGCTGTAGGGGGAGCTTCTTGTGTGGGGGAGATCAACGTATTCAATGTCACCCAATTAGGTCCCGAGATTGTGTCAAATCAGCATCTGACTATACTTTTTAATCAGCTTGCTGATATTTAATACCAGAGGGAAGAGGACTGGGTGCAGACTGGATACCACGCCCTCAGTGCACATAAAAGAGGGGCTGCAACTCTTGTAAGGTATCCTTGGCTTTGTATTGCCGTTAGATCTGCTTCTGCAGTGAAAACGGGGTAAGTGATATGCCGAGGTACAAAGGTTAACTAAGGGCCCATCTGAACTTCTATGAATGTTTCTTTTTGATTCATCTAATTCGCTTATTCGCTCAAAAGTTCTGCTGAAGGCAATTCTTCTTCTGAAAGAGCATACCAATCAGTATCAAACATGGACGTATGTCAGCCAGGTTTCGGGGGTTTTACAATGCCAATTGCTACCCAGGTGCAGGCTGTGAATTGCTTAATATATGGGGCCTTTCTCTCTTTGGAAATAAAGAGTAAAAATGTTACTTCTCATATATGTGAAATGCAGTAACAAGTAGCCCCTGTAGAAATACAAAGTGTATAACCAACACCCAAAGGTGCTCTACAGCACTGTATTTCTAAAAGAAAACGTGATCATTTCGAGGGAGAAAAACACAGCTGCCGGCTGGTACACTTCTGTCACTGCCCTCCCTTATCTCAGAGTGATTTCCCAAGGTTCTCAAAACTCCCCTGATCCTCATCCTCCCCTGCCCCTCTTTATCATCCCACACAGCTATAGACTGGGCATGAAGCTTCACTGAGCCCCTGGTTTATGATGTATGCCACAATGGCAGGACTTTTTAAATAATTGAGTGAGATCTATTTGTAAATAGGGAGATTGCATGCGCCCATGTCCTATTTGAATACTAGATATTACGGAATTGAATAAACAAAACTAATCGCTAGAGAAATCAAGCAGAGAAGCACTGCAAATATCATCAGTTACCCTATTAGCAATTTCTCTAGGGCACGTGGAGAGTACAAGTTTTGTTCAACATGCACCCAGCCATACTGTCTGGCCGCTCTCTAAATCAAAACCAAAAGTCATGTATCATTCTTATTGAATTTTAGAGGACGTCATGTGTTACATTTAAAGATAACTATATCAGGCCAAATAAAAAAGGTGTGTTTCAGGTTACCCGACCATACCAGGGCCAACCCTAGAAATTGTTATCCAAATTTTGAAAAGAAATCTACATTTTTAATAGCTTTGGGACTATTTCAGAGTCAATTTGAAAATTCACGAGTCAATGCCATTGTCAGCAAGTCGGAACCTAAGTTTGTGAGCCAACTTATGGGTGTTTTGCCTAAGTTTAAAAAAAAAGGGGGGGAAAAACGAAATTCGACTTACCCTACCTAGATCTTTAGACCATGTAGCCTAAAACACACCTCTCTTTTTTTGGCCTTTGCCTAAATGGATCCCCATGCCTAGATATAAAGTCTAATCCAATTAGTGTTAAGTGAGCTGTGAGTTTTGTGAGGGGTAATACAGCTTTTGGTATGATCTACACCTGGTGGTCATTTGATGGGCAGGTTTTAGGGTGCTGGTGACTGTATATTGTGCAATCTCTGGTTTATGCCATCGTCCGTTGTCTTGTTAGTGTCTGGTTAATGTCTGAGTAACGCAGCCACGTGGTATAAAGGTTGTTAACTAACGGGTGCCATATAGCTAGGGCTGAAGTACACCATCTAATATGACCTCACTCTGCTATAACCCAGCACCAAAGGCTTACCACTATATGTACAGGGCGATACCACATACCCATAGAACTGCCTCAGACACAAATCAACCTTCACTGTTCCTATTATCATAAATCAGTGTGAGTTTAGAAAGCGGAGACGGCTCCCAGTGCTTCGATGTCACCCTGGAACAAATTAAGAGTAATTTCTTTCAGATCTTGTGAGTTTTATGTAATTGTTTTAAAACCTGAAGCCTGTCAGTGAGGCTTAATCTGCTCACTTCTCAGCCCCTTGACAAAGACAAGCTGCTCCAAGCTGCTCCCCACACAGGGTGTAATTGAGTCATTGATTAATGTGTCCTCTTAAGACAATTGGACTGTGAGACCACAGCAGAGTGATGCTGCAAGAAGGGCGGTTTAATCACCCGGCCTCCCACTCTGTTACCCGGCGGTAACTCCCTCCGCTATCAATCAGCTAGACAAATCCAGCCACTAATGGCCAGAAAAAATGTGGTGGGAAAATAAAGAGAAGAACTATTAATGTGCCATCTTTCTAATTATGTCGTTTTCATTCTAGATTGAGGACACAAATTGTTTTCCTGATGGCCTTTCTACGCCGATGACATACCTAGTATGCGCATCCCTCTCAATGTGGGTTTCAATTATCTCCGCCTGTTCCTGATACCCATGATGGAAAGCATGTTTTTGGGTGCGGCTATTTTTAAGCAATACAAACACCAGAGCCACCACCAGGGGTGTCTGTTTAGGACCAGCAGCCAGTATCTGACTCCCTCCGCCTCAGGAGCCCACTTGAGGCACTCCTCCTGCTGATCTGTAGCGACACCGAGCGGCACTCACTGGTACTACAGTGGTCACATGATGGCCACAGACGCCGCCCTTAAACACGTGGCCTCCCACACCCAATCCACGCAGATCCGATTAACCTTCTACCTGCAGCCGCGCCACACAGGGGGCGCCAGGCGTCTCATCATTATCAACACCACCCACGTGTGGCGGGGCAAGGGGCGGGGGAGGGAGAGGGGGGAGAGAGAGGTAGGGGGTAAAGGGATGAGTGAGAGGACAGGTGTGAAGGAAGGGGAGGGATGTGATGGCCTGGGATAGATGGATGATGGGTAGGGAGGGATGTGTAATGGGTAGGGAGGGCATAATGGACAAGAGAGGGGTGTGAATGAATGGTGCCGATATAGTTGATTGGAAGTGTTCGGATGAACTGTTAAGAGAAAGGGATTGTGAAGAGAAAGGAGGGGTAAGATCGAAAGAGAATGCTAGATAAGGTAAAGGAGAGTGCAAAGGCAGGTGGTATCGAATGTGATTTTAGGGAGCGGTATGGTACTTTCTGGGGAATTCAGAGACTAAAGTGGATAGGATGGGAGGTTTGAGGAGAAGTGTTGGTAAAAGAGGCATATATCATGGGATAGGAAAGGGAGCATGCAAAGCTTAGTAGGAAGGACTACAAGTAAACTATTATAAAAGGAAACAAAAATGGGTGGGGGGTTGAACTAGAATGTGTAGGGAGTATGATGTGTCAATGCTGGGGAAAGTGAGCTAGTAAGGGGTAGAAACAATGGATATATTTATATAAGGACGGTTTACACCAAACGGGAGGAGAGATGCACAGACCAGGGCAGGTCACTTCAGGCCGGACAGGAGAAGGTATCAGGTGGAGGATTGGTCAGCCACAGCAGCAGCAGTAGCAGCAGGAGGAGGCCACAGCTGTGCTCCTCCAGGGTGTAGGGTTCCCAAACATGTACAAAAAGACACAACCCCAAATGTGGCCTTGGAAATGCACACCATGGATGTGAGCGGCAGGGCAAGTTGTCCCTTTGAGCTGTCAATAGGCCGAGTATTGATGGTATGGGGGAGCATTGAGGTTCACACACGAGTAGGCCAATTGGGACGCAGGGTTGGGTCACGTGACATAGCCTAGAGACAGACCCTGAGCCGTGCACGATTTGCCGCCACAGGAAGAGGGCAGGAGGCTGTGGGGTTAAAA
Organism: Harmothoe impar; assembly: GCA_947462335.1. Lineage (NCBI taxonomy): Eukaryota > Metazoa > Annelida > Polychaeta > Phyllodocida > Polynoidae > Harmothoe > Harmothoe impar. Next base: position 25,739,274 of record OX381711.1, read on the forward strand.
GGGGTGATCTGCCACAGGCAGGGATGGGCAGGGGAGTGGGCGATATTTCAGTGATCTGAGAAATCAGGCAGGGACAGCTCTATAGTGCTGACCTTGACCACCAGGGGTGTGAGGATCAAGGGGGGGATCCTCCCGAGGTCATGTAACAAATGTGAAGGTCAGACCCAGGGAGGTGTATCTAGAGAAAGGGGAGGGTTCTATATCCAGTGTACCGGTCTGGATATGGGACTGACGGGTAAGAGGTAGGGATAGAGCTAGTGGTGAGTCAGTCAGACAGTGAGTCAGTGAGACACTGAGACAGTGAGACAGTGAGTCAGTGAGTCAGTGAAACAGTGAGTCAGTGACCAATGAGACATATGATTGCACTTAAAAGGGACTGTAGCTGTAGTCTGGTGTATCCAGTTTATCAAGTAAAGTTGTCAGGGTAGTAGTATAGGAAAGGTGTACACTGTGAGCCATACACTTTGGTAAAGCAAGAAATAGAAGGATAGAAAGGGCAGGATAGGAAACAAGCTCCAGGCATATGAAGTCAAAATCAAGGACAGGGGGAATAATTGGTCCAACGTATAAAACTGGATTCTGTGATATTATAGAGTGTATACATCAGATCAGAGTAAGGGACACGTAGCCTCCTTGAATCCTGGATGATATCACGTTAGGAGGTAAGCAGTGCTAAGGGCGTCTGATAAGAAACTCGTCCCTTATCAGTGCAGGCTGAGTACCTGAGACACACCAGGTCCTCATACAGACTACTGTCGTCTGCGCCTCTCTAACCCTTTAAGGGCTGCATAGTGCTTTAATGCACTATTCTCTTCGTTGTCATGATGCATTAATGCAGCCTGGTGAATAACTCGCCAGTGGAGCAATCACGCATCACGCTGCCTCTATGGGGTCTGACGGGTTGGCATGATGCATGATTACAGCCCTGGTGAGTAGACTCCTAAGGGCTGCATGAATGCATCATGACGACAACTGGGGTATTAAAGTAATATGCGGCCCTTAAAGGGCGTACATAAAACCTGAGATTGCTTTGAACCGCCGCCGTCGCCCTTTTTCACACCCGCCAAATCAAATCAGGCAATCATCCAATCAAGCAATCAAACCTTGCGCCGACTGCCTCTCCGGCTGCAAGGCTTAATAGCGAACAAGCAATCGCAGGAAAATCATCCTGCGAGGAGACAATTGGGTTCCGTTCACCATAATCCACTTCAGTTTAGGCTTTTTATTGCCTTTGTCTTAAAAAGGTCGCTTCTGGCACGGTACTATAAGAAGGCAGACGGAGATGCCACCATTTCTATCTGCAGCTGAATAGGAGGGTGTCAGACTCAGTGAATTACGTTGTAAGGGGCTTGGCAGAAAGTCGTCTGCTTCTGAATAACAACAGAAAACATCATCAAAGAGCCGAGTCGGCGGGAAGACGCCGACCGAGGCCTCTCCAAATCACCGCCTGAATGGAATTCTGGCCCAAAGTTGAAGTTGATCAAAAAGCTATTAGTTACTGTTTCAAAGACTCAAGGACAAATCGGCTGAAGCTTTCCAAGTGGCTTATCAGGAGCTGCCGCTGCTGGTTTGACGCAGTTTACGTTGGGTGCAGGTTTTAACTTAATGTGCTTGTCTTTTCTTTCAGTACTTCACATAGCTCGTGTCTGTATGCCTACATTGATTTGGATAGTTGTGTGTAGTATTGAAGTGATGACTCATTGAATAGGGCACGGGCCATCCAAAAATACCAAATTGCCTTCCTGCACGTAAGCAGTCAGTGAAAGCAGAAGTTATCTTAAATGTTATCCTGACTTTGTACGGGGCTATAGCCTTTGATGACTACATAGATGAGAGTTTACTCATAGTTCAAACAAGTATAAGTTGTAGGTGCAGGGAGTGCAGGGGTACAGGGGTGAAGGGGGTGAAGGGGGGTGTAGGGGAGTAGGGGTTATGGGGTAGAGGGGGTGTAGGGGTATAGGTATAGGTGTGTAGGGGTAGGGGTGTAGGGGTGCAGAATTTGCAGGGGTGTAGGGGTGCAGGGGTATAGAAGGCACTGGGAGGGCAGGGGTGGAAGGGGTGCAGGGAGTGCAATGGATGGAAGGGAGTGCAGAGAGTGCAGGGGGTGCAGTGAGTGCAGGGGGTGAAGTGAGTGCAGGGGGTGCTACAAGGGGCAGACATAATAGGATTATCCTAAAACATTGGCAAGTGGCCACAGCACAGCAGCGTATACTGTATAGACACTGTTGGCCGGGACAGCATATCATGAACTAAAACTGTTGTTCTAAGCAGCTTAAACGCATATTATGGGGATCTAACGGCTTTGTGCTGGTGACTTAAACAGCAGGGAGCCTGAACACTGTATACTCTGGTAAACCAGGTGCCTAGATCCTGGGTGTTGTTCTAATACATCACAATTAACCATAGTGCAATATGGATACCATTAGAACAGTGCAGAAGGGGACGGTAGTAGGATTCGATGTGGGCGGGAGGTCCTGTGGAGGACAGATGAAATGAGGGGTCACTTCCTATCTTATTCTCAATGTGAATGGTTTGTACACAGGTGCAGTAAATGATACAACCTCCGAACCCTACTCTACACAGTTTCTAGCACTGTAACTTTGTCCTTCAGCAAGTAAAATCATGCCTTGTATAAACCCTCTACCTGATGGTCAAAGTGTAGGACACACCCCTTAACCTTAATGTATACAACCCCCTTTTGAATGAGAGAGATCCTTTTCTAGTTCTGGTGCAATCTTACAAATGTCCCGAAGTAATGTGATAGACATAATACAGGAGTAAATCGCAGACAGGATAGACTGAAAGGAACGGGCGGGAAAAACTTAAAATGTGGGGCATAAAACGGCAGACGACATTTAGCCCGTTTCTCTTTGAATACGGCTCTTTCAAAAAATGGAGGAGATAATGGCTGCCAGTTGGTTGAGGTCTACAAGACAACAGCTGTGGCCGTTCCATATGGTCAATTAGTGAGAAGTCTCTCGATTCCCATATAGCTATAAAGACCTTTAACAAAGTGGGCTGAAAACGTGACATATTCACATCTCCATTATCTCACACGGCCTGGGAAGCAGCAGGCCTCGGGGGGAGCTGCTTAAAGTACAGTCCCCGCTTAATGAGCCCCTCCTCCAGGGCACCAGGCAGCAGCACACCTGTGTTATTATATATATACGACTTTTTATTTTATCATTAGTTTAAAAAAATATATATTATCAGTTTGGCAGGTATGAGACGTGATGTGCCGACAAAAACACCACTCTGCACTCATGTTGTGGATGTGAAGTCCTTGTGGAGGGGACGGAAGGCACGTTCCGGGGTGTCCTGAAGCTTGTGTGTTACACATCTTCTAGTTGTCTCTGACAGTATAAAGGCTCTCCAGCTGGTAGTTTATTTCCCCGTTTCCAGAGCAGCTAACTTTTTATATATGTATATCTTATCAGTGCCCACCACTTGAAGGCAGCCTGTGATTGAAGAGTGTAGTTGCTACTTACTGTGGTTGGAGAGCGGACGGCGTCCGTGCGGTGCTGGAGACGAGCGTATTTAACAACACCAAGGTCCAGTAAAGTTTTCCTCCAGGAGGTGGATGGGCAGCAGGTGCCGGCCCTGTGTCAGCAGCAGTATAGTATAGAGTAACCTCCTCCGCCTAACTCTCCTCCAGTCCACGTCAACTTGGTTTCTGTGAGTATCGTCAACTTTAACGTCTGCTTTTATACCGCGCACCACGACGCATGTGCGCGCGCTGTGACGTCACGGTAGCAGCTCGGGCTGGGAGTGGGGGGAGGGAGTTGCTCACTGATACCGGCGTCTGGGGACAGGAGCCGCAGCGCCCCCAGTGTGTGTGGCAGTAGTTGGAACTATTACAGGCTGTTCTGCACGTTGTAACGTGTGCGGCATGGCACCATAAGCGTGGGCGTAATAGGGTGTGTGTGTGTAGGGGGGGGGGGGGGGGGGGGTTAGAAGAACAGGGGGATCACTGCCTCCAGGACTGATACAAGTGAATGGGGGAGGACGGAGAGAACAGGGGATGATTGTGCTGCATGCATACCGGGCACAGGACGCCAGTGTTAATCTCAGCTCAACTAAATGCTTTCTGAATGTTCCTGTTGTCGGCTTTAGTTCCCCTGATGGCCGCCGCTGGCGCTGCAGCACCAGCAGCAGCGTCCGCCGCTGGTTCCTCGGTCGTCGCTGGGAGCCGTCGTTTTCTGGGGGCGATCTGTTACGTCATCACTTTCCGCCCACCTATTCCTGTGACGTCACAACCCTGTGAGCACATCATTTTTCCACCCACATCACACTGAAGACCGGGACTGAAGAAAGGCAAATTCTCAGCCGCCGAGAAATTTCGTTTCTTATCATCACCTAACAAGTGTAATTATATTCCTCCCTATTGCCTTATGCATAGCTTCCCTGACCATTGTACTATAGTGGCGCAGAGTTAGATTAATGATAACTGCCCTCGGCCCACACCATTTAACTTACTCTGCCTTCCTGTATCTACTAACCACAGCAGCTAGACAATGCAGCCAGACAATGCCCTCAATTTCTTTGGCCAATTAATAAAATCGCTCGATAAAGGATTGACGCAAGAAGCCAGATACTCTAATCATAATGGAGTCAATTCTCAAAAGTGTTTGGTAAGTCTAACAGCCAATTCCCAATTGCACGCCATTCAAACCGGAAGAAAGGGTGACATGGGCTTCCGGTTGTTTGATAAGGTTAGTAAACAGCACAGGTCAGCACAAGCCGTGGGAGAGGGTGGGAGAGGGTCAGCAGGGGGGGGGGCAGCGGGAGGGGAGAAGTGCAGTTTTTTTCATGTTTTTATCATTGGCTTCCTCGATTGGTCCTCGATTGGTCCCCGATTAGCACTTGCTTGGTCGTTTCCCGCCAAAACTAAAAGTCTGCTGCTCTGCCGTCAGTCGGCTCGTCAGTGTCGTTGTCACACCTTTAATCATCGCCCATTTGGCCATGTGTCAAAATGTCACGCTGGGAATTAATTGTTGTCTCATGGACCACACATCTCGCTCACTCAAAACAACAATTATTTTTACTTTTATTTCCTGCGCTCTGTGTGGTGTTTTTACAGCAGCAAATATTACCCACCGACCTCTGGGCCTCCTTTTGAGGCGAGCCTGGCAGGCCCAGCATGTCTCTGGTGAGCCGCATTTAGACCTAACCTGGACTTCTCCAAGTGTTTCTTTCTTTCCCATCTTAACACCTAATCTCCCCTCACTTCTATACTTAAAGTGTTACTGTAAAATGTGTAAATGATATATATATATTGTCACCTCTCATCCTGGACATCCCGGAGACTGATTCATAACACATCATGAACCCATTGGGGGGGGGGGGGGGGAGGGTCCTCAAAACGTTCATGGAGGTAAATTCATGAGGCCTCACAAGTACCTAGAAATTGACTTATGGGCAGCGCCGTTGAATCACGCACTATTGAAACGACTCTGTGATAGCCCAAAACTGGCCTGAAATATGAACACAATTTCAAATTGGATGATAATAATTTTAGGATCGACCCTGCTTTTTTGGGGACATAGGGACGGGTAACATGAAACACAATTATCTCTTTTTTTTGGCCTTGAAAAATACATAAAATGTTTCAAGGTAGGGGGGGCGGGGGGCTGTATCCGCCCCTGACACTTGTTATCAGGCAGCAACCTGTTCCCATCAGGGGGTTGGGAGCTGATACAACCGGCTACAATTGCCGCTTCCTCCGCCTCTATTTCCTGTCCTCTTTTATTAGCACCCCGATGAATAGCCCCCAATCACCTCTCCTCACACAAAAAGTAAAACAGAAGCAAAGACGGAGAAGGAGGAGCTGAGAGGAGGGGAACGACCGTCAGACGTGAGGCCTTGCTAGCTGTAAGATAACCAGTGGACAATGACTCAACTCTCTTACAGGAGGATTGTTTTCCTGAGCAGTAATAAAAAAGGTGCACGACTCAAATACACAGCATTGAGTCATAAATTGGTTTCTTTATCACAGGTTTCACAAACTAAAGGTCCTGAGCATCCTATTTAGCCGCCATTGTTGGCAGTGCTGTGGTTTCTTTAGCAGCAATATCCTTTGTTAATCCCAGTGCTTATGGTGGAAACTTCTTGCACTGATTTAATTGTCGTTATTCTATAAATACATTAATAGATTATGGGCTTTCTATGTCCAGGTTATTGTCCATTTAAATGAGCATCAGAAACTCAACTCTGTTTTTAATATCGGTTTTTATGTTGGATTATCTGTATTAATTCTTTTGTATTGGCCTGAACACAATGTTTACCAGACTTAGACCACTTGAGGAGAGAGAGTTTTATTAATTGCACAACTAAGTTATTGCTGATCAAAACAAATAGACTTATTTCTCCCAGTATTGATGATGTAGAGAAATAACTTGATTCGAGAAGGAGTTGGTTTCATACATGATCAGGGCTAACCTTGTAACCATATGGGTGTGAATGGTCTTCTTCTGTTCTACATTAAACAGTTAAATAGAGATGTATAAAGGACTGACTAGCTCCAGGGGCATGAACAGAAGGCTCAGGTAGAAGTCGGTGCCGGGTAATAGCTAGGGATGTCATCGATACTCACTATATCGCCATATCGTTATTCCTGACATGATTATGTAAATCGGATCGACATTTCCGTTATATCGATATATTTGACCAGCTAAATTTCAGCTTTCTAATAGTGATAAAAATTCTCAAATATTCCCATTAGAGGCGAAGCAATGGTAATTTAAGAAATATAATACAAATTGGCATGAAAATGGGGTTGTAATCGGGACATTCCAGATCTGATATGAGAAAGATAACATATGTCTATATAGATGTTGTGTGAGAGCCCGGTCCTTTGTCATATCCTGCATACATATTATTATTTACAGTATAATATAAGAATTTTTTGGCCACAAAACAAGATAATATAACGTCTCCAAATATCGACATATATCGAAATATCGAGACCAAGAATAGTGATAATCGGAATCGGTAAAAAGTGCATGTCAATGACATCCCGAGTAATAGCCCCCGATTTGAACTGCTTGTGTAGTTTAAGTACTGTGATTCACTGCAGCTGGTTCAAGTATGAACTACTAAATTTAAACACCTTTAACCAATGTACATTTCACAATAGCAATATATCAAGTGGTTATAATGAAATGCAATATATTCTGTACAGCGTACCTGGATTTGGAATCGAATCATTAAATTTCTTATGTGAAAATAAACGCTTTAGATTACGGACTGACTTGGGACTAAGTAGCTAGTTTCAGGTGATGTCAGGTTTTAATTATGAGCAAAACAGTACAGAAATGCAAGCTAACTGGCTCAACATGAGTATTTGTTTTGTTATTAATTCTCAGTAATCGTATTGACCGGAAACCAATAGTTCATATAACCATCCAATTTTGTATGCGCCAGTAACATAAAGCACGGGTATTGATGAATAATATGAGTGTTTCTGACTAGTAATCAAATGAAATGAGATATATGATTTGCATAATTTTAATGATCCATTGTTTACATATAAACTATTGCTTACTTTTCTATAAAACTACGACTTGATTTCTCACTTACCCGGTCATGACTATTAGCAAAGCAGCCTATTAATAGACATGCATAGCTTTCTTTTAGCAATATATAAAATACATTGTTTTCATGGATAGAAGCACATGTATGTCGACCATTCAAGAAAAGTGTAAGGGACATTCCTTCTTCAAAAACAAGCACACCCATGTCATTTATATTTAATGATATCTCTCAAGGACAACGGTTCTAGAAATGCACCAAATAGTGTCGAAGTTAATCTCTATCTTCGTTAAATCTAATGAAGTATTGTTACCATGGAAACATTTCTATTTGGCACTAAATGGACGCTAGTCTCTATGGCGGGATATATATTTGGCCCTGATACTAATTTACTAATAAATGCTCTCTAAACAACTACTATTTATAAAGACCTTTGCTACGAGTTCGGGCAAAAGAACTCTATCAAAATACATACTATCTATATACCCATGATCAAGGATATACACAATACTAATCATAAAATCCAATGCCCTGATTTCAGTAGAACTGTTTCAAGCTGGTTACCCTTTTTAGCATATTCAAATTGTATTGTTTCTTGTGTGGGTGGACAAGTCGTGTAATCGGCAGTGGACAAGGGTCCATCCTAGGCCCAGCCCCCAAGCCCCGACTCGTGCCGACCAGAATGCACCTGGGATCTCACCACTCGCTGCCCGACAGTCTCGCCGGCTCTCGTCCTGCCGCGAGACTGTCACGTGACAGGAAATTAGAAGCTGAGGTGCGGGATCAGTGAGGGGTGGTTGACACCAGAGGGCTCTGGTGACCGGGTGACAGTCAATCCCTGCCCGATGCGTCCCCAAGCTAAAGGCCGGCCCAGGACAGACACGTGGAAACATCAGTAGGGGAAACTGACTACCATTTTTGCTGTTTTTGTGTGTGATGATTCAAGTGTCAGAGACAGAAAGCTTTCCTGTCACTTATGGCTATATGGGCACACAAGGACTGGAATGTATATATGACTTGGTAGCCTAGACTTGTATCCGTTCTATGGATGTGTTGGTTCCCCTCCCCTTTGAATTTCAAAATATAACCCAGCTAAGTCTATGATCAGTTTTAATCAACTATATGCACTATAACCAGCTAGGTGGCAATCGCGGATTTACCTGAAAAGAATATTTTGGACATGAAATCATTTACTGTGCCCCGTCACTAAACATGTTTAATTCTAAGCACAATTTATCCGAACGTGTTTTGATGTAAAAGTGTTCAACAACCTGCTGACCATATAATTAGGGGAAACACCTCACTGAAGGGGTGGGGGTGTAGCCTATCTATATAGATTCTGTGAGGAGCCAATGGCATTGCTACCCCCTCCCTCTTCCCCCATGAGATACTAACAATACAAACTAAAGTTGTGATATGATAAGGCAGACGCCCCACGATGATCACAAAAAGTGCTGAACAACCAGTTTAGTATAGAACCGACCTCTCCATCTATACTATCCTTATCGCCCTTTCCGCTCTCTCCACATCATGCCGGCCGACAACAGTTTAAAAAGATGCTGCATCTAGTCTTAAATTGGTAGGGTAGTATTTTGGCGTGTTGTCAAGTAGTTTATGGTTGGCATTTAGATGATAAAGTAGGTCTTGCCCAGGACTCATGCATCTACCGTAATGTAGAGGGGATATATTTGATAATTCATTTTATTTTGCTTCCTACTCAACTGGTTTCCATCATGCAGCCTACACTGAAAATCCATAGGTAGGTTGGTCATATGAGTGTTAGTCACAATGGCAAAGTTATATTCAAAAATGACCAAGGGGTCAGTCAGTAGTGGCTAACCTAGGTTTAATCATTGGTGTGTTGTGTTTGTATACCACTAGTTGGGGCCACCTGTGATGACCACTCAGCGGCTCCCTCTGGAAATAAAAAGACTAAGCTGGGTTGGTCAGTACTGACCAACCTGACAATAATAACTAATCTAGGTTGGTCGTATAGGGAGCCAAAAATGACTAACTGGGTTAGGCACTAGTAACTGAGAGATTGGCCATATAGGGAACCTAGGAATATCAGTGCATGTACACACATGACTACATGTAGATAGAGTAACACGCTATTAGCCTGATTAAATAACCAGTTGGGAAGCAGTGCGCAACATGTGGAGGGTATTCCGATCTTTTGCAAATTCGAACTGTACTGTGTTCCAAACAGTTGAGGAGTGTATACTACTTTGGGGATGAGGGACGATCAATTGTTAAATCCATGAGCAATAAGAGCTTATAGGCACGAGCCACCATAAGCCTGAGCCATGGTCAGTTGTCAGGTTGTATCTGCGGAGCGTGCCCTCCAAAAGTAATATTTAGCCTACATCTGATAATTAGACCAAATTTATATAATTATGATACACTATAGATATCGAGATTAACCAAAGTAGGTAGGAGCCCAAGCATGGTGTTAGTGATTCAGTTTTAGGCCAAAAAAAAGAAAGGTGTGTTTCAGGTTACATAGTCTGAAAATCTAGGTAGGGTAGGTCGGATTTTTTTTTTTTACTTTGGCCTGAAGAGTACCCAAAACTGACTCACAAACTTCAGCGCTGACTCGTCGACAAGGCGTCGACTTGTCAACTATCAAATTGACTCTGAAATAGCCCCAAGATTGTTTTATAAAGACAGATTGATCCCATGGCCTGAAAAGTACCTAACAATTGACTCGCAAACTTCTTCACTGACTCGCCAACACTGGCATCAACTCGTGGTCCATATAATTGACTCTGAAATAGCCCCAAAATTACTTAAAATATACTTCTTTTTTTCAAAATTGGATAAACATTTCTAGGGTCGGCCCTGTTTTGCTAGGTAGGGTCAGGTAACCTGAAACACACCTTTTTTTTGGCCTTATGAAGAAAATTTTAAACAATGTTAATGCCAATGCAGTAATGGGGGTTATGCATGTCCTTTCCAGCATCCTCCAGCATTCATCACCTCTTTCATATGAAAAATCGTTTGATTTGGTTAAATGTTTAAGTTCTCTCATTTGCGGAAATGGCAATGCAGTAAATAATGGTGGTTAACAATTACGATGTTTGTTATCGATGATCATTTTTGCTTCAAATTGATCTTGTGGGATGCTCATTTAATTGGGAAAGAGAGTTATTATAAATACTGTGACATTTATGTGAGAAGCTGTTGGATGCGGAATAATGCTGATATGAATGTCTTAAATTCCCATGTGTCTTTTAAGTTAATGGATAATACTAACTTCCTCTAGCTAGTTAACCCTTTCAAGGTCACATATGATGATGCACTATGATCTTTGTCGTCATGATGCATGAATTAAAACTCGCCAGTGCTGGATTAATGTATCATGCCGACCCTATATGGGGTTGATACACTAGGGTAGGGTCCAGGTGCCGTGTGGTTGTAGTCATGTATGTCATGCATCATGACGAGAAAGGGCATAAAACAGTAATGCACCATGCGAACCTAAAAGGGTTTACTATAGAAAGAAGGCCTAGAGATGCGGCCCTCGACAGCCTTGAAATATCATGTTTCTAATCGCGCATTTAAGGATTTGCAGAAGCTGTATGAGGACCATGTGTGTGTTTATAACGCGTATGGCAGACACGTAACCTCCCCGTAGCGGCCCCATTAGGGCAGATTATCGAGCATCCCATTGCTGTATTGTACCTCACATTGTATAACTAATCAGTGCTTGCTTGCACTCACCTAATCATCTTACCATGTTATAGAGATACCCTTATCCAATATCCCGGCCAATACCCCAGAATGTAAAGAGACTCGAATGGGTAATACACTAGGGCATAGAGCATACAGAAAAATGAGCTTCGCTACCAAGCGCTTGCCAAATTGATATTGATAGCTCCCTGATGGACTCTTCGGTCATATTGCGGGTTCAGATGTCGCTGTGCGACTATAGATAGGTTTTACCTTTTTATCTTGTACATGTACATACATTGTAGAGTCACTCTCCCTCTTAATGTACTGCCGTAAGTCTAATGCCCTTACCTAGAATCACGTCAAGAACCCTAGAAACACTGTGTGTACTAGTAGTTCTTAGCCATGGTAAAAGCCACCGCCCACAGCACCCTTAGCAGCTGATCCCCCGAACATCTCCTATAGCGATGAATCGGTTTTCTCCGTATGGGCGGCCATGTTAGCTCTGTACTCGCAATCTATCGTGAGACTTAGGCAGTGACCAGTCAGTCACACACCATAGCTTCCGGGGAACAGGCTACAATACGAGAGCAGAACCAAGATCTCACGAGATTGCTGGTGCTAGTGTACAGAGAGTGGCTGCGGGAACAAGTCCGCACCAGTTAGAGAGCTATAGCGATACTTCTGGTGGGTCCGTATGAGCGGCCATGTTAGTTCTGTCCTCGGAATATTTCCCGAGAATGAGCTTGGTACCAGACATCCACACACTATACCTTGCCAGAAAAGGGCTGCGTTCCGAGAGCAGAGCCAATATCTCACAAGTTTTGCGTTGCCCGCATCCACGTGTAGTTCCCGCGAACAAGTTCCCTCCCGTTTGATAGTTATAGGACGCCACTCTTTGGACTGCAGAAAAGGACCCTAAATTCAGACAGCAGCTAATTCTAGACACGCTGCTACATAGAAGTGAATGCTGACTATAATACAACATATAATCTATATGGTATTGTCAAATAAAATACATACATGTTTTCTTAAATACATATATAATTTTGTATGGAGGAAATGAGAATAGAAACGCGATTATGATATGGTAGGAGAGGAGTAGGTCTGGTTGCATTGCTGGCTACTAAAACCCAGTTGAGCCCGGTATCATACATGTTCAATGCTAAGGGGAGTACTTTAATTTGATATTCCCAAGCGCAGCCTTGCACCATATCGTTTGATAGATATTAATCTTTATAAACACCCGAAAAAATGAATATTACAGCATTTACGACAGCTAGATATAGAATACTGTATACTTGTGTATGGTACCTGGGGAACCTTTGTGCTGTCCGAAATTACCGGTAGGTACCATTTTGGTATTCTGAGAGTCATTGATATTACATAAAAATAACATATATGTAGAAATACCCATTTCCCACATTTAGAAAGATTTCAGGATTTGAGAGTAAACGGATGATCGAATAGAACGAAATTCGAAATACGAAGCACAAATTGTCAAGAATTGGGGTAGTGTACTCTACATTGAGATCAATTTGGTCTACTATATTGTTCTCTCATTTGCTGAGCAGGTGATATCAGGTCAATATTACAAGTTCCTCTCATGTTTTTATATCTATATATAGGGACTGCATGTCCAAATCAGCCGCATAGAAAACTGCGGACGCTGGCCTTAAACCCATCGTGCTGCTTCAGATATATATTTATTTTAGTTGTGCAATAGAGATAAAAATATATATACAAGTATCTATTTGTATGGGCTTACAGCCTCGGCCTTGTTCCACTCGTCCGGCCTTATGCCAGATAGGCTAGCAATTTGCATGGTCTGCTTTCTGGGCACAGCCTGACAAGTGTTTGAAACCTTTAACTTATTCTACATCTGAGGCACACTTCTCACTATTAGGCAATTGCTGCAGTGATGCCTTTATGCAGAATCGCTCAAAATAAGGAGGGAATTAATAGAAGAATTAACACACCTCTAAGCACAATAACAGCAAGCCTCTGTGCCTCCGGTGTGTGTCAAAAACGGGAAGGGCTGCGTGCCTAGATTACCAACTGATTCCTGCTGATTTGTCTTAGATCTGGATAAACACAATCCACAACTTAAACACTTCCTAAGCAGAATGTTTAAAGTTTTTCCTGGATGAGTTTCTTGTCCTTTTTGCTGTGCGAGTTCTTTGTCCTTTGAAGTTGCCCAATGGCAGATTACGTTTGAACGTGCGGAATCAAAGACACCCAGGGAGCTTGTTCTAAACAGGAAGTGACTGGTGTGCAGGTTCCTGTCAGATTCTGCTGAGTCATCGTGTCCACCACTCACTCCAGGACAACATGGCCATGTCCCCATCTACACCTGAGTTTGAGGGACAGCCCGTTACCCGGACATGTTCTAGGTCTCTACTTCCACTGAAGGATAGAAATATTAATGAGACCCCTAAGAAAGGTGTATTTCAAATGATCACACTAAAGTGAAATAGTGTCAGCGCTACACATCTTTCAAAGAAATCCTTTTTTCCCCCCTTTTTACCTAGCCTATAAATATAAAGAAGGTCATCCTTTAGTTGATGTGGCGAATTACGAGTTGGCGTGGATCTGACAAAATTCTGGCACACCTTTTGTTTGTGATTGACAGTCTTTAAGGCGGGGATATGAGTCTTTTTGTCAGGAGGGGGGGGGGCAGATTCAGCTTATAGCCCCACTTGGTCCCATTCCTTACTTCCTATTCTGTAAATCTGAGGGCCAAGTCGAATGCAAAGACTTTGGCACTTATCACTGTTACTAGCACATACATATAATGCAGTTTGTCCCTAAGCAAAAAGAACGTTTAACAGCGAGCCTAAATTTACTAAAATCCTATTCTATCAGTCTGAGAATGCACTTCAGTGTATCTGGTCCATGTTGCCTGTTCTTTTGGGAACTGCCAATAAAGCTCAATGTTCATGTCCTAATTGACCCGACGTTTACATGCCATCATTTTATTGTGTTCTAACCTCGTCTGACCAGACCTATAGGTCAAACGGCGGACAATATTGAAGCGGTTCTTTATAGCTATAGGATAAAGGCACCCTGAGTCGGACAGACACCTTGAGTTGGACAAGGACTTTGAATTGCATAATCAAAATACACAACTCACATATAAATGCAAACTAAATATGAAAATCCAGGTACTCTTCCCTCTAGCAAATACTTCAAACCACATAATTTATAACTCACTTCTTATATGATTCGATGATTGAACATGGGGTGTTTTTTTCAACATAAAACTCATGATGCAATTGGAAAATAGGTTTTCTTGTTCTGTTTGTTCTGTTTTTCTTATAATAGTTACATAATTCATTAGCCTGATAACAGAAATATAGTATGCATCTTTTGGGAGGGTCTATGTCAAGAAACATGAAGGTGTCCAACTTTAGGTGCAGTTTAACCTTTTGAAAGAGACATATTAGATGGAAATGTATTTATACTTAAATGATTTAGTTCATTGCAAATCCCTCAGATATAGAAGCTGTCAGATATGATGTGTCCAATGGTTCAACCGAAATTAGAATTAGTATCCATTTAGGGTGTCAATTCTAACAACTAAAGGTGAACATCTTTCCATTGACCAGGATCGTCCGAAATTGGTGCCTTTACCCTATCAGCGACTCTTTGTCCTACCTTTGCAGCGAAGGACACTTCATGTTTCCCTGGTCCTAGCGACGGGCCAATTCAGAAGACAGCCTTTGAAGATGTGGCTATTTAAGCGATATGCCGGGTTAAAAAGCGGGGTGACTCTGCAATTCTATTGTTTTGTTATTGCTTTTGCTGCTGATTATATGTGGGTTTATTGTTTTGAAATGTGTGTTGCGTTCTCATCTTTATTAGGTGGGGGTCAGGGTCATACAACAATGTAGCCTGGTGGCTAGGGATAGCGGAAGAATATCTAATGTAAAAGTATGTAATGAAATTTGCAAAGTAACATGTGCTAAACTCCCAGATACCCTTTTCTCATTGTGTGATTTTCATGCCTCCATAGTCAGCTGATGGCGGGGACCCTCAGGCACCAATTCCTGCTAAGAACATGAGCAGGATATCCGTTCTTTATCCTACTACACCTCTTGTCGTTAGGTTACACGCCTCTAATGGAGCCCTCAGACAGCCTGAATGCCCTCCTCAGTTCTTTACCATTCTTTACACCCCGTCAGTTCTATGGCGACCAAGTGGCCGTTTCGTGGACGGCGCTGTTCGTCTCTGTCACTGACACATGCCAATCTGAAACTCCTAAAGTCCTAAATGACCAGACACGGACACCCTAACCAGTGCCACCATTGTACGTTTCACACTACATTAGCACCTCCACACAGGAGAGCTACACTCCCCACATGACGTCACATGACGGAGGGAGCACGTCAAGGACCTCAGACCATCTTTTCTTCCCTCTTTATCAATGGAGATTTCCAAAAACTGCCTAGGCTTAGCTGTGACGCCAAGAATTAACCGGAACTCCACTTTGGTCCGCGCAGGCGCACAGCCCACCATGCGGGTCACATGATCAGGATGTTGGTCACATGACCCGCGGTAGGTGATCTGCCCCCTGGTGGTGTATGGGGTAACTGATCAAACAATGCCCCTTAATGACCAATCATTGTGCCGGGTGGAGGGTGGTGGGGAGGGGGAGGTAAGGGGGGGTACTCAGCCCAGCCCCAGCCCCCTGGAGACCCCCGGCCCGCCCTGGAGTGGATCATTGCCCACTTGAGTTGCTGCTCCGGGCGGGGGCAGGAGGGGCCGGGTAAACTCGGGTATGCGGCGTCTGTGCCCGGCTGTTAATCATGAGTCTGGCACCATGCCTAGCGGGAAATCACCGAGTTAATGGTGCACCCTGAAATCTGTGTTCCCATGGTTTATACTGCTTCCCTTTACACCCTCCAACATCCTCTCTCACCCCCTCCCCCCCCCCCCAACACTCCCGATCTCACCCTCCTCCCATTACCCTATAGCTAACAGCCGCCTGCCGCCCAATATGTTCACTCAGTGGTTAAACCATCCGGCTTAACACAGCAGAGTTTAGGCTTCACATTTTAACCTAATTTTGTATTTTGTAATTTGATTTGACAGTAGGCTGAATGTCTATAAACCTGCGAGAAAATCCCCACATTGATCATTGAAGGTCAGAAGCCTCAAAGCATTGTGAACTGTAAACAAAGGAATTTACCTTTGGACAACCCTATGGAATATGAATGCTGCTGGTTGCTTTTAGTTTGTGATATCGTCCTATATGTTCTTACATGGTGTTTAGAAAAAGAAAGCAATCAGAGGATGCTCTCACCTGTTCCTAGACCACAACATCATAATAATCATTATTGGGTCATTAAGGTGATTGCATTACTCTATACACACACCCATTGCAGTGTATTGGGTGATCATGTTAACAGGGGTAGTCAATCATGGCCCAGCCTGGCATGCTGTTGCACGAGGTGGGCGTAGTTGATATCAACATTAATTAGATAATAGTGATAAGATAATACAGCCATGAACAACACAGTACACACCAAACTGCCAACAGTTACACACACAGATAGAGACGACAAGGGTTACGATTACAACATGGTTACCCGTAATTTGTCACGATTCTTAGACCCTGTTACAACCATTACGATTTTATGAATAAAACCTCGATTTTTTTCTGTTGATTATAGGCCTATAATGTGATTAATAGTGATGTCATTTTAAATATTGATCCCTGGGCCTCACCTAGGTGAGATGGTGACGTGTTGTGGTAGGCCTACTGTAGAGGTGGGATGTGTGGGTGTGCATTGAAGAATAACGACACAAGCGTATATATATATATTGTAGCATCCACGGAGGTCCGCCGCTGGAGGCCCGGCGGCGGAGGTCCGGCAGCGGAGGTCCGCCGGCGGAGGTCCGCCGGTGCGGCGCCGGCAAACTGATGACGTCACAACGGAAGGTCATGTGATCTGGACAGTAGTATAGTTTGACACTGACGATTGCAATTGTTATTACAGTGAAATAATTATTAAAAGGCTAATTGTTCTGTGACAAAGGCTTTGATATATAGGTTTACTTTCCAGTACTTAATGAGGTAAATTAAGTTAATCAAATACCAAGGTTAAGGCCTCTGAGCCCTCAAAGCGCTGACCAATTATCCATTATTAGGCTAATTTAGTTGAATTAAGGTGAAATAATAACGTCACTGAGTTGCCATTATGACAAGTTCACCAGGCGTCAGTTTGTCTTAGATATGAGATAATTGATATTGACATTATGTTGATGTCGATCGTCTCATATTTCTCTCTACACCTATTACATACCCCATATCCAGTGCACCTTAACAGGTACCCAGGCAATAAGACCTAAGAGTGGTACTCCGTTTCGTGAAAGACAACCTATGTCTGTTGAACCTAGGTATATTTGCTACTGTTAAACTCTGTATACTTTGCAGTCCACGTATCTGATAACATCACATTGAATAGATGCAGAATACCATGGAGAAGCAGATTGGACTAGAATTCAATCTTTGTAACAGATCCTGATCCTAGGTTTTCCTATAGGTTGGTTGTACACAGACAGAAGTAAAGGTGCCAAGTGTGTCTCCCACGTGGCTCTGGTAAAATAGAGAGTCAAACAGCTAATGACTCTGCTTATATGAAGGGTCAACTTGAGTTGACTCTCCACTATCAGTGTCAACTTGAGTTGACTCTCTACTATCAGTGTCAATAGCAGAGTCAATACCTGTTTGACACTCCATTGTTGCCAGAGCCACGTTGGAGACACAGTTGACACAGTATGGTATGTAGTGTTAGGAGGTTCACACCGCCACGTCCACCTTGAAACAGTTGACACCTTTACTTTTCTGTGTGTATGTATAGTCTCTAATATTATACCATAAATACTGACCCTTTCAAAAAGTATCTATATGTAATGTCAAATGTAACGTTGATTATTATGATCGTGGTATAAAAACAATGATAGACCACACCCCACGCACAGTACTGTGATAACACCTTATAGAAAAATGTGAGAATACAACTTGTGTATATACTCAAGACTTTTTACATAACGTATATATAGTGGCTTATAAATGTCAATACTAATGTATGTCTGATACATATACAAACAGGCGCTTATTCAAGATACAGGATCTAGTGTTTAATACTTTTTTCAGTATCCCTGCATACCTAGAGCTAATTTAAAGTGGCATTCTCACCAAGCGAATCCCACTAACAATTCTAATACTGTTCTAGTCTACTATGCGGTTAAGTGCAAGTGGTGAGAATGTCCCTTTAAGACCGACGTTTATTGAAAACCTCACACTTAAAGGGCCATTACAATAGGTCAGCATTTCACTTTACTGTCTACACTGCAGAAGCTTGTTGATGTTTCCTGTTCTAAGGTTGATTTCCGATTTATCCCCCCTTCTATTCCAGGTAGCTCCCGGGAGGCACATCCCAGTAGTATTAGTGTGCATCTTTACATCATACTCCCCCTAACATAGTCAAACAAGGAAATGTCAATGTCACCAGCCAAAATTAGTAACACGGAGGAAAAGGGAAAAACAGCCAGAACATGCTGCAGTCTCAAATTCAGACACCCACTTGCTCTTCATGATCCAAATAATGGACATTTTTCTTAATGTCAACTTATGACGTTAGATGTGGAACACATGCAACCAGATTTGAAGTGGTACTCATCACTATGTATTTAGCTAAGGAGACTAATAACATGGGTCCCCTCCTCTAATACCAGCATCGGTGACACACATACACAAATAGACAAGCAACAGGCAAAATGTCAATGACTGACACCAAAGGCACTAGCTAACACATACAAACAAGAAGGCAGGATGAAAAAAACGGCCTCCAGTTCGTGCGTCTTTGGGAGTCAGTGTGTGGAAAACAACCTGACTCAGCCCGGCCCAAAGCGGCCCGGTGTGGGGCCCCTCCGGCCCCGGCCCACACAACAGGACGTGGGCAGGTTCTGGGGGCCAGTGGGGAAGGATGGCCAGCCTCTGAGTTGCTCCCCTCACAGGGAGTTAACTCCCAGGGGAGATGCTCAGAGCTGCTCATACCAAAGGATAGCTTCAGCTACTCTCCTTCATTGCCAGACCTACAATTAATCTGTGAGCACAGGGTTTATGGAGCTATGACTGAAGAAGTAGAAAGTAGAGATGAAATGGCCTCGAATTGTATCCGTGGTTTCAAGTCTCCTGGAACTCAACAGTACACACCTCATATCCTCATATAGTTTATTCCATATGTTTACGCCGCACCCCCACCTTGGGACAACTCCACAATCCGCGCTGGTGTTTCTGCCTCTCCTACAAGCCGCGGCTTCAGTGTGAGAATGTATGGTGTATATATACTAGAGGCGCCTAGAGGAAAAAAATTTAGACCAATGAAATAAATCTTAGGATGTACAGTAAAACTTCGTTATAAGGAGGACCTTGGGACCAGTGCAATTTGCTCCTTATAAGCAAGGTCTCCTTAAAAGCAAGGTCAGCCTTATAAAGGTCCAGCAACAGAACACTACCTACATGTGTCTCTTATACCCTTATAGACTTGATTTGAATACAATTCAGATGGGTGTGTGCATTATTTCAAGTCAAAACCCCTTCTAGATCCCCTTCATTGAACTTTTGATCTCCCTTCCTCCCTAGGGAAGTTACAAATATATTCTCCCTATCTCTATGGGATGGGGCAGTGGGCAATTTTAAGCAGTATGTGACTGTAATCCTGAGAACTAACTTCCCTGGGTAAGTTTGCACGTACAAAATAAGGAAATGAGCCAAAATTACCTCCTTATATCAGAGGTTAAGGTAAAAACACCTCCTTCTAAGAGAGTTTTCTTACTATATAAATGTATAGGGAAAAATCGGGACCACACAAATCTGCTCCTTGTAAGCAAGGTCTCCTTATATCACAGTTCCTTATAACGAAGCTTCACTGTATTATATAACAACTGGTACCCATTGTGATCCCTGTTATCAGTGCTTATCTCGCCAGTACCAGATCGGGTAATGGCCACCCGCATTAGGGATCCCGCTAGGCAGGAATAGGTTATTGAGGACAACCACATGCTCAATGCATGTGGTGGTGGATGGACGAGCAACTTGTTTAGTGGGATACCATTGTCCATAGAATTTCTGTCTGGTAATTTTGCTGATCCCTACCTCTGACGCATGCTGATGGTATGACCTGGGAGCTATTTGCAGCTGGTTTTGGGTTGCAACTATTTGGTACTCTAAAGAATTTGCATGGTGAGAGGAATCTGCTAGCGCCTGCATTATCAAAAGGGTAGGAGGAGTGAACTTTCTTTGAGGTGCTCCTTCCTGCCACTGTCTACTACGAAAGGTTACAACTCAGACAGTTGTATTCTGGGGACCTCAAAATCCTCGCAATAACAGGTCGCTAAATATGATACCGCTCTCCAATACTTAGAGTCGTATGAGTTACATACAGTATTATATAGATCTGCGCGTGCACCCTATGAGAGAGACTTTTATGCTTCAATAGGCACTTTATGCTTCTATAGGCGCAGGTGGACGTTTTGGTTTTCACAAAGGCAAACCACTGGTGTTCTCCCCTCAATACATTTCCACAATCAGTCACCATACAAGTGAGATACAAGCTAGGGAGACAAACATAAATCATCTTCCTTTATGCATGCAGTGCACTGAGTTTATTGTACATTGAAGTATACTGAACACAGGCTGAGCATGGCACCTGTTGTTGTAAGGTTGATAGTCTAATCGTTAGGACCCCAGACTTTGTAGCATTGTCAGGCTGGGTGGTGGCTGAGACAAAGTGATAGATATACCACACAATGGATGAGGACAGGTGAGGTGAGGCCGGCTACACCTTACATCCCTCCCTATGACCCCTGCAGTTAACTCCTCCCACCCCACCCCACCCCTTTTCTCCCATCTCAAATAGCTCCCACTATTTACGGTTATTGCCCTTTTACTGCCCCCACTCCTCCCGCTTCACAGTTAAAGTGCGCATTGGCATGGCTCTAGACCCCTAAATTCGATGTGGCGACATGGGCATTTCTTAAAATCGACATGCGACATGAGGCCTAGTCAACTAAGTGACAGGTGCCATCTGGTCATGAGGCTTAAAAGGATAGTGACATAGGACATGGACAGTTCTTGAAATCGAGATAGGACATGAGCATTATCAAGCAACATAGACATGCAACATGGTCATTTCTTAAAATCGACATGTGACTTGGGGACTCCCCCATCAAGGGCCCCATTGGCAGCTACACCCACTATGACGTCACAACATGGCAGCCAGGCGCAGGCGCAAAGTATCAGCCTCGAGTTGGGCATTATTCGCTGTATGTATTGTTTATTTATTTATTTATTTATCACGGTTTAAAGGGACTCGCTACTTGTCACAGGATTACTGATGTTCTATTGACTTTTGCATATAACTTGGGATTATGTTAGTTTGATTTATTATCTAATAGAAAATCAAAAGAAATTGCCATGTCACGGTACTAACTTTCATGATACGGCCATTTGAGCAAAGGAGTACCTTAACTATAGAAATGAATAGGAAAACAGCATTTTCACATTATCTGTCATGAATAATCCCCTCCTATTGATATTGCAACCAAACCTTGGGAATGTATAATGGACATCTATACAAACATTTTAGGACCAATGAAACAGGGGGTCACGGATAAAATGAGAAAGGCATGAATTTTGGAAAAATATTTCTTTTGCCTTAACTATAGGATCCTATGGGTGTCCTAGCAGTGAATATATGTGAACAATGGAGGTATACTGTCAAAGTAGTAAATACAAATAGTTGGTTCAGGGAAAGTGGTCTATGTAGGAATATGAATACAGCTTAAAGAATACTTTTCATGAGCTTCGATTTTTGCCGCCAGGTGGCTTCTGTGTAGGAACCAGCAATTCCCTTTAAGAGCGCCCCGCCACTGTTGACCCTTGGTTTGAGGAGACACAGGCATAAAACGGGTCGTTGTCTCATGAAATGTTGACCCCCAATTGGGAGTGGGCGTTGGTTGTGGTGATTGTGATAATAGTGTCGTAAAGAGGGTCCACATTGCCCATCAACTACAACCTGTAAATCTACACCAACCGACTACTCACAGACCATATAATAGTAGTGTTTTTGTTCTGATGGTGAACCAACGAAGTGCCCACGAGTAACTATGCGGCTATGCATTTGTGTATCATGATGACTGTTTGGGATTGTATCAACTCTGTATAAGCATCATGCATGCATGCAGCACAGTTATTGTTACTCACCAGGGTACATTTAAGCATGGCACATTGAGATTTCTGCCGTGACTAGGGTCAAACTGGACAATGTTTCCTCTTCGCCCCAGCAAAACCTTGATTACTTTGATTGAGAGTTTTTGAGAAAGTAAAATTTCGTTTTGAAACTGCAGTTCATGAATAACCCCATTATCTAAAATCGAGTTGTTCGATCTGAACAACTAGATGCTTGTTTTGAACAACTTTTAAATTTTGTTATGATCAGCTAAATGTTTGATTTAAACAATAAGTAATTCAAATAGTGAAACTTGAATAATGAGGTTAATGACCTTCCACACTTGTACCTGTCTCTGATAGTTTCTTGTAGAGACTGATTACTTTCTGGATGTCAGGTTGTCACGTCCCTGTACGATATTATCAGTATGTATCTGTGGTCGTGTTGAGCATGACTTAATATCCAGATACAGCTACCTGGATAATTATGTCAATACCATGTTTTCGAGATAACAGCCTGTCCTCCTCCGCTCCTGCCTTCTCTCAACTACTATGTCTCTCATTTACAGGGAGTGATCATTTTTCTAACAACAGGAGGAATATGGTGAGATTTCGCGCGGCTGCGGCGAAAAATCACCCCGCGTCACCCAAACAAGTCGAAAATCGTTCCAGCGAAAGTAACACACAGGTCCCCTGTCCATATGGTGTCATTGCCTTTGAGTCATGAATGCAGATTTGGGTATTTCATTTCATATATGTTTATGGTCAACATTTATTAAGTGGCATTCCTGCCACGCATACCACCTAACACAACTACCCAGCCTCAATTTTCATTTAGGCCCGATATATACACACATTAAATTTTTATTAAATAAATTGGTCAAATAGCACATACTTTACTGGAATGACTAATTCATGCATAATGTGGAAGTAGCTGTGGTACAGCTAATAACGACAAGGGTGTAGGATAGAAGGCGATACTTTCCTCTGAGAAAAAATTAAACTATGAGGGTAGTTGGCTCTGAGTCCACGCATACTGTCTCTTCCCATAGCTCAGAGTTGAGATAAGTTCCTTAATGGGTAGAAGGGTACCATTCCAAGTGAGATCGGTTAATTGTTTCTTTGGATGTTGTTAATGGAATGCATTATGTGGAGATGTTAATCGTAAAAATGGGATTTCCTTTGTTCATAAAGAAGGCGTTCAGCACATGGTTTGTCACTTACGTTAGTTCTTCCTGATGCACCCTAATAGTCCAATAATTGAAATAAAAAGGACTTTCATGCAGTAAAGCTTTTGAAAACGATTCAATGTGTGCTGTACTTTCCATAAGCCATCATGTTTCCCACATTTAGGATGTGCTTTATTATTGTATGTTTCTCTTTTTCTCATTATGTATGATACATTTTGTTCACTCAATTTTCAACTACCCAAGTACCCGTTTAGCTAGGTGATTTGTCCACTAAGCTTGCGTTGGTATAATGATATTGATTTGCATCGACCTTTCATAGCCCTGGGCGATGGGGTAACTCTTGTATCATTGATTGAACTTTAGACGTTTGATATCACCATGATCCATATACTATATGACATCTGTGCTTTGGACCGCTTATTATTTCGTGTATCGTGGTTCTTCTTAATCTTATTACAGAGAAGCTCTACCGTAACCGTCACGTATTGATTTAACATGAAATCTTTGGTGTCGTTATCTGCAACCCCATGCACTATGTAACATGTGCTTCTTATGTATACCCTACCTTGATTATTCTCTTTCATGGAATATGGAGTATCACAAGATATCACAATTCCATGGGATTTGTCTGTATCTCATTACACCTAGGAGTATTTTATTAGTGAAATTCTACACTGCGCCAACAAGATAAGAACGCATTGAGGAAACCTGATAATTGTCGCCAACATGTACATTAAAAGATATATCTGAGCTGGTAACATTGATTCCACATAACTGTCTGGTTCCGCCCAGATGGATGATGTGACCTCTTGGTTATTCATGATTCTACCCTAATAACCCTTACATTGTATTTCCTTTCACACAGGGCCATATAAAGTCATTCAAGTGACTAGATCTCCGGCAGCCCTTATCTGATCTTTGACTGATAGAAGTCCTCCCCTCCACCCCTGGGATGGTGGTGGTGGCGGGGGCTAATTGGTTGATATCTAATCGCAGACCAGACAACAGGAGATGTCTCTGTCTTTGATCATACGTGTCCCGTCTGGCTGTCTTTGATGGCTGGTTACCTTACCGTGTGAGGAGGCATGCTCTTTAGCTCTTTATTATCGCCCACCTATAAAATATTGTATTATCGCTCACTGACAAGTTACCTTTTATCATGCTAACTATTGTCTTTTTGAAATAATGCCTTTATATTGTCTTTTCACTATTGTATTGCACGTTTTGATATTGGTGCTCTGTACTAAAGTCCTCCCCCACCCTGCATTGTTTGTATATTCTTGGCAGCTCTATAGCTAACAGACCCCTATAAAGTTGAAGTAGGACTAGTATACTACTTCGCTTATCAACTAGCCACCTATAGATACCGACCTCACCTTCCAGTCTTACTACCTTCCCTCCCCAGACTCCCAAGGGGCCAACCGCTTGTCCCGTCTTACTGGATGTAGACTGCTCATTTATAATCTTCTTTGTCTCTTCATGTGACGTCCATTCATGACAATAAGGCCGAAAAAAGTGTGTTTTAGGTTACATGGTCTTAGAATCTAAGGTAGGTCTCTTTTTTTCCCCACTTTAGCCTGAAAAACGCCCAGAAATTAACTCAAAAACGTCAGCGCCAACTTATTGAAGCCTCAAATCCATTATGAAATAGCCCCTAAATTTTCTGAAATACAAAACGGTTTTGCCAGGTAGGGTCTGTTAGCCTGAAACATGCGCCTTTTTATTTGGCCATTAGAACTGCACCGTACAAAGCTGCACCATACGTCGTTTCCTGCTTTTTGCTCATTAACGACGCTTTCTAGACTAGTCTAGACCACTAATCGCCTACATGTATATCACTTATCAGCCTGAGGTATTACTAATGGTCAATTGACTAGCAGGTTAGGAAGAACATGACTATGTAGACTGATCATATATCATTCCCCCATAATGTATCCCGATTCATCATTGCCTGGAGTTATACTCCTTGCTTCAATTAGTGCCTCAATTTCGTCACGATGCATGAATGCAGCCCTGAAGAGTTAGAGTGTTGCGTACATGCATCACGTTGATGCATGTGGTTGATACATTCCTGCATGGTCAGCATGATGCACAACACAGAATAGGCGCTGCATTGGTACACCATAACAACACATCTAGGTTAAAGATGAAGTCCCAGATCTCGGTACCCCTCCAGCGACAGTCGGAGTGGGACGTGGGCAAGTATACAGCTCTATTTATAGGGGCGCTTGGGGTTTAAATAGTTATCAACACCCCCCCCCCGACCCTGACCCCACCCTCCCAATACTTCCGCCACACCAAGGCATGTCAGGGGATTAGTCTGGTGCCTGTCAGGGGGCGCCATTGTTCTGTGTTTAGTTCCTCCAGTACGTAACAACACCCAGGACCCTCCTGTCCCGCGACTTAAGCTGTTCGATCACCCTGAACCTGCCACAGAATACACTCCAGCACCCATCGAACGCGGCCGGTCAATACTACTCCCACAGACCAAAGTAGTGAGGGTCGATAGCGGCCTGGCTGTAATGCTATGGCTATTGTCTCCACTGTGGCTTCATTCACCTAATGATGTTCTGGAAAGGTCGTGGGTCCCTCCCTGGGGACTTTCATGAATTCCCATTCAGTCATACGGATCAAGAAAGTCTAACAGTTTTCCTTTGTAACAATTCACGTTGTCCGTGCGACCATCTCATTTTAGAAGGCTATCTGAATGGGTACTTAGCTAGGTAAGGACTTCAGGGTCGATATAATTCCCGCATAGTATACAGCAAGGGCACTTGGGAACTGAAGAGACCCCATGATTATCAGTTACAATCATAAGTCTGGGCAGAACTGAAGGTAATAACTGTCAAGAATAAGAGCGTTAAATTGGAGCAGGTCCGGCGCCACATGCCCAGGGTTCCTGCAGTCATGGTGCCAAATAGATAGAGCAAACACTTTGGGCAGTAG
Organism: Harmothoe impar; assembly: GCA_947462335.1. Taxonomy (NCBI): domain Eukaryota; kingdom Metazoa; phylum Annelida; class Polychaeta; order Phyllodocida; family Polynoidae; genus Harmothoe; species Harmothoe impar. The sequence goes on from OX381711.1 coordinate 25,765,851, forward strand.
GTGGCAACATAGCACCTCTTTATCCTCTAAAGCAATTTAAAGTGAAGCATTTTCCCCCAATCGGCTTTAGGGCATTACTCGTTGTATCAGGCGCTGTTTGCATCAAATGCTATGTCAAGATTCTTCATCGGGGATGCTACAAGATGATCCGGTTGAGGAAACATTGTTCTGGGGACAACGCAGGAGGAGCATGGAAATCTCAATCAACCTACACGACTACAGTTCAAATAAATGTCAATGCGGTACTTTGATCGCTTCCTAACTGCCTAATACGTGTGATAGCAATTATATGAGTACAAACAAGCACCGGATTGTAGAGAGTTGTGCCAAGGTTCTCTATGGAGTTCAATTTGCCTTAAGGTTAAGGCATGGTGTCCATGGTGTTGCATTACGAATGTGCAGGCTGTGCATGGTGTTCCTATATGAAAGTGCCCCTGTGCAGGGTATTCCATTACAAATCTACATGGTGTGCATGGGTTCCGATACAATTTTTTGGAACCTACTGTGCACATGCTTGTGCTAACGTTTAGGCAAATTGAACTCACTAGTTCTCAAAGGTATCAATTCACTATTATGTAGTCATTTGATTCCGACAGTAGGGTCCACTATGTATCCACCAATACTTTCCCAATACTTTGCAGTTCTGTACACATCCTATCCTGAGTCAACCTCCCCTCCTCCTATACTACTCAGTTCTGTAAAGAGCTCACCCTGAGTCAGTCCCAACTTTCCCTACACTACTCAGTTCTGTCCAGAGCCCACCCTGTCCACTACGTTATCGTTCTATAGAGGTCAGTCTGATTCAATTTCCACTTTAGAGTGGAATACTCAAATGCGTCATTAGTCCACCCTGAGCCAAAGTCAACTGAGTCATCATTGGTGCCTACCTATCCTAATCCTGACTACCCTTTGTGATACTTTTACATAGGCTGAACATGACCACATTCTGTGAGATATCACGTCCTAGATATGAAGCTGCGTACGCGTGTCTTTGTAAGCTGAACCGAAATGTCATAGTTACCCACGTAGAGTCAGTGCTGTCTTTCTTCTGAATTTGATTCCTTTGACTAGTATCATACAGTATAATGTACAATCATATTTCTATTTCCTTTTTTCTTTGTCCCATGATACTCTTTCGGCCTAACTGGGAAGAGGCAGTCGAGCTAGACCAATTGATCGATCAGATAACTCCCAGTAACCCATAGAAAAAGTCAATTCCATTGAATTGCGACTATCTGGTTATCCATATAATAACCCTCTTTAAACCGGAGCTAACATTAAACATAAAGTGACACAACACTCTGCCATTCAACCCCATCAGCCTGCTGCATCAGTCCCCCTGGTGGAGGTTTGTTGTACCACGATTAGAGGGGAGGCCCATGGGCAGGCACGAGTGTGTGTTGACTTCATGTAAAGACTACAAGATCCCTCTTCAAGTGGTCAATACCGAGTAATGGTCGGCGGCTGCCGGGTATGGTGCAAGTGGTTTATTCAGGGATATCGATTGTTTTTAAACACATGAATAGTAGTAGAAAGTATGTCACTTACACAGACTGGAAACTATTTATATTAGAGGAGAATTGATTACAATAATAGATAATAATTATGATCTGGTAGAGGATGGGGATTAGAAAAGTGTATAAGTCCAAACCCTCGCGATAAAATCAACAAATTGAAAGCAAGATGATATTTGCCTATCGGATCTTGTAAGCACGCTCTTCTTTCTAATATGATTTGATTTGACATGAGAACTGAGTAGTATAGGGATCTTGGAATTGTTCTTCATTTTAATAATTGGGCTAAAATTGAGCAGTGTACCTGGGTACACCGATGCATGGGTAGCCTTACTATACTTCTAATCACGGCAAATATTTGATGTAATCTACATAATCACTGAGAGTATAAATTCTATCATTGTAATTTACTTTCAAATAAAGTCAATGTCACTTAAGAGTGCATTGTAGTATACTTTAGTCGCTAACCTTGTCCCTTTTGGATAATTTTGTGCTGCAGACTTGGTGTATGACTACTCTGTGGCACACACATCACCTATAATATAATACTTTAGGAGATAACAGACCTGCATAGAGGTAAACACACACCTATAACATATGATAACATCTTATATAGGAGGAGCAAGTTCAAATATCTGCACAATGTAGTCATAAAAACAGGGCGGTATATCTGAAATGCAAGTTCACTTGGTGCTATTTTGCAGGCAATGCTGCGTATTCCCTTTCTTTACATCCTTGAATATCACAACCATCGTCTACAGAAATGCTCTAATGTAGCTTTTTGTAGTACACTAAGTGTACCTGCAACAAGACCAAAGCACTCACTAGCACTGGAGCAAACCGAGCCTCTGCGTTTGTGCAACCAATATATCTAGGTACCAACAATTTGGGCCCTGCTGCAAGAAGTTCCGACACCCGTCTGGTGGTAGGAGGCAGTTAGGCCAAAAGAGTTAATTTTAGATGCGTGTCAGGCCGCTCGACCTTACTCATCAAAGGAGGGGCGGCCAATTTTGTCGTATACATTCAAGCAACTTTCCTAATTTTGGAGCTGTAAAGCACGGGCAGTGGTACATCCGGAGCACCTTTCCCATATTTTCTCTGCACAAAATAATTTACATTTTCTGATCATGGTACATGAAGCAGACATTCATTCCGTAGGTGGTGGGGTGCCTCTGATTGGGTGTTGTAGCTCCTAGTGCCCCTTTTAAAACCAATCAGGATGGGGCACTTCTTTGACATTTTCATCTAAATGACAATGCCCTTTTAAGGAGACTACAGCGTCCCCTGTATCGATTTACACTCAGAGGGGGCACACGGCAACACGGTGGGTTGGGTACGGAGGGCATTACACAAACACCCATGTACAACCTAAGTGGCCTGCTACTGCTAGGGACTCAAGAATCCCCTAGGTAAGCCCCTGTTCACAGTGCACACAGCAGGGGGGTATTTTGGTGCAGATGTGCCTCACAGGCACTGTTATAAAACTCCCCTCTTAGGGAGTGACATTTTATCTGTTACTTTTAGGTTATCACCCAGAAATGCAGTCAAGAGAAAGGCCTATCTAGCCACCCCTATAATAGGTGACTGCAGCTAAGAGAAGTTACCAAATTGTATGGAGATAAAAAAGATTATATCAAAACCCTATGAATTTATGAATGCTTTTGGTTGCTTTTTGGTTTGTGATATCATCAAATATGTTGTTATATCATGTAAACAAGTGGAAGCATTCAGAGGATCTTCTCACCTGTTCCTAGGCCATAACATCATAATGGTTATAATAGGGTCATTAAGACAATTGGTTTACTCTATACTAGTATAATGGGTGATCATGATAAAAGAGGGTCTGCCAATCATGGCCTAGCCTTGCCTAGCTAGTACATACATAACTACCTCCCACATCGCCCACTCACCAGGCAGACCCTGTCACCCTCCACCACAGGTTCACTGGGACTCCGAAGCTGGATACCCATCATATAAGAAATGTACTTGGGGAACTGGATGGATCTTATTTACACCTATTTGAAGATTGTCTGGGTTCTATGATAGATAGAAAGAAAACTCCAAGGATTTAATTTACATCTCTCACGTTCTACATCATAGAGGAAATAGAATTGATCATTTAATATTTCTCTTTTTTTTCTGGAGTCCCTACTACTGCCTTTACCCAGCTATCCTGCATATATCTATATTTATACCACAATTATTGGGTTAAAAGACAAACAAAGCAGCCTGCTTGTATAATACGTACAAAAAAGTGAGAAAAACACTCACAACTGGTGTGCCATAAGTCAGTTAAACAACCACCAGAGCCCTGTACTAAGGATATTGGCTGAACGGCTAAATACACTCACCTACGGCTCGTGATCAGCCTAGACGGTCGTCAATATCCTGAGTATAGGGGTCTGGCAATGGTTTAACGACTACATGTACATACATCCTCTCTGTGTAACATATGGCTTTGTTAGTTATTCTATATGTAGGCCGAATCTGATGTACGACATAGATGAGAGACGGGGATAACTATAAAATCATTAGCGAACTATGAACTATGTAATTGGCGACTCTCTCCTCTTGTCAGACTCGCAAATTTAAAAATATCGCATTCATTAATGCACCCTCCACTGTCTGACCCTCAGGTGAGGGTAGTTTTAGCGACAATGACTCTCACTTTTCTGAGTGTGTGGGTGGAATCTGTACCAAACTATAAAATTCAAGGAAATTTGACATTGACTCAGAATGGGGTTTGAATGGAAGGTAGTAGTACCATATCGTTGTTTAGCAGGTGTCGAGTAAGCAGAGGTCCTGTGGTAGTACATTGTGTATTATATATATTACATTGTATATGCTTAAGCACAAATCAATCCCATTCATGAGTGCAGGTAAACTTATAAATAATGCCCTGAATCAGGGTGGGCTCTGTACAGAGCTGAGTAGTATAGGGAAAGTGGGCACTGAATCAGGATGGGCTGCAATAAAGGCAATGACCCGGCAAAACACTGTAATCATCCATTCAAGATAACAAAGACACTGCCCTGACATTCTACAAATCGTATATATTTTTAAAACCAAATACTCCTTCCTGAGTTACTGCGAAATATAGAACAGTACAGATGTACATTTAGATTCAACTTATCTCCAAGGGCAGCCTAAACCATGTAAACAGCCATCTACTCCAACGACCCAGCCCATCCATCCCCTTCTCAAGGACAGTATCAACCCACTGAGCCCCTTAGCAGTTAATCGAAGCGGAATCAAACGCGCTGTGTAGACTGACTCGGGTGGAGGTAAGAGGGACCTGTTGTCCTCCGCCTGCATCTTTTAAAGCAGAATGGAGTGGCAGCTCTAGCTGTCAGGGTGTACCCCCTGCTGACAAGTCGCCAAGTGATCCCCAAACACATCCTGCTACATGCAGATTTACGCTGCTACCCACTCTGTATCTGCCCCAAGCTGGGTATTGTCATACAAGAAGAGGGAATGAATAGACTAATGCAGAGTACGGTTCTGATCTATCAGGGCTCTTTACTTCAAGTCCATATCTGTACAGAATAGTCACAACGACTTATGTTAAGTCTTTGATTGATATTTTCCCTGTACTGTTGGAGGACATGCAGGGTTTTAGAAAAAATTGACCAAATATTCTGAGAATACCGGTACCTATTTCTAATCCACATAAATGCATGTTTCAGCGTTGGGGAAAAAAACAACTTATGTTAAGTCTGACCTGCGACCGTAATGTACACATCACAATTAATATAAAAATGACTTACTATAAAACTGATTATGATAGTGTACATTTTGATTGCCTGACTAAAGAGAAATATTTTGTTCATTACCCAGAGTGACCATATAAAGTATTGATCATTACTGATGATGTTGAAAACGATAAGTACTTACTTTGGTGCAGGGGTGGTAAGTAACAATTAAACCTATTGGTCTATAGACATTTGTAAGGAGAATGGTGAGGAAAACAGTGTCTGAGCGTTTCTTTGTCACTGCATCGCGCCTCAGGTCGGCCGTGGAGGATTCCTTTAAAATCAATCCCCCACCGCTGGAGAAGGAAGCAGCCTTAAACCTGGATGGAATGGATTTAATTTGACTTCACTGCGTATAACGAGGCCGATGTGCACTGGCTTGTTGTCGCTGCGTGGAAAAATTTTTGGTGTCAGACGGGGAAAAAATACTTCTCAGAATCCTGAACTTGACAAAAAGTAGTGCCCAGAATTCAGGTCAAAATCGAACCTCATTAAATTCGTTAATTAATTTTGTTGAAGGTATTCTTGTCAGATACTGGATGTTTAGGCTACATTGACAATTAACTGACCACATAAGGATGTCAAGAGTCAGGAAATATATTAATCAATATTCAAATAATTAGCATTTGGACATGTTTTTTTTTTTGTTTGGTAATGTACTATAAAGATTCCATATGACTGAAGCCACATTTATCAAAAACATTATGTAAAACGGACATGTTAAATGCGCAGAGGGAAACATCAAGAGATGACCTAAAGTAATTATCATGAGGGAAATGACTATTAAATTATGAAAATTAAAAAAAAAAGAGCAACAGGGAAGGCGGTCGGTTTCTTTTGCTAAAAGCACTTTTTGACTAAAACCTACATACTCATTTGATTGATCATGCTAAATATAAATTAGGTTCTATTAAAACTGTCATCCTAAAGAGTACATAAGTTGCACAGAAACCGTTTACTCTTGACAGTGATCACACTATATTAGAAGGTGAATACTTGGATATAATTATGCGTCTAGCGGGATGAATTATCAACCAAATAACTGATTCCCTGTATTCCCTATAGAAGTCTCAATGTGTATTATGTAACAACGTATGTGCCAATTGTGTTAGCTGTTATCAGTTCCAAAAGTAAAGAAATACAATTATACTCGTGAGGTATGCTTGGTTACCTAACTGAAACATAATAATGAGTAAGAAATATAAACGCAATGAACACCCAAACGTGCTCGTTACCACAGTATTTCAGTAACAACATGGTCATTTCTAAAAGAGGAAAAGGCTCCAGATCAATCGATGGCCGCGTGTATTAGGCATCCTACTCAGGTGCAGTGAGAAGGGCAATTAGACGGAAGGGCATGAGGAACCTAAATTCAGAAAGAAAGTTGGTGTATAGGCCTACACACTGGGTATAATCATAACATAATGCAGAAGCTAGGGTATAGTAATTAGGACATACAGAATAGAGTTAGAACAAAGAAAGTCACCATATAATGTATAGAGGTTTCCTGCTAGTGGGAGATGTGGCCACTAGAGGGCAGTACTAGTCCTCCCCAGATGCTGCCCGCACTCTGTAATCCTCTTACAAGCCGCTCTGGAAATGGCGGCAAGAAAAATCAGAGAGAAATGGGCGACCGGCTGCACTTCTCAGTGCCCCGGGTTCATTACCCGGTACAACAAGCTCCCCACCAGCCGCTATTTGCTCACAAGGTGGCAGCACCTGCAGCTGACCACTGCCAGCCTCGCTTTCAAGTCCAGTCAGACATCTCGCACCCACGAGATCTCAAATGCTAGTGGTTAGCGGGTTTTTTTCAGAGCTCGGGATAGACGATGCGATTGATAACAGCATTCCAGATTGGTTTGTCTCGACAATTCTGTCCAACATTCTATTTTCACTACCCTTACTAGGAGTCTATATAGAATGGGAACAATCCTTGTCTACTGTCTTTAGGAAATGACACTGGACACCTATATCAGTAATTGCATTAAATCGACTCAATTAAGGGCTGAATTATAGCTGTCAGTCCCAATAATAGTGAGGGGTAAGACACCTTTAAATGCCGACAAAGAATGCAGTTTGTATTTCTTCATTACATCATCTACCTTCCCACTTAGATATCCCTGTCATTTCTATATACATTGCTATTCTTTATTCAATAATACTATATAGTTGCACTGGTTATAACTATCACGATTTTATAATTTATCAGAACTGTTCTGTTTTGTTCAGTAGGGCTACATTAGTTAGCCTTGTCCGAAAAGGACAAAGGTTAAATAGGTAAGAAATCTCTATTCATAATGTTACCCATGATTATAGCATTAGCAGATATTTCTTGAGCTTTTGAGAAATGGCGTCACGAATAAGGATGATTTCAACATATCTTTATCTAATAACCAGATTTATGCAAATATGGTAGATCAAAACTTATCAACTGTTTCTCCTCAGCCGATCACATTTCATTTGCTTGTTAATTCATACACCTTAATAAATACATGTATACATTGTTTTATAAATGTCCCTCATACAAAATGTCTAAGTTTAACCCTTAGCTATGCAAAGTCGTCACACGAACTACAATTAAAGCACAAGAACAATTTGACACTTGGCCTTTCTATAGCTACACACTGTTGACTCTGTCTTGTTAATAAATCAGAAAGGTACAAAAGGGTTACTTCACAGATAGTGCATGGTCAAATTTGTGTCATGGCATTCACACCTACACGGTCTAAATATATAACCCCCCCTCCTTTATCAGTATCAATCAATGGTAGGTTTTGTGTCATTTTATCAGCTTTTTAGCCAAAGAATCTATTTTAGATTGCCGAATTTGCAATAAATATCCTTGACTGTTGTGTCATGAGGCTCATATCGTGATAAATAATCCCTCATAAGTAAATAATAACAAAGTTCTTTTCCTCATTTGGGGCCCTAATGAGAGTGAATGATATTAGGTCTTCTTAATTGTCCCTGCTTTGATCAAACAAACAAAGCCAGTCACTCTCAGAACGCGCCAGAATAAGATTAAAATGAATCAATTGCCAAACGCTGGGCCTTGACCTTAACGGCTGAATGGGACTTCAACGCGCTTTCGTCATCGTAGGAAAAGATTGGCTTTTTTGTCTCCTGAGATCAATCCTACGGAAATCATTTTTGTATTACTCTGACATCTTTGATGCACAAACAATAAACATGTTGTGTAAACTGAAGGCCTTATTTTCTGTTTTAGGCATACTTCTGGCTGATGGATTCGCCTATAATTATAGATAATGGGTTCTTTTTTCCACTAAAAATATCAATTATTTCTAATGTTGCATAACAAAATGCCTTAATGCTGGCACATAAATGCCTCATGACGTAGTCATACTGTTAAAAAGGGCCTACCAATGTTGTGACCAGATTTTCCAAAGTCTGTCGAGCTTTAATTTTAAGTGCGAGTCCAGATGTGCCAGCCCAGGCAAACTTTCTTTTTCATGAATACATTGTAAGTATCAAAACATGCTGACATCTGATTTTTCTCTAGGAGATACCATTCTTATAGTGTGTGCTAAAGTGGAATAAATCTGGGCTCAAGTTGGGCACTTTGAATCTGGTCAGATCCATCTGGGCTCCCACTTACAGTCCTGGACAAAAAGGACCATAACCCAGATATGGGCAAATCAGCTTGCCCAAGTAAAAACACATATGGGTCTCACTAAGCAATGTTGACTGGGTCACGCCTATCCCTTTGTTCAAATGAGCAAGTGTATTGATTGAATACCCAAGGAGGTAAATTTAGGCTTCACAGGCAATTATACGATTTTCTAAGAGAAAATAGACAGAGGTCCACAATAATCTGTCTGAACAACAGGTTTCTTCACAAGTGGTGCAATGGATCGTATCACACGAGGCGGAGCCGAGTGTGATGCGATCCAATGCACCACGAGTGGAGAAACCATGAGTTCAGACTGATTAGAGTGGATCTCTGTATTTATTTTATGTTATTCTAGATTAATTTGATTAAAATATACATTTAAAGATCGGTTTCATAGCTATCATCGTGGAAAAACAGGCCATGGAGAATGAGCTTCAGTTTCTCCACGGGGGTGTGGAGAATGGTGATTTTAGTACTTAAGCATAGTAACTTTGTTTCTCCACATGAAATAATAATATATCCTGAAAGTGACCTTATCGGACTTTTCCCCCGAATTCTCAATCTTACATACAATTTTTCTAAGTGCATTTGCAGTATAATATCTAGGAATGGGGGAAATCGAATATCATCTATGGTCAGTAAGAGTTCAGAAAAGGGGTTCACTATCTTAAAGTGTAATCTAAACATCCCACCCATTGACCATATTTGGGCAAAAAGATGTAATTTGAGCAAAATAATGGGAAATGATAATGAATTGAATAGGTAGAAAGAGAAGTATGGTCTTGGTCAAATCCCTGAATGAATTTTAAGGCCTAATTATCGGATATGCCAACTTGAACTACCTAACCTGAAACCCTTAGTTGTTGTGTGCAGTCTTTTAATAACTTCCTATACTTGGGTTACCACTGACATCAACAGTTAGAATTGAACACGTCCCACAGAAAAAGAAAAGTAGAAAGTAAATAAAAGGGCCCTCAGGAAAAACCCGAGCCATGGATGGAGGGCAGTGGAAATCTCCCATCGGAAGGGGGTATAAACCTGGCTTTCATCAACTTCCGTTTCCGCTGTGGGCGTTCCAGCTACTGTTTCCTGTGCTGCTGCGACGCATGCGCAGTGGGAGCAGTGTGGGTGGGCGATAATAGAGGAAGTCCCCCATACATTAAAGGGAGAATGCTGACCAGCGGAATGTGAATGTAACAAACTGTACATCAGACAACAAGGGGGCACATCAAGGTGACAGCATGGAGAGTTCCCATCTGCAGACCCCCCAATAGCTAGTGTGTACAAGTACTAGCAGGGAGATGGCAAGACTATATCAGCTCACCTCCCTATTCAATAAGACTCACACTTGCTGCTCTATTCTCGGTGCCCTATCCATCAGTTCAGACACAAAGAGGCCACCTACATGCAGGAAGGTGACATGTGGTCCAAACAAAACTGTTGTGAACGTGAGGTCGTGCACTAAAGGTCCTGATCTGTTGACGACTAGAGCACTTTGAGAAGGGGACACATGATGCTGCATCTACATTGTGGCCTTTCCCAGGGTCCATGTCTATCTAAACCTGTGTGTAGTATGGTAGCTCACTTTATGGATCATGGGAATGTTAAGGCCCATTTTCCATTAGCCGATTTGTAGGTCCTATCGGTCGGTACAGCTAACGATCGGCACATGGTGTTATATCAACCAATGTTTGAAAAGTGTTTAGCTTATAAGCCGCCTCTGAATTTAAACCAATCTTAATTCTCATAAGCTCCTGAGACGTTCTGAATGTGCCCTGGAGAAAACTCAGGAGGCCCTGGCCAGTAACAGCTTTCTCTGAGAGGAAGCAGGAGATGTCAGGCAACTGATCAGCAGGTCAGCCGCTTCTTCATTAATCGAAATTTGGAAAAACTTGTGTATACGCCACACTGTGACTGGGCCAATATCCTATACTAAAGCCGCACTAACGATCTGACTCGTGTACTAGCCGCAGCTTCTACACCAGAATTTACTGTATTACAAAATAGTAATAGCTCATCCTATCTTATTGTAACGATCATGACGCAACTGTCACCAAATCACCCATATCACACAAGTAGTATAGTATGTATCGGAACGGGACTATAGTTAAGTACTGTTTATTACTCAATCGACATGCAGCCAATCAGAGGCCTCCATTTGACCGGAAGTGACGTCACATGCCCATATAAGGGCATACCGGAAGTGACGTCACGTGACCTTGACCTAGTTAGAGGTCAAGGTCATGACTCAGCCAATCAGAGGCTTCCATTTGACCGGAAGTGACGTCACACGCCCATATAAGGGCATACCGGAAGTGACGTCATGTGACGTCACACGCCCATATAAGGGCATACCGGAAGTGACGTCATGTGACCTTCACATGTACATATAAGGGCATACCGGAAGTGACGTCAAGTGACTTTGACTTAGTTAGAGGCTTCTGATTGGCTGGTACACCGGAAGTGACCCATTTATGCAAATGAGGGGCCTACTTCTGGTCAAATGGAGACCTCTGATTGGTTGGGTCATGAAGAAATGTGTCTCTTAATTTAATTTTGTTTAGGAAGTGATCGATTTTAGGATCACGCGACCGGAAGTGACCTGATGAGTCACGTGACTAGAAGTGACGACGACACATACCTTAATTAGACGATTCAGCAGCGACCGGAGGAAGTGTCACTTTAAGAGGACACGCTAGTTAATTGTTATAATTGTTTTACTTACTAATAAAAGAAGACGTATGAAAATAAACACAACAATAATTTTATTTTATTTTTTTATTTTATTTTTTTTCAATTCTAATAACACTCTATTTTTGAAAAGATGCGCTCAATCAATCAATAACACACTTTTTCATATTTTAAAGGACTCGTTGTCACACCGTTAGAATGCACGCGACGCTTATAATACAAGTAGCGCACGTCATCTTTCTCTATGGTGTAAGTGGCCATTTTTGGTTCGTACCACTTTTGAAATTTATATTTACCGCAAGGAGAGTTTTTCGTTTTCGAAAACATTTAAGAAGACGACTACTTCTGTACACTTTTTTTGAGATTTTCTTTCACTGGTGCCGCTGATTTGATCGTAGCAAATGTAAGTCTTAGGGTTGACACTTGGGATCCCGTCACCTTCTCACGCCGCTTTCTTTTCTTTCTGAAGTATGTCTCTCTCAGGCGAGGTTTGACTACACACAGGCAAACATCAGAGGCACCCAATAGCGCTAATTCTACCTTCAGACAAAGGTCAGGCACGGCTGGCCTATAATAGATGGGTCAAGGGCTATTCTAGTGAGGGTCAGGCTGCGCCGGACATTCAATAAAAAGCTGGAGTTTGGCAAACTTGCTTTTGAAAGTCTGACCATGCGGGATCCTCATGCCATAGTCTGACAATGCTGAACTCTTGGGAGAGTATGCCGGACTCTTGCTGGCCAGACTTTCAAGCAAATTTGCCAAAGTCCAGCTTGTTATTGAATTTCCGGCGTAGCCTGACCCTCAGTAGAATAGTCCTTGACTCATCTATTATAGGTCAGCAGCGCCTGACCCTTGTATGAGAGTAGTATTGGCGACATTGGCCGACTCTGATATTTACCCGTGTGTACGGCGGGAGGAGGGGGTTCACAGCCACTGCTTGCGCTTATAGAGCGCTACTAGCGGAGGTCTGGATGAGGAGACTACGGCGTTTGTCTTTTGCTTGTGCAGCTGCTGCTGCTGCTGCTGACGATGTCACGGATGCCGCTATTACTAATGCTACTAATACTAGTATGAGAAAAAACATTTAGTCAATTGATTAAATCAAGGAGGTTTTCTGACTTCAGTGGATCATTTAGCCATCGGCCACGGGCAAAACTTGAAACCATTTTATACATGGGACAATTGGCAGAGTCGAAACGTGTTGGTACCATAGGGTCGATCATGTTCATCATCAGTTCAGGCAAAGGAAGTGTGTCGACAGCACGCGAAAACTTCATGTCTGAATGTTTCAACACAAGACTTTTTATCACACTCACACAGCTGCTTTGAAGAGTGAATCTTTGACCAAACTTGTGCTTTTCCAACACAGCTTTGGCCTCTTTCTGTGCAGTAAGGGATCTCTCTTTCGGGTTCATCTCAGTGCTGTCTAGCATGTCCTCAAAGTCTTTAACATAATGTTCCAACGGACTACAAATGATGGACTCCAGATCATCGTCCGCATATGTCGTCTCCTCGCACCATATTGTGTCTTCGCCTGTTTCGAATTCCGTCATTTTCCTGACAATCTCCTCCTGAGTGCCTTGCATATATCGAAGCTCCTTCAAGGAGTTGATAACTTGTATGGCGAAGACTGACAAACTTGAAGGAATTTCACCACAGTCAGGCCAAGTATACGGAGCTAAGAAAAATAGCTCTAACAAAATCTTCTCCCTCTGTCCAAATGAAACTACTGTTCCGATGAAGTTGAAGCATGCTTCTATCCATTGCTCCTTGGTGACGTCCTTCCAATGTTTCTTTACCTCACATGCATCATAGGGCACCGTTTCTCTTCTTGCTTCAAGTGGGAGTTGCTTTTTCTTTCTTGGACTCATTTCGAGAGGGTTTCGATGCTCTGTAGCGTCAACACTTTCATAAACAAAGAAAATAGCAGAACTAACCATCGTAACGTGCTGAGCGAGCGTAGAGTGGACGATGCTACGAAGATGAAGGGCGGGTGGAGAAAGTGTGACTGGTGACAGCGGCGTTTCACTCCTTATGTACCCTGTCCTAGATAAGCCTCTTAAACGGCTGAAAAGACTCTCTAAGTACAGAGCTTCTACCGCAGGTGGGTTTAGACTTAAGCAGCTTAGTTCACACACATGTCTGTTAGAAAAAGCTACTTGCACACGCGCCTTCCTTTTTTCACTAGTATTCACCCTCTGCCGACTTATAAGACACCTATACACTCTTTCTCGTGAAATCTATGGAAGATGATGGAAGGACCACTGACTACATTTTCTTTGATCAGAGCGTGGAGGACGGCGTCGAACGGAGGGAACGTTGTGAACACAGCTTATAGGGTTTTTGGAAGAGGTCTTGTAAAGTCAAACTGGCGAGAGAGATGGCGTCTTTCAACATGACAATGCTGCTATGTTGGAAAAAAATAGCGTGATTTTTTCAAAAAGCTTCTATGAAAGATTTGACGTCTTCGTTGTTGTAGTGGATCAAGTAATCTGTCATAGTTTGCTTCTTCTTGTCATACTTAACTTTCTGACATGTGGCGTAGTCGGATTTCGGCCATTTTGACGCCCGTCAGTTCGCTGTCAAAAGTCGATCTCGGTGGCAGGGGTTTTTTGTTTACTAGTTTCTTGGTATACGTCATCCATTCGTAAGTAAAGCAACCTTTCTCTTCGTTTGTAGTGAAAGCTCGCAAATAATTCGCGTAGCTGTAACCAAGTGCTAAAAAAGTTGACTACTACGTCAACTATTGATTGCTTTTCTTTATGACGCTGAATTGTTGGTTTCTTCGGTCTCCGGAGGCAAATAACGAGTGAAGGCGTATTTTTTGATCAGGTTCAAGTCGTAACTCTCCGAGTTGAAGCGTACGACTGGAGCTTGACGGATGTATCTCAGAAGCCGCTTCTTCAGTTGAACTAACGGTTGTCTGGTGTGAGCTGCAGCGAAGCCGCCTGGAGAAGGGGTGAATGTCGCTTCCTCTAGCAGGAGAGCTTCACCTATCGCTACATGTAACTTCGCTAAGGTTGGTCGGTAAACTTCTAGCACAGCTTTCTCGATGACTTTGGCGTTCTCGTTTATGTGATTTTAAACTCGGTCTAACAAGGGGTCAGAATCTGCGTCGGATTCTCTGACGTACGCTGCCCCTCCTACCCCGGAAAGTCGTATGCGACGCTAGCCGACATCGCTGCATAGAGGGCAAAACTTAGGTATCGTTCTTCATTTTTCTACGGGTCGCTCGTGATTGTACGGTCTTTTAAAAATTTTGAAACACTTTTCGCAAACGTCTTGCGGCATGTTTTTCTTTTTTTTGTTTTTTTCACTTATTTACCAAATATTAAAAAAATAAACGTTGTTTATCACTTCGAATACTAGACGCCTCTTACCACACGATGCTATTAGCATAGTGAAAGACGTCTGTAGTGTAGGATCGATTTCAACAGATGTCCATCTTACTGCAGGGATCAGACGAGAGTCGTCAACACTGGTGTGTCACAGCTCACTTTTATTTCTTTGGGTACAGCTGCATACAACCCTTGAACATACATTGCGACGTCGCCGCGTCCCATGTAGTCTTCCAACACTTTCATCAGAGCCATAGGCTCAGACGTCTCGTTGTACTTCCAAGCTTTCAGCACTTCATAGACAGGGTTCTTCACAGTCCTGTCAGAAGGCACAGGTTGAGAGATGGAAGTTACTTCATGAGAAGTCAACCCTAAGTAGATCCCTATGGTCTTCCAGTCTCTAGGGCAGAGCTCAGCTAAAAGAGAGAAATATTTCTGCACTTTCCACTCCATGTCTCCACTCTCTAAGCCATCCCACATGTCATGCTTGTCCATGTACTCACGTGAGAATTTGATGAGGTCCATACGGTAAGATTCTTCCAAGGCGGCGGCTAGGTCCTTCCACCTACTAGTACAACTTTTCTGGTACCAAGTAGTGAACATTTCTCTAGCTTGAGTTATGACACTTGTCTCACAACTGAGATATCCCATATCCTTCAAGTTCACTTCAAGGAATGAACCTAACCGTATGTAATCTGATGTCGGCAACTTACCGCTTATTTTCAGTAGCATAGCGTCTGACAAGTATCCTAACGGCTCTGCTTTGAAGTATGATGATACAGGTACTACTGCAGCAGAACCAATAACAGGAGCAGCGTCTGCGCTGGTATCAGACGACTCGTTGTCGGAACAGGGCAACCACATGACTTCGTAAGGTATTGGTGAGGGCAGTCGCCACGGACCGGACGCACTACCAGTGGAAATGAGGTCGAAAAACGGACTGTGCGCCCGTGACCCTTCGGGTTCCTCGTACGCCTCGTCGTCAGCGTCGTTCTGTTTCACCCTGTTGCTTTAGGACATGTATGTCTACTACGCGCTGCTGGGGCTGAGTGTCCGAATAGCTGTAAGTCTCAGCGCGAGCAGCGTTGATGGCGTCGGTTGATGAAGCGGTGGAGAGGTTCTGTGCAACGTACTGCGTGTCAGTACTAGTAGCGGTAGTCGCAGCAAGAGGTGTAGCAGCAGCCGCAGTAGCAGCAGCAGCAGGAGCAGCAGCAGCAGCAGCAGCAGGAGCAAGCGCAGCGCTAGCAAGTGCAGCAGTAGCAGGCGCAGCAGTAGCAGGCACAGCAGCAGCAGGCACAGCCGCCTCAGCAAGCGCAGCAGTAACAGGCGCGGCAGCAGCAGCAGCAGCAGCAGCAGCAGGCACAGCAGTAACAGGCGCGGCAGCAGCAACAGCAGCAGCAGCAGCAGTAGCAGCAGCACTAGCAGCACGAGGATCACTAGCAGCCGCAGCAGGCGCAGCAGTAGCAGCAGCAGCGTGCTCAGCAGCAACAACCGTCGCGAGTGTAACAACGTCGCTACTACTGCTGTGTGCGCTCGCTACAGCGGGAGGGTGATAAGACCAAGCGGTTGCGGCGGTAGTCTCAATTTCAGTAGCAAGAGGAGACGCTGACAGTAAACGATCACCGTTCTGCGTATTCTTCTTGTTGTTGAACTCGATTAGATCCTTGGACGACAGTAGTTGTTGTGTTTTGCTCATGGTGGTGCCTGTAGAGAGCAGCAAAAGACTGAGTGAGTGAACGGGTGTTTCCAGGCCTCTTATATACGCCTTCTCGCTTCTAGAGCTAAGCTACTTACAGCTCTCTTCAGCTGCCGCCGGCTGACCGGTGACCATTCACAAAGAGAAACAAAAAGTCATAAGGTATGACGTTTTCAGCTGGATCCCTTTCCCCCGCCCCTTTGAGAGATCGACTGACACGAGCTAAGCTACTTACTGCCTTGTTCAGCAATTCAACGTGCGTTAGCTGTATAAAGGATTAAGCAGTTGCTGCCGCCAGCTGACCGGCGGACATTCCCAAAGAGAAACAAAAGACATAAGTCATGACGTTTTCAGCTGGATCTCTTTCCCCCCTCCCTCTTTTTTTTTGAGAGATGGACTGCCATGAGCGGGCGGTGTACCGACTGTACTAATTCAACGCGCATTAGCTGTATAAAGGATTAAGCAGTCATGAGCTTAGAGTGTGTATACAAAAAAACTACAGGAGGCGTGTAGTGTGAAGCAGGACCCCCTAAGACGGGAGTGTCTGTCTGTGAGTAGAGTCGTGTGCATGTGGTGAGCGACTTAAGTGTAAAACAAAAAAAAATCACCGCCTCCTGCCGTGGTGAGTAGACTGGCCGGCGGCGGCCGGCTAGTTCAATAGGGGTGACAGCTGACTAAGGCTGTGCATGAAAATCCGATTTTCACCTGACCTCTGACGTTTGTTACAATGAATGCCAAAGGGGGAGAGAGTTGTCCTCAGGTAGGGGGTAGGAGGTAAGGCTAATGGATAAGGAAAAAAAACACCATTTTCAGCTGGCCACCACAGATGGCGATGACATACCCCTCGGCATCTAAGCTCTTAAGAAGCTCTTACGGAGCGGAGCGGCTGCTGGACAGCTGGGGTGAGATGACCGGCCGGCGGCGGCTAGCTAGTTCAATAGGAGTGACAGCTGACTAAGGCTGTGCATGAAAATCAGATTTTCACCTGACCTCTGACGTTTGTTACAATGAATGCTAAAGGGGGAGAGAGTCGTCCTCAGGTAGGGAGTAGGAGGTAAGGCTAATGGATAAAGAAAAAACACCATTTTCAGCTGGCCACCAAAGATGATGATGACACGCCCCTCGTCATCTAAGCTCTTAAGAAGCTCTTACGGAGCGGAGCGGCTGCTGGACAGCTGGGGTGCTGTTGGAAATAGGATTAAACTCCCTCTGTATAAAAGCTCTGATTTCTGTTGGAAAAAAACCATATCACCTTTGACCACAGTAACGTCTACTACCACCACCACCAGCACCACCGCCGCTGCCACCGCCGCCGCCGCCGCCAGTCACAGCTGATCACCTCATTAAAAGCATGTGACGTCGTCGCTTCTAGTCACTTGCTTCATCAAGTCGCTTCCAGGCACGTGATCTTAAAGACCCTCACTTCTTAAACAAAAAAAACGAAGAGACACGCTTCTTCCTCTCGAGAGGAAGAATGACGTATATAAGGAGGCTGACACGTGTATAGGTGCCTTATTAGTCGGCAAGGGGTAAATACTAGTGAAAAAGGAAGGCAGGTGTGCAGGTAGCTTTCTAACAGACACTTGTGTGCACTAAGCTGCTTAAGTCTAAACTCCCCTGCAGTAGTCAAGTAGCATGTGAAAACTTACTTAACAGATCACTTAATTGAGTAGAGACTCTGTACTGAGAGAGTCTTTTCAGCTGTTTAAGAGGATTATCTAGGACAGGGTACATAAGGAGTGAAACGCTGCTCTCACTCATCACACTTTCTCGACTCGCCCTTCATCATCGTAGCATCGTCCACTCCACGCTCGCTCAGCATGTTATGAGGGTTATTTCTACCTTTACAGCTTCTTTTCTTATCGAAGTGTCGACGCTACAGAGCATCGAAACTCTCCAAATGAGTCCAAGAAAGAAAAAGCAACTCCCACTAGAAGCAAGAAGAGAAACAGTGCCCTATGATGCATGTGAGGTAAAGAAACATTGGAAGGACGTCACCAAGGAGCAATGGATAGAAGCATGCTTCAACTTCATCGGAACGGAAGTAGTTTCATTTGGACAGAGGGAGAAAATTTTGTTGGAGCTATTTTTCTTAGCTCCGTATAGTTGGCGTGACTGTAGTGGTGAAATTCCTTCAGGTTTTTCAGCGTTCGGCATACAAGTTATCTGGTCTTTGAAGAAGCTTCGATATATGCAACGCACTCACGAGGAGATTGTTCAGAAAATGACGGAATTCGAAACAAAAGAAGTATGGTGCGAGGAGACGACATATGCGGACGATGATCTGGAGTACATCATTTGTAGCCCGTTGGAACATTATGTTAAAGACTTTGAGGACATGCTAGCCAGCACTGCGATGACCCCGAAAGAGAGATCCCTTACTGCACAGAAGGAGGCCAAAGCTGTGTTGGAAAAGCTCAAGTTTGGTCAAGGATTCACTCTTCAAAGCAGCTGTGTGAGTGTGATAAAAAGTGTTGTGTTGAAACATCCCGACATGAAGTTTTCGCGTGCTGTCGACACACTTCCTTTGCCTGAACTGATGATGAACATGATCGACCCCATCGTACCAACATGTTTCGACTCTGCCAATTGTCCCACGTATAAAATGGTTTCAAGTTTTGCCTGTGGCCGATGGCTAAACGATCCACTGAAGTCAGAAAACCTCCTTGATTTAGTCGACTGACTAAATGTATTTTCTCATACTAGTATTAGTAGCATTAGTAATAGCGGCTACTCGGTCTCGTGCAGCATCCGTGACATCGTCAGCAGCAGCAGCACGATCAGCACAAGCAGCAGCTGCTGCAGCAGCTGCACAAGCAGCACAAGCAGCAGCATCTGTCAGCAGCATCCGTGACATCGTCAGCAGCAGCAGCAGCAGCAGCTGCTGCACGAGTAGCACAAGCAGCAGCATCTGTCAACAGCATCCGTGACATCGTCAGCAACTGCAGCAGCTGCACGAGCAGTACAAGCAGCAGCAGCTGTCAGCAGCTGCAGCAGCTGCACGAGCAGCACAAGCAGCAGCACCGACAGCAGCAGCAACAGCAAATCAGCAGCAGCAGCAGCAGCAGCAGCAGCAGCAGCAGCGGCAATGTGGACCGCTAAATTCGAGATGGTGACATATCTGTTTCTTAGAATCGACATTCGACATGAGGTCTAGTGACATTTGACATGAAGCTTGAAAAACATAGTGACAGGTGACATGAGCAATTCTTAAAATCGACACGAGATATGAGCATAATTAAGCGACATCGACATGTGCCATGGCTATTTTTTATTTTTTTTGAAGACAACCGCCATAGCTTCCTTATCCAGACCTCCACTAGTAGTGCTCTATAAGCGCAAGCTTTGCCTTAAGAGAGCTGTGGCTGTGAACCCTCTCCTCTCTCCGTACACACAGGTAAATATCAGAGTCAGCCAATGTCGCCAATACTACTCTCATACAAGGGTCAGGCGCTGCTAGACTATAATAGATGGGTCAAGGACTGTTCTACTGAGGGTCAGGCTAGGCCGGACATTCAATAACGGGCTGGACTTTAGCAAATTTGCTTGAAAGTCTAGCCAGCAAGAGATGCACATCATCATAAACGCGATCATGATACCTTTCATTGTAAGTAGACTCGCCTCTCTGCCCTCTCTTTTAGAGAGGGCAGAGAAGCGAGTCTCACTCTTAAAAAACCCTGCCCCTCCCCCCCTCCCCCCCTCCCCCCCCATGCATCTTAAAGAGTGCCCCCCAGAGTGCCCCTCTCCCCCCCTCCTAGAAAAAAAGAGCCGCATTTTTAAATTATTTTTTAGCAAGCTTTTTCAGCTTGCTTTTTTTTTCTTTTTTTAAATTTATTTATCCATCAAAATCTCAAGTGACTTATTTTGAAAGCCAACCTAGTAGTCACGTGACCCCCTTAAGTAGGTCACTTCCCGTCACGTGACCTATTTGAATTTCCCGCCAACATGGTGGTCACGTGACCCTCTTAAGTAGGTCACTTCCGGTCACGTGACCTATTTGAATTTCCCGCCCAAAGGTCACGTGACCGGAAGTAGGTCACTTCCGGTCACGTGACCTATTTGAATTTCCCGCCAAAAGGGAGGCCTCTCATTGGCTGCTTTTGAATTTCCCGCCAAAAGGGAGGCCTCTGATTGGCTGCAGGTCGATTGAGTAATAAACAGTACTTAACTATAGTCCCGTTCCGATACATACAATACTACTCACACAATATATCCCCTTTCACTTTCCTGCACAGAGAAAAGAAGTAGAATCATGGGAGTCTGGACTCAATCACTGAGGTAACTGTCCCCATGACTCTAAAGTGACTCCTAATCCGTAGAGAGTCTTAGAATAAAAGTCATTGTAGAGTTATTATAGAGTCCTACTAATGTTAGGGAATCACTTTAGAGTCCTGGGGAGAGTTACCTCAGTGATCAAGTCGGGCGTCACAGTGATTCTACTTCTTTTCTCTGTGTTTTTCACCACCACGGGGTTACCCTGCGAACACACACCCTGCTTGACATTATACAACACAGACTATGGCGAATTAGGTTGGACGATACTAGGTATAGGTTTACTAATACCATTCACTGGCTCAAATTACATACACCATCTTAAATTCAACAAGGCTTGGTGGCTGGGATATGTATTATAGTTCATTTGTCAGTGGGAAATGCTTGCAATGTCATCTATGGAATAACAAAGGGTGAACTGGATCTTGACCTTGGGGGATTTTGGTGAAATCCCTAGGAAATGTACATAAAGTCCATCAATTTTAGCCTGGACATGCTCTGAGACATGCGAATAATATGGGAATCATATCATTATGGTGATATAGGCCATATCATGGCTTACATAATTATGTTGGAAAACACAAATGGGCTATTTCATTACCATATTATGTATCTGAATGTTTCCTAGACGTCCCAGGCTAAGGTGCATCTGGCTTCATAAGGCATGCCTGAACACTACATACATAGCCAGAGGTGCACGAGGGCTGGTACGGGGCATGCGTGACCCTAGCATGCAATACAAGCTTTATTACACGATCAAAATACATTTATCTAACCCCGTATACCATATTTCCTTCTTAAATCAGCGAGTTTGCATTTTAAATCGGCGAGTTTGCATCTTAAATCGGGGAGTTTGTATCTTAAATCGGCGAGCAGTTTGTTTACATCAGCGCCATTGTCCTAGATGTCACGTGATCAAATACTGCCTTCTGATTGGTCTAGAGCACAGAAAAGCGTACCACATGCCTAGGTGGTACGCCAAAACGTACCACACCCCCGTGTGGTACGTTTTTATTGATTAAACAAACACAGAATCGTACCAATAACATCAGGTCGTGTAATAAAATGTAATATTTATTACACAATCCAAAACACTTCCTTGTAAGTTTTGTGTTATCTACATTGTGTATAGCGTACAACACCCCGGGTGGCACGTTTTTCTTCATTACATTAACACAGAATCATACCAATAACGTTAGGTCGTAATAAAGCTGATGGACGTTATATGTACACTTCTGGTCGATTTCACGGTCTCAGCTTGCACCTGGAGATGTTGTTCAGACTCCAGAGTCCGTAGGACACCATCAGTGCCGTGTCTCCTCTGCACTCAGGATGGTGACCCGGGATCTGGGGTCCCTCATCCCTCAATCCAGGGGCCTCCAGGAGATCCACCCTGTCCAGGCAGTGTCTCTCCCCAGTAAGGCAATTAAGGAAGGATATAGGCAGCAATGTAGACCGACAAAAAGTCTACTTTTGGGCTGGTCCTATAACATGGGCTATAGGTAAAGTATATGACTAAGATATAAAAGGTTCAAGATTGTGATGTTTTAAATACATTTTCAACCTTATTCTGCGATCGGCATTATTATTAGGCCCATTTACCTGATTGAAACAAAATCTAAGGGCAAAATTGGATGCCCAGATCGCCTTGCTTCTGTATGCTTTGGGGGTCAAATAAACAGATTATAGCTACCGGTAATTTAATGTGTCTCGTTGCATTGGCCTTAAACCTAGACATGTTCCCTACCCCCCCTCCCGACTGCCCCATGCAATTGCATCAACAACATAACACGTTAAATATAATGTAAAACTGCAAATATGCATAATATATGATATTCATAAATGTGGTTCACTAACCCCCAAAGTATGTTAGGGCAGGGTATGATGCTGCTACATATTTGGACGGTCAGTAATACACATGGTAATGGTCTCTTATTAATGTATAGCTGTACCCGATCCCCATGATCAAGTCACTGTGCTATCACCCGATATCCTGAACGTCCTAATTGTATTGTGAATTGTATGCTGACACATCATATTGCTGTTTACTGTGTGTTGTTAGCCCTGCAGGTAAGTCCCCACATTGTAGGCATGTCACAGTTAGTGCTCACTAAACCCACACTGCCCTACCCCCTCATGTGGACACAGATATGTTGTCCTTGTCGATGTATCAGCCTGCTCCTGGACCAGAGCTCAACAATCTACAAATACTGAATAATTTAACACTCTGACGTCTAGTAACAGGTTAAATATTGCTGCTCAATGATTAGATGCTCCACCAGGCGTTTAAGGTTTGTTGGTTACCTTAATTATTATGCATGGCATTTATTTTTCGTTTGGAGGATTGTAATTATTATGATGAATGCTTCCAGTTACAACGCGTTTATATCAATTTTTATGATTGGTTTGACTCAAAAGTCGCGTGAAATAAATGGTTGGAGAGGTATAAGCATAAAATGTTGGTCCCTTTGCTTTGATGCTAGAAGCTAGTATCATAAAAGAATCTGGGGTCAGCCTTGTTTCAATCTACCTCATGAACCTCCCTTGTCACCACAGCCCACGGCAATACAAATGGTGCCCTTGTTGGTACATCCTTCTCTACCCTTTCATCCTTTATATCTGAACTACTCTTATGATAACGATGTGTTTTTTCGACGCCATATACCGGGATAGTGGAGGTAGGCGCACCTTCTTGCCCCTCCCCTCGCCTCCCCTCGCCTCCCCTCCCCTCCCCTCTCCTCCCCTCGCCTCCCCTCCCCTCCCCTCACCTCCCCTCCCCTCCCCTCCCCTCCCCTCCCCTCCCCTCCCCTCCCCTCCCCTCCCCTCCCCTCCCCTCCCCTCCCCTCCCCTCCCCTCCCCTACCCTCCCCTCCCCTCCCCTCCTCTCCCCTCCCCTCCCATCCCTGTTGTTACTGCGGCCTCCTGTCCTCTCCATGGCCCATGGGGGAGGGGGTCACTTATTATATTAGGCCACTCAAAAAAAAAGTGGTTTCTCATCACCAAGGTCTGAGAAATCTGACGAGGGAGGCTTTTTTTTTTAATTTTTTTTTTACTCACAGATTTTATTGGTAAAGAATTAATTGATCTTAAAATTGGAGAAAATTCCATCAAAATTTGGCAAAAAAAAAAAAGTTTTCCTCAAAACCGGATTTTTATGATGCGCGCGGTGATGAGAAACCATTTTATTTTTTTGAGTGGCCTTATAGACACATGTGTCCGGTTAGCAGGGATACTTTCCCTACACAATTTCCAATGTCAAGGGTCCACCTTTCAAGAGAAAAAAGAGGGGCACTATTCGAAGATCCAGACTATCATTTGACACAGCTTTATAGCTTAACAACATGTGGGCGACCTTCCCGACATTTGGAGATAGCTCAGAATAAGCAATCATCACAGCAGTAGGTCTGAGCTGCTCAAGAGGAGTCAGGCGGGGGCAGGGAAGATACCACCTGCTGTGGTCTAGTATAGTGGATGTCATCATGGTATCAGAAGGACAGTATTACGCAGCAGGGGATGTCGAGGTATGCGTCCACTCATCGGTCAAAGACCTAGAATAAAAGGGCTGAAGGTGGTGTTGTCTGGTACTGCCGCCCCCTCCACTCCTATATACTAACTCCCCCACCTCACCCTTACAAATGTATTTAAATGACAGTAAATAATAAGATTATCTTTTGATGAGAAATAAAGGCATAATGGTTGTATCATTGATCCCCGTAGACTTGGCTTGTTTTTATTACCTAGAATACTTGGTGACAAAATGTCATGTTGATATTACAATCCTGGTACACTGAAAAACTCTGGAGAGCTCTGGAGTCCACAAGGTCGTCTTACAAGACGACCCTAGGGTCTTCTAAGTGAACAGCATAGAATCAACTAGCTTCAACTTGTCAAATTGACAACCTGACAGGTTACCATCCCACAAGACAACCCTAGACTTGTCAAGGTCGTCAAACTAAGATAGTTGATGCAGGCCTATAGATTAGCCACAGCTGGGGCTCATCATTGCATAAGGGTAGTAGGTCTAGGGTTTCAAATGTATGAGTCTGGTCTGGTTCCAGATGACAAGATTATTTTATCAATTTGTTTAAATACATAACCACATATAGAAGTGATATTTAATATACTAGTACCACCAAGGGTTCACATAATGTATCACCAAGTCTTTACTGAGAATAGGCTACTCTCCAGCAATGGACTGTAGGCGTGTGTGTGCATAATACCAATATAAGGTCCATCCACCTACTTGTGCCCTGGTAAAAAAAGGTGTCTTCATTCTACACATGTGCTTTATTTTTTAAATGTTGACACTAAGTAGTAACTATGGCTGAACTTAACAGTCATAACAATGTTCCTATTCTACCTCCGTCCCATATCTAAGATGCAATAGTAAGCTCTATAAAAAACAACATACTGCTACATAAGTATATTTTTTCAGCGATCGTCTAGTCTGGTTGTTTTGACAGAATGTGGCGATGTGACAAAATGCACCAAGGTCACCACTTGTTATATATCATTTCATGTTGATACTCAATGTGAGGTACATGTTGTAGTTTACTTGCTACGGTAGATTTGAAGATGACCTAGTAAATGAAATACCTATACAAACTTAAATGGGAAAAGTGGAAGCATCTAATAAACCATGCAATTCCGATATATGTTTAACCTTCTAGATATCCCTTTGATTTTAGATTGCTATTTAATTGGAAGCAAACAAGTATTGCAAACGGATTCTTCTCCCTTCACGCTTCTATTACAAAAATGATACAACGGACATAGATATCTGTCTATCCTCAATATCATAATTATGTACCATAGTCATAGGATACGCTTGGTGATTGTGCCACTTTAAGCTGAACGCAGGCATGAACAGAATTACGCAAACACACACTGAGCATTGAACCTGTCAAACCGGTCAGCCCATCACAGAGAAACATCTCAAGCCTCCTTACTCTGTGAAGCACTCCCCGCCCAGTCCGTAAACACCAAAAGAAACACCGCCTTAAAAGTCAGCGTGTGTTTCTTTAAGCGGCTTCGGCCATGTTCCAATAGCCTGCAGAACACTCGGTAATACATGGTCATCGCATGGAGTGACCTTTAATCAACCTTTAAAAGTCACATCCCAAATCAGCTGAACGTGGTGTGTTCGCTTCCTGGGTGTCAAACATTAAACCAATTACTGGACCATTAACAGCAGCAGAGACAGCATGTGAGTGAGGTTACACAGGGGAAGGGGTGCCAGGACTGGTACCTACAGCATCTTATTGTACCGGTAAAAATAACTTGTCAAAATAGTCAAATGATTATCCCTTCATACACATGATACTGAGGTCCAAACACTGATGCTGTCGAGAAAACCCAGTCCTACTTTTGTAAAAAAAAAATCCAAGCTTTTAACCCAGAGTGACCGTCGCGATTGTTGTAACTGTATGAATTGAAAAAAGGCTGATAAAGGTTAAATTGATTCTAAAAACATCTTAGCTGTATACTGATCTAGGTTTGGTAGGCTGCATCTAAGATGTAGTCTATGCTGAACAAACTATTGCTTTATGGTAAACAAAATATGCTTGAATTTGATCAATAGGTAAATGGTATCCCCAGAAATGCAGCATAAGATGCCAGAATTTAATGAAAATTGGATTCGTCCATTTAAATTTATATTTGTGAGTATTGTACATTGTATAGTATAAACCGATAGGATGATTCAGCTTGACTAGCACTGACCCTTGTTGAGATACTTCCACCAGTATAAATCATAAAGGATTTAATATTTTACTGTGCAATAAGATTAAATAGTAAGAACAGGAGGATTAAGGCATATAATTGCAGCTTAACTGTACCATGCATTTGAATAATAGTGGTATTGGCACAAAGTCTAACTAAACCCCTTATCAGGCTGTTTTACTTCAGGGAGAGATCATAATCATACAGGAAGAGAAGGCGGATTACGGAGAGCAAATAATGCCACCTGTCCCGCGTCTGTGTGTAATTATAAATGACACTCTAAAAAGATCTAACTCAATGAAATTCATTTTACATCAATACCTGCTCTTCATCATGCATGGTCAGTATGGGGCCTGGGGGATGTTTCATAAATGTACATTTAATATGAAATATACGACCATTATACAGAGTAGGCTATGTCAATACGATATGACAGTCATGATACACATACTATGTATCGTGCATCATGCATCATGCATCATAATATTCGTATATATATATATATATATATATATATATATATATATATATATATATATATATATATATATATATATATATATATATATATGTAAATATGTTGTGCAGCAATGTTGATGTTTACGGTCACTTTATTCGTCGATTACCAACTGTTAAGTGAGATTTCACGATATATTAATGTTGTACAAAAGTCTCATTGATTGTGTACACCTTTTGTTTGTATACACACTGAATGGTATGCCCGAATTTCTGTTTATGCAAGGGTTTTGAGCAATTTTATTTTGAAACGCTTTTCTTATCTTGTGAAAATCATCCATGAGGACATAAACTGGTTGTCATTCTCAATCTGTACAGCAGGTGTAGGTATTGTGATTCTACTTGACACCTTGTATGTGGGAGTTACTGGAAGAGCTGACACAGCAAGTATAGGCCTAGTACCACTGCCCACCCCCTCATGGTTGATAAGTCCAATTTGTAACTTGTTATCTAATGATATATTGTAATGATTCCTTTTATTAATAGGTTTAGATTCCTACCTAAGCAACAAAAGACTTCATCAAAAACCATAAATGCACTGACAGTCAATAATTTAAGGCCATTGGAGCCACTTTTGTATTTCTTTTAACAATAGAGAACTTTGACTTAATTGTGACTCATTAACCTAGAATTAGTACCATCTTTGGCATCAATTGAAAAACTCTCTTTGTATGTGACTATATTTTGGCCAAATAAACATCTAGTCTAAATCTAATCTAGTGACAAAGTCTTTCATAAAATGGCATGATTCTCGATAAAGCCATGGGTCAGCAAAAGAAAAAGCATGTCACATGAGTAGTTAATACTTCGAAAATAGTCTTCGATTGGTCTTTTATAATGGTACAAGAATAGTATGAACGATGCCAATATGTAATTCATTTGATTGGAATTTTCCAATTATTAATGGTTATAATGATTCGTTAATATGACATCACAGCAGCTTTCTAAATTGTAGAATTAGTTCTATTTGTAAGTTTCTCATTAAATGTAGAAAGATGATTAGAGCATCTAATTAGAAACTAGTATTACTTATTTCAGCCTGGAACACATTGATTTTTAGATTTTTTCAAGTTATCCCCGTACTTTGTCTCACAGTACGACGGGCCTCGTTTATATCTCTCCCGTCAAGGGCACTCACTGCATGAACCGTTGCATTTAAGCAAATTAAAGATGCTTAAAATCATCTCTTAAGTGACTTTAAGTGCAGTATGTACAATGTAAATATCACGGAAGGGTCCGTACTTTCTGCGATATGATCATACAGCACAATGCTCCCCAACGCACAGTTCCATTCTCTAATAGGACAAAGAGAAAGTTTGATTTAGGTGTCAAGGGTAATTACTCGTGTTTGATAACCATGGCGGATACATGACACACATAGGCCGCCTCAGTAGCCGTTTGACTGTCAATTTACAAAGGTATCACACACAGCAGGGTGACCTTGAATCGTTCTAAGACACCACCTGTTCTCCCTTACAGGTCTCTGATTAATCGTGTGGATCATAACTCTACCAAAGTACATGACATTACCTGTAGCCTACTTTGAACACCACACTTTCCATATCGCTGTAGTTGGCATGAAATAGGACAAGTCATTAGTAAGTGTTGTCTGCCTTTGTGTCAGATACTTTATATAATTGTTTAATAATTATGGTCCTTACACAATACCTCTGTATCTGAAAAGCAGGCGATGGCTGTGATGTCTATACCAAATAAATCTTATATAATTATGCCCAGTTCATTTAAAGAGAGATCTGATACGTGTATGACGTTTGTGTACAGACGACCTATCCCA
This sequence comes from Harmothoe impar, assembly GCA_947462335.1. Taxonomy (NCBI): domain Eukaryota; kingdom Metazoa; phylum Annelida; class Polychaeta; order Phyllodocida; family Polynoidae; genus Harmothoe; species Harmothoe impar. The sequence continues at coordinate 25,794,776 of OX381711.1, forward strand.
TGAGAGAGGCATACATAGAGCCTTGCACTATAAAGACCATTTTGATGTACCTTTGAGCCTATGATTAGATGAAAGCCTTTATTCAGTGATAACCGGACTTTGTACCTCTTTCTTTATAATAGCAATTCTCACCACATTTAATTGAGGCGTCAGAACCAAGGAAATTGCATAGGAAATGTGTTATTGGCTCATGTGAGTGGGCAGTGGAGCGGAAGGTGTTGAAATAATAACCAGTTAACACAACTAAATAACTGTGTTATTGTGTGGCTTTTTACTTTTTCAGATTCTTCACGGGATTCCTACCCTGGAACCCAGCAATGGTCGGACCCAGGAAGCTGTAATGGGATGAGGGGACAGTACTGAAAAGTGTTCAAAGGGGAAGGGTGGGGGATTCAAATCCACTTTATATCAACCCCCTTGTGTACATATCATTGGCGTAGTTGCTGGGCAAGCTTGATTATTGATGAATTATATCCAAGCCACAAATCAAGAGAGGTGATTTAAGTTTCGGTAATCACAGATGGGCTATATCGCCTTCCATTCTTTCAACTAACTTAATAATGATTCTAAAAGTTGGAGAAAAAAATATATCTTTCAGATTTATTTTCCCTCAAAATGAATCTTATTGTAGTGGTTTGCTATATAGACAACTCGAACTACATTTCGATTTAGGATGCAATGAGAAGACGGTTTTATTACGGTTTTTCACAGTGAGTTTTAGTTCGTTTCCCATCAGTATGGTTCAGCTGAGACCATGATTTGCTCTGCCTAAGTAGAGCAGCCGCCCTTCTTTATATACAAGGCAGTAGCTGATCGCGGCGCCCTCTATACGGACGTCCGTGTCACTTATTACCCAGGTGGGGAACTAATCCGGGCATTTGAAAACCCCTACATCACCCCACGAGTGTGTGAGTGGAGATATTGCTCCTTAAACACATTTCAAGGGACAATTATGAACATACTCTTTCATGGATATACACACAGAAAAGTGAGAGTATTTAGCGACAATGACTCTCACTTTTCTGAGGGTATATAACCATCGACTGCACTAACTATGTATTCTGTTTCTTTACTCAAAAGCATCCTAATTCTTATTTCAACAAAAAATAATCTTTTCAGCTCCCTGATTATAGTAGTACAAATCAGGCACAAGATTGGGAAATGATTCCCCGTGGGTTTATTGTGCTCTCCTCTTCTGATGCACGATCCGAAATGCTGGACAGCTTCCCTGATTGTAGTAATTTAAATCAAGCACACAAATGGGAATAAATTCCCAAGTGGGTATATGGCGCTCTCCTCTTCTGATGTACGATCCCAGTTGTTCATGACATCTCTCTGAATCTGGATTCCTAGGTAATCTAACTGATCCCAAGGCATGCTTCAGGATTATTTTGATCTCATATTGGTCTCTTAATCCTCTAGATTTACAAGCCTTCTCTTTATTCAATCCAGTTATCTTTTTCCAATCTGACCTTCTCAGTCACGATCTGTTTTCTAACCTCTTCAGATTCATTCTTTTGTTTCGACAATTCTAGAGCCTCCTCCACCTATTTCTCAGATATGTAATTCTATCTTCTGTTAGACTATCTGTATCCTCCTTTAACCGGCTATTCACTCCCCAATTCATCTCTATTTGATTGTCTCTTTCCTGCATCAGTTTAATTCTTCATGCATGGCGGTGTACTGTTGTTGCATTAACTCTTGATCCGCCTTTATTCTCCCTTGGTATTCATTTTCCTTCCCTTCCTATCTTTTCCTTCTCTCTAGATCCTTTGTAATCCATTCCTCCTGCTGTCCGTCCGGGATATGGTATCTTCCTCCTATTTCAAAAACACCAGGGGTTATGAGCCTCAACGAATCCATTAGGCTTCTGCTTTCCGATTGATGAATGGGTGTTTCCGCCTCCATTGCCCTGGTCCATACTCTCGTAATATTTGTAAGACTACAGTCTAATTCTCCTTCTTCTAATGATTTGTCTTCTTCCAAATTATTTCGGCTTGCCCCTTCCTCTTCATTCGGTAGTGCTTCCGCCAGCCCGACCTGCAATCCTTTAACTGGTCACGGCACCAGTGTAGTGTTTGGCTATATATAAAAAGACAACTCGAACTGCAATTCAATTTAGGATGCAATGAGAAGAGGGTTTTATTATGGTTTCTTACAGTGAGTTTTAGTTCGTTTCCCATCAGTACGGTTCAGCTTAGACCATGGTTTGGTCTGCCTTAGTGGAGTAGCCGACCTTCTTTATATATAAGGCAGTAGCTGATCGCGGCGCCCTCTATACGGACGTCCACGCCACCTATTACATCATGCGTAAAAAACGATACTTTAAGTTGGTTGGAGTGGACCCCCCTTGGGCCTCCCCCCAATGAAAATTTGCTTCCTACGCCTCAGGGGCCTGTTTCTTAACAAGTGTTTCTTAGACCGTTATATTCATGTCTTAATAGATCGGAGATAATATAACAAGAGTTAACGAAAAGTAGCCTGTTGCAAAAGCCGAAAAATTAATATTTCAAATTTTGTTATTTTAATAGAAATATTAGTATAACGACTTATGAAACAGAATTTTTCGGCTGTTGGTTACCTTCAAAGTAGTTATATTAGGACATTTATAGATATATTAGAATTCAATATATTAAGCTATATTAGTGCTACCGATATACTAAGAAAGATTAGAGACAGAGTATAGTGTGGAATCCCCGTTAGACAGAGGGGGTTCCCCAGTGCAGGAATAGCTGCAGGTGCAGAACGGTGCTGCCATCTAGGTGTGTAGCAGCAGAAATTCTCCCTGATGTTGGTGGCACCATCTCTCCTCCATAGTACTAACTTACAGGTCAGTCAGTAAGGCCCCACCAGCAATGATAAATACCACATACAACAACAATAATAATAATATAACGCGAAAAATTAACAAGGCAATCAGGATCTTAATAGAACGATGAAAACTGTGTTTCTCGCCCCACCAGCAATGATAAATACCACATACAACAACAATAACAATTAATATAACTAGAAACATTAATAGAGCTTCTGTGTGATACCATTGCAGAATGAAGGGTTCAAAATGCACATAGCTTAGTATGTAAGCCCCCACAAGTAATGAAAATAATCGCATAGCACAACAATGATAATTAATATTACTCGAAACCTTAATACAGCGATCAACATTTTGATATATCGCTAAAATGTCTAAGTCCAAATTACGTCTTATTAGGTATATAAGTACTGCAATATGAATATTTTTTGTCCAATTTTTTTTTTCACATATCCTGTATACATGTACAAGAGATCTGTGGAAGTTTCTTTTTTATTAACCAATTCTATATAGTTTATGCCCACCCCTCGACATGGTCCTAAACAGCTATACTAAAACAGGCTAAACGATATATTAACGGCCTTAATATAACGCTAGTGTAACGCCAAAAAGAGGTTTAGCAACATGTTACGAAATCATTGTATTAGTGAAAACGAGTTCTATTAGTAGAATGAAGATAAATATAGCACTGGTATAGCATAATTACTAATATATCACCTTTAGAAACACCAAAAAATATCGTTCTATCAAATATGGGTTAAGAAACAGGCCCCTGAAGTCGCAATGCCGGAACACACGTACGTATGACATTATTTTTAGGTCTAATTAACTAGTCTAACTATGGTCCTTATACAACACCCTTGTGCCTGAAACGCGGCCGGAGAACTCTTACATAGAGTATAAAGTATGTTAAAAAGAGTATACATGATACGTGTATGACGTTTGTACTATGTATCATCCCACGAAAGAGGGTATTAACCCTGTATGTTTTTGATAATCGACAATTGGATCTGGTTCTCATTAATGATAAAGGTTACCTTGAAGTTGTATAATCAAAATGGAATCATGAGAACCAAAGACGATGCAGAGGAATTGTTTTGCCTGGCGTGAGGAGACGGTGGAGAGGAAATGTATTTTGGTGTAAACATTACTAAACAAGTATGGCTTAACAATTTTGTTACGGTATTCCTACCCTGAGCTCCTGAAACGGATGGGGGGACCCAGTGGGCACAGAACCTTGAATCAACATTGGTTGTCGCTGTTGATTCAAGGTTGATTCAGAGTTTATTCAACACTGAACTAAATTTTGTAGCCACTGGGGAGGGGAGGGAGAGGGGAAACACCAAAGTACTGAAAAGCGTTCAAAGGGGGAGAGGGCCTTCCCCCCTAACGCCCACCCACCTCCTGTGTCCACTGATAGATATAGTGTTAAAATCCGACACAGGTGTAGGCTTATTGCGAAAATAATTTGAGATTGCATTTTTTTCTGAAATCATTGCGTGCATCCTTAGAAAAGATCAATCAAAACTGTATCCAATACAAAATGTCAATTCCTATCAATAATTGAGATGGAAAGATTGTAAATCACCAAGTGTCCTGTGTATGATTTAGCCCGCAGGAATCTTTTACCATTTAGGGACAGCATAGTGCTTTAGTGCACTGTGTTCTATTGTCGTCGTGATGTATGTTTCACGCCCAATATCGGAATTTGCGCAATATCGGAACTCCTACATGAACATAAAATATATTATAAAATATATCAGTATACCCCTCAAACAGAAAAGTAGGGCAAGAAATGTATTTGCAAGGCGGTTATTTTGTATCATTTCAGGCCCAGGCAGCCAAAGGCCCAATGTTTTATCACAGCAGATGCATTTCTGCCACACCTTATTCACAGCTACATACAGGTGTGACATGCATGTGGGTTCTCCCTGACTGTTTTCACACCTCCAAGATGCAGTACAGTATCCTCAAACATAGCTGAAATATATATTTATATTCTATATCTGTAGCTACAATAAAAATAGAGAGGAGTTCTGATACTGTGCAATCTAACTATGGTGCAATTCCGGAATTGCCCTGCGCAGTTCCGGAAGTGTACAGGGGCAATTCCGGAACTGGGCTGGTTCCTATTCTGCGCCTGACATATGCATGATCGATGTATGAATGCTGAACATGCAGGTGTTGTGTAGTCTACAATACCACTAAGAGCACTGGAACAGTTCTAACATTAAACCGCTGGTTTGGACCTTGCACTGTGTCCCTGTGGTGTCCTATGCCACTACGAACAGCTGTGGTCTGTTACACAGCAAATAACAATACACCCTCAGAAAAGTGTGAGTCATTGTCGATAAAACTACCCTCAACTAAGAGTCAGGCAGTGTCTGACCCTCAGGTGAGGGTAGTTTTAAATAGCGACAATGACTCTCACTTTTCTGTGTGTGTATCTTCAAAATATAACGATTATAAAACTGAAGATGAACATGCCATCTTTAAAACCAATCGTTATAAAAGCATTACTAGTAAATAAGAAAGCTATAGCCATTTACTGAGAAACACACTTGTAATGATCAACAGATGCTGATCGCCATCATAGCATTTCTAATGTATTAAGGCTAACGAAATCGTTAATTAACTGTACAAAACCCCACTGAACAGTTAAACTGCATGTGTGGACATACACTAGGTCCTTTGGTCTACACTGCCACTGCTTACTGTTGAACTGCTTGTGTGGACATATATATATACTGCATGCTCTGGAATGTTAAGTGTGGGCAATGTCAGGATGTGCACCTACCAGTGAGCAGTTTGAAATGCTCATAGAGGCGGTTTGGGGAGGTGGGTCTTACCTCTTACACACGATAGGAACCACCGACTGGGAGGCCACCTACCCAGTAAACACAATTACGTAGGTCAGACGTAAATTTACGTTGTTTTTTGGTCTGAACTACGTAATTTCGGAAGGTTTATCAACGTTAGAACGTTAAGGTTTATTTACCAATCTCAAACCTGCAGGTCTGATTTACGTAGCTCAGACGTAAATCTACGTCCAACTTTTTAAACACATTAATATAGTATCACATAGTGGGATTCAGACAAAGATATCGCAGACAAATTTACATTAACAGACAATATTTATACAAACTAACTACTATCATTCTTAATCACATTTCTTTCTATATATATATAGTACATCTTTATAGTTTAACTGAACTGCCTGGCAGTATAGATCTATTGCATAGTTTTGGCTGCAGAAAGGCTTTGTAGTTCTTCCATTACCACCAATGTGGTGTCTGCCCAGTAAAGTGCTGTAATGTGCATATCAATGCTTAATTCTTTAACCTGCTGTCCATGATATATAATTATCAAATTGTATATGGTTTATTTGCATAACATTTAATTCATAGTTAATGAGAAATTACTGCTTGAATGTGGTAGATTTGTTAAAGAGATGTCATATTCTCTCCACAGTTGAAAGTGCTGCCACCTAGTGTGAAACTGAGAAGTTATATACCCAATTCAAGTTGAAAAATTACGTAGTTTAACGTAGATCTACGTAGATTTGTTACGTAAATTTACGTCGGAATGAGGTAGATAAACGTAAATCAGACTTCTACGTCTGTTGAACGTAAATAAACCTTCATGTTTTGACGTCTACAAACCTTCCAAATTTACCAATTTCAAACCTTTGGTTGGAAAACTACCTAGAGAAACCTCAGAGCTACGTTAGAATTACGTAGGGTGTTTACTGGGTAGTGACCACAACTCACATCGAACCCAACCTAGCCTCTGTATTGTGTTATTCACAAGTACAGAAAATGTCGATTCATGCTACTCTTATCTCAAATATAGGTACACTGTATGCCCTATTATTGGCCTTCTATGCAATACTATGCAATGCTATCCTATATGCGATGCTATGCAATCCTATTATTCCCAATAGGAAAGTAAAATAAAATAACGTTCTCCAGTCCTTTGATTCTTTTGGCCTTAAATCATAATTTCGATCTTGGAAGCCTATACCCAGTGGGCACACAACATTGATTCAACATTGATAAATGGTTGTCAACATTGAGTCAATGTTGATTCAACATTTATTCAACGTTGAACTGAATTTTGTGCCCACTGGGTAGCGGTTTCCTCAGGGTGGGTTACAGCTTCTGTTGGGAGACTTTAAATAAGCAAGGTTTCCATCACAGGTGTCACATAAAACAAGACCAAAGCTGAAGCCGCCCGATCTGTCATGGGTAGGGGTTGAACCCAAAACCTTTAACGCTGGAGTCAAGACAATTATCCAATTACACGTCACTTAAAGACTCAAAAGTAACTGATTCAGATCCTGTCAAAAGTTGCTCTGCAACCCAAGAAACACTGTTGGAGACCATTAGGGGGTAACTGGAGGAGGGGGCGTGTATTTCCTGACAGTGACGGGGAAAGCTGTGTGTATGTGGGTGTGGAGTGGGCTGCACTGTAAAAAGTTGGTTGTCATTGTTGTAGGTGTACAGTAGATTTACTGTAGTTGTACAGTTTGTTGTAGCTAAACAGTGGAATCTACTGTAAATCTCGAGTAGATTCTACGGTAAATCCATGCTACAGTAGAATCCACTGTGGTTCTACAGTAGATTCTACTGTTTACCTGCACTAACTATTTACAGTGTGCGGGTTGAAAAGTGGAGGGGGTGTGTATGGTGATGTTAGGCCGTTGCCTGGCTGCCTGCTTCTTGGACGCCTACAAAGGAGCAGGGGCCAAGCACGGAGTCGTCTCCTTCATAATGTATGCTGTCTAAGTACACCGGAGGCTTAAACTTGTCCAGATTTACACACTCGGCATTTAACAATCTCAAGCATCTATCCACAATTTCAAGCCTTATCATCACATAATCTTCTTCACTATTCTTTATTAGAATTTAAAACATGCACTTTAACTTCCCTTACAAACTGCCCATACTATTGTTGTTGGTGGTTTTATTCGGGATCTTTTATTGCAGAGATACGGCCGCACACATTCCCCTGGAATACCCTGTAACAGTATAAGACTTTTTACTCAGTTTCTGTCAGTGTGTATGGGACCTTACCAGTACACCCCAACCCCACCCCCTCTCCATATCCATTCACCTGCCTCTCCTCTGGTTCTTCTGTCGCACCTTCCCTTTTTTCTTACTCTTCCCTTGCGAATACCTATATTTATAAATAGATATTCGCATATAGATAGATAGATAGATAGATAGATAGATAGATAGATAGATAGATAGATAGATAGATAGATAGATAGATAGATAGATAGATAGATAGATAGATAGATAGATAGATAGATAGATAGATAGATAGATAGATAGATAGATACCCCTCTCCCTCCCCGTCTCTCTCTCTCTCACTTTCTCTCTCCCTCCCCCTGCCGACCGTCATCAACCTCCCTACACCTGTACACAAAGAGGTTGGCCTTGGTCCAGGCTCTTCTCACTGCTATAAGGCCGGGGTTGGCAGGTGGTGTGCAGGAGGCGTGCTGGGCTGAATAATTTACCTACCTGCTGCTCCTCCCTGTACCTTATCTCGGCAGCTACAGGACGGGCTGCCTCTTATCTGGGGTATCGTTGTCTTATCTGGGGTATCGTTATTGCTGTCACCAGATATAAGGTGCACAGAGAAAAGAAGTAGAATCACTGTGACTCCCGACTTGATCACTTAGGTAACTTTCCCCAGGACACTAAAGTGACTTCCTGACATTAGCAGGACTCCATGATAACTCTATAATGACTCCTATTCTAAGACTCGTTTGATTGGGAGTCACATTAGAGTCATCAGGAGAGTAACTTCAGTGATCGAGTTCAGACTCCCATTTGGGAGTCACCGTGATTCTAATTCTTTTCTCTGTGTAGTAGTCAGGAGGAATAGTAAGGTGATCAGTGCTGAGCAGCGGATAAGCAGTCACACAAGGAGAGGGGTAATCTCTTTTATACTTGACTGCTTATTGTAGGGATTAATTTGGATTCACATATGGATTAAGAACCCATGTCAAGTACTTTGGGGCTTTCATGCATGTTTTTATAAACCCTAAATTAGTGCAGGATGTACTCAGAAGGCATTATTGATTACTATTGTACACCACCTATCTGATCAGGCTGTAGACATATTAAAGGTCAATAGTTCCACTATTGTGGGAATTGACAAAAAATTATCACAGTTAATTTGATTTCTCTTAGAATTAACTTCATCTTCATATAGAAATCTTCATGAAGCGGGAAATAAAACAGATCCCTTCATTTATAAGAGCAGAAACATGACACATCTATGCTCCTCACATTTGACACTCTAAATACCTATTTAAGTATTCGCTCATGCGGTAGGCAGGTCCAAACAGCCACTCATACAACCCTTATGTCTTGGTATAACTCATTAGATATATAGAAAATTGCTGAGTCATTGCTCCTATCACCCCCCCCCCCCCCATACACACACACACACAGCTCGGCTACCTCCCACGCCCCCGTATCTTGCTGTCACAGAGAAGAGGATACTGTACATCAGAACCCTTAGGGGGCCACTGTTCTATAGATGGCTCTATAATAACAACACATCAATACTCTATACCTTCAACCCACACCTTATCAAGGGCCCTCAATGGCGCGTGCATATACACAGGTCAAAAACACGAACACTAAGGATTTAACTTAACTTAGTAAATTGAATGTATATCCCCCCCCCCCGATTTCTACACTGTGCAGAACTGTGATCTACTGACCTGGTCCCCAATTGCATCTGCTTAGCAGTGCTTTAAGCCTAGTTTTGATAGTAGATATGTTTCCACTTAGGCCTTAGGGTGGGGAGGGGGGGGGGTCGGAGAAAGCAGGCAGCTGGTCTTATTACAAGCTCATGTATACATAAGTATACGTAAGTATTTCGTATAACTCTTTTCCAATAATAGCTTAGTATGATACATTTAAGCAATATGCGCAGAGACATGCGCAGTAGCCCCACTCTAAACAACACTGTAAACAGTTGGTTACCATTTTTGGTAGGTGTAGAGTAGATTCTACTGTGGGTGTACCGTTTATTGTAGGTTAACAGTAGAATCTACTGTAAATCTACAATAGTTTCTACTGTAAATCCATTCTACTGTAGATTCTACTGTAGGTCTACAGTATGTTCTACTGTAGATCTACAGTAGGTTCTACTGTGTACCTACACTAACTATTCACAGTGAAGTAGCGACCACCCTTAACGACTGGGCTCGTTAAGCAGGCATCACTCAGTAGTATAAAAACCACCATATATCAGGCCTGCCTTAAAGCTGTTGTTAGTGCGGTAGGCGTGGGAGGTGGGCTGTTACTGCCATGTATTATATCCCTTCCAGGTTATGTCATTCTGTATGACCATGGAGTGAAATCTGACAAAAACCTAAAAGAAAGTGTTCTCGCCACAACCACATATTTATGGTTATCACTGTTTTATTCTACATTTAGAACGCATTATATTTGCACTGTTTGTAGCGTAATTCATGACACTGCACTTTTTGTGTGATCATGAACACTATAAGTGCGGCCCTTAACACGCAGTTCATCATGTTTAATACCATGATATCAGGGTGAAAGCCACAAGATGGGGGGAAGCATTTAATCTATCTACTAGATATTAAAGGTATTTTACTCTTGATTTATGAATACAAACATTTTTGCATTAAACCTACGTTTCTATGGTGATAAAGGCAGGGTAACTATTTCATTTAATTGATTCCTCTTTCCATGGCATTTTCCCCCTTTATTATGGGATAGCTTTTTAATGCTTTTCAGCTTGTACCTGCGTTACATCACCTGATATGCGGCGAATGTGAAGCATTATTCTAACCATCATTTATTGATGTCATACACAATTGACGCATCATTTTATAATGGCTGAACTACCTACACAATTGGTTATCTGTATATTCAATCACGTTAATAGTGTATGGACTGAATGTACATTGCATTGCAAGGTAGAATTTAACATATTTTTGTCAACACAAAATGGATTTGCTGAATCATGTCTGGTCTCTTTGTAAAGATAACATTACATATGTATAAGCTAACCTATATTTCTATAGAGAGCAATGGGAGCGCGATCATAAGTTTAGATAATTTAGATCACAAAAGCCAAATAGCCCCGTCTAGGCCGACATAATTGATACCCGTAGGTGACCTTTCTTATTGTGAAATAAATGATACCATCTCGCTCAACTAAATTGAATAAATTCGAAGCCATAACTCTATACCACATTGGGAAAAGTAAATGACACACAGCTCCTTTGTTGCCACATTATCTCGATCATGATACATTTGCTAGGAAATTAGTATATATGTTATCCCATAACGTCATCTCCATGGCAGGTGGACATAGATTAGGTAGATTCACCACTTTTGGACGCTCGTTGACAGTGCAAACGTGACCCCTTTTCCCTAAGCTACATGCAGCTGTGCAGTTATCTGGTGTCCGTCTCATGGTGATTCTACCCTATGCTTTTGGGTCTGCAAAAACCTCTCATAATAATTCTCTATTCCTGTTAAGTTGTGTTATGCAGCGAAAACACCATCTATCACGACATTGAAGACTATGGGGACGTTAAATAAGGTGTCTCGATTGCTATGAAAGGTGAAGGAATTTCTTTTAAAACTCCCTCAAAATTCAGGGTTATGGTCGACTAAAAGTGCTTGCTATTGCTTCATATCCGAGTAAAGGACTGATAATTTGTTTAAAATATTACCATGATCAAATATTGAAAGTTTGTAATATAAGACATGGTTACCTAATATAATTGACTCTGTATGATGAACAATGTGACTGTGTAACTTAACCCTGAGAATACCTGTAAATATACGTCATTGCCTTGCATTTAACATATAGAGTGATGAATTCTAACAAAAATAATGAGGCTTTTGATATCTATAATGGAAACTTGATGCAGTGTTATTTTCATCTCTATGTAAGCATAACATAAGCTTTATATCATTTGATACATGAAAATGTATCAGTAGATGATCTTTGCTATGATAATTAGACTCACATTTTGTAAAACTGTATTAAAAGTAGTTACATTGGCCCCGACGTGGAGGTAATCCAATTCAATCTAGCCGGCAATTTTTGACTAAAACATCTGCCTGGAATTAGCCATATTGCAATGCAATGGCATTATTCTACTTCTACAATGGAGTCATTTTGAATAATGAATTAGAGAATCAGTCATTCAGCGTGCATTGCAGTGTGCCGAGTCAGTGTATGGAGCTTCTGTATGCAATGCATGTGGGTTATTTCAGCTATGCTTTATTATGCATAGGTATTGGAAGTGCAACAATGGAGCTAGGATCTACCTACAAGGCTTTACATTGGCTACAGCAGCCAATTAATGCTGGCCACAATCCACAACCACAGCAGAATACCAATGTTCAAATAGGATAATTAGCCATTTAAGGCGAGCATAGTGCGATGTCATTTTGTCATCATGATGTATGAATACAGCCTTTACACACCAGGCTGCATTGAGTCATCATTTCAACCCTTTGGTAATGTATCAAACCCATACAGTCAACATGGAGCATGAATTCAGCTCTGGTGAGTTATTCGCCAGAGCTGCATTCATGCATAGGTAATAGCGCATTAAAGTACTATGCAGTCCTCAAAGGGTTAGAGAATAGCCCGGCCAGACAATCAGAAAATCCCATTTGTATGAATCATTAAACAGCTTGCATCATTTTGTTCATCTCCCCAGCTTAACTTTATTTCTACGTTTTATTGTGTTTTTTTAATAAGGCGGGGGCATAAGGCAGGGAGTTGATTGCTGTTTGTGGACAATTGTTGAAACGGTTTGGGGTTTGTCCCGGAGACAATCTGTTCCAGAAGAGAGAGGCGTGATTGGCTCCTGGTTTTTATTTTTCATTTTATCGCTCAATATTGTAAAGATCAGTCGATTGCAACAGTTGGTATAATCTCAGTAAACTTCAGATTCTAACACCACTACACTAATATTCTAAAGAAATATTTTTCATGAAATTTCCGAAATCGATCTACTGATACACATAAGATACCAAATACATTGTGTATGTAACATCGTAAATTTTATGGAATTGACACCCTGGATTCCGCTGAGCCCAATGCAACAATTGGGTGCGGGTTGATCTAATTTATTTCATTAATGGGTGCGCGCAATGATCCCTGAGGCAATCCGACGATGTGCCTCATGTTGAAAATCAGCTGATTGCATTGGCAGATAGTTCCCGATCATTTCTATTAGTCTCCGATCAAAAGTAAAAATCCCTTTCATGATTCCTAAAAGTTGTGGTAGGCATAGGTCTTAACTTATTGAGTACATCAGGGTGCAAGTACACCTTTCACTTTGTATGCCTTAATCTGTCGAAAACTATATTGTAGTGGCCTAAGAGTTTTAAGTATAAGGCGTCATTTACCAGACCCCGACCACAGAGTCACCCCACTGTGTTAAACCCTTTAATGGTTGCATAATGCATTAATGCACCGTGCCCTTTGGTCGTCATGATGCATGAATGCAGCATTGGTGAGTGACCCACCCTCATTTAGCTGCATTCAAGCATCATGTCGGCCCTGTGGGATTGATACACTGCCACAGCGTCAGCATGATACATGAAGCCGAGCAAGTACACTCACAGAGCTTCATTCGTGCATACATCATGGTGACAAAGGGCATATCATATTAAAGCATTATGCGGCCCTATGCAGGCTATGGTGTTAATAATTACAGTATTGAGCATGAAATCAGCTAATCATGATTTGTGCTTGATCATGCGTCCATTACCTCAGCATTATTTGTACTAGATAATTTCCCCAACGCCCACTCTTCTGTTCATATTACCAAAACTAATATTATATTAGCTAGTCTCCTTGGAGTATTGTATATATACACGGTGCACACTTCGTCTACTGGCTAATCATGGCATGGGTGTGTTTGGCGTGATCTGATAACATAATGATGGTATATTACGCTGTACACTTATCGATTAGCATTGATGTGTGTGTAGTGCATGATGTACTGGAGTGATATTGCATCATAGATTTGGTGCTGAATGGCGCACTAAATATGGAAATAGTTCCTGAGATGACAATATGCCAGAGTTGTATTGAAGGACCCCTTACTATTCTCCTCTGTCTGACCATGGGCTCACGTTGCCTATCATCGTAAGTCAGATATGATGATAATTATTCTCACAGAAATCATTATTTATCTTCTTCCCCAAATCTTCTTTCTGTTCAATAAATAGTATTTTCTTCATATTACTAAGAATAATGCCATATATAGTTAGAATAATGGAACATTTTAACCTCTTTTTATATAAACTTCAAGCAGAACTTGTGCCATTTTCGTGTTAAGATTTGAGAATTTTAGAACGTTTCTGGAACATTTTAAGAAATCTTTTTGTCTCATATCCCCTGTCATTTCTGTCATGCCCCTCTATCCAAATCAGGGGATCTCCTGAACATAGGGAACTGGTGACCAATTTCCTTACTACCTGCCCCAAGTAAGATAATGGAGCGCATAATTTATGAGCGAATTTACAACTCCCTTGAGTCTAGAAATATGCTCAGTAAGCACCAATATGGCTTCCGTGCATCTCGGGGAACTAATGATGCTGTTTTCAAGCTAATCAATGACATCTACACAGCCCGTGACAAAGGTGAATACCTCCTTGCGTGTTATCTTGATGTAAGGAAAGCGTTTGATAGCATACACCACCTCGAACTAATTTCCAGAATGAAAAACTTGAATTTGCCCCCTTTATACGATAAGCGATTGCAACTGATGCAGAACAGATGTCTTCGTGTAAGCCTTAATGTTCAGAAATATTTCCATATTTGTGACTTGGACACAGAATCTAATATTGATTATTTGTGTGTTCGCTATGACATGCAGCTCCTCCTTCTTATTCACAAATACTTGTATGATGGAACCCACTGTCCCCTTGATCTGGGTCTAGTGTTCCAGCAACCAGTAGCTGGTGGACGAGTGACTAGATCAACCAACACGGATCTGCTGGAATATCCCATCTCTAGAACCATGGGTTATAGGAAAAGTCCACTTTACAGATCTATAGAGCTATGGAATGCACTTAATACGTCCTGTCGTATGCTAAAGGACCCCCTTGCCTTTAAAGCGAAAGCAAAACCCACTGTGATTAAAATATTCCTGGCCAAATTTAAGGCTTAGGTCGGATACTTCTCATATACTTGTATTAATATGTATACTTGCTTTGTATGTACTCTTCTCATTATAAAATACTACCTACCATCCAGTATTTTTGTGATGCATCGCATACTACAAATACCGGTGTGTACCAATGCTCATGGAGCTAAAGTCTTATGTGATATCCTTACTTGTTGCCTAACGGTAACTTGCTTGAATATCTCACGATTGATTGTGCTATAGTGTGTTAACTACATTGGTCAAAGCTGTTATATGACCACGACACACTGACGTTGTATATGTCACGCGCAATATCGGAATTTGCGCAATATCGGAACTCCTACATGAACATAAAATATATTATAAAATATATCAGTATACCCATCAAACAGAAAGGTAGGGCAAGAAATGTATTTTCAAGGAGGTTATTTTGTATCATTTCAAGCCCAGGCAGCCAAAGGCCCAATGTTTTATCACAGCAGATGCATTTCTGCCACACCTTATTCACAGCTACATACAGGTGTGACATGCATGTGGGTTCTCCCTGACTGTTTTCACACCTCCAAGATGCAGTACAGTATCCTCAAACATAGCTGAAATATATATTTATATTCTATATCTGTAGCTACAATAAAAACAGAGAGGAATTCTGATACTGTGCAATCTAACTATGGTGCAATTCCGGAATTGCCCTGCGCAGTTCCGGAATTGTACAGGGGCAATTCCGGAATTGGGCTGGTTCCTATTCTGCGCCTGACAAATACATCTCTATTTATCACAAATACTACTATGTGACCACTTTATTGATCATTGATTCAACCGATGTCTCATGAAATCGGTGACAGAAGCCCATATAGGTGATTGTCCAATATAAGTGTACCACCAGTATGTAGTTAATGTACCGGACGGTATAGGCACGTCCATCCGACTAATAACTGATAGACATGATGTAATCATATACATCCCTTTGTATTCATCATATAGTATTTCTCGGGACGTATGGCCCATTGACCTGTATCGTATTTTTTGAAAATCACTTTATGAATAAAATATGTTATAAACTCAAATGTCAGAAATACACGTCTTCATTCTATTTGTGGAATTTCTGGTTATTTGCACGAGTAAATCTCGGGAAAAGAAATACCAATGCACCACACATGTATGTTTATTTGCATTACCTGATGAAAGATGAAAGGGAGTTTCAGTATAACAACGTACTAGTTGTGAGACATTTGGGTGCTTACTTCAGGTAAACAGGTAAAAACCATATCTAAAACTTGATATACTTAATGTGAAGCTGCTGCAGCAACCCTTAACCTGGAAAGTACACGTTATCTTTGTATGTGCACCGCACCTCCAGATCAAAGAAACCTTAACATTTGCTAAATGTGATGGGGAACCCTTTTGGATGTACAGTAAAGCATGTGTAGTGGGGACCAGGAATGTCAGAAAGACAGAATCGGCTTCAAGCACTTTCATCTTACATATTTAGAAAGATTTGTCGCTTTTTCTTGATCCTTAGAGATCAGTAGAAAGAACTGAGGAAACTGTGTTGGTGAAAATAGCCCAACTACACTTAACCTAGTTAACACCAAGGCGACATACAAAACCACTCCCTATTTCAAGTGACTTCATACCTATACATACAACCATACCTGTTACGTGTCAGTGTGTTTGATTCTATGCTGAGATCAAGTTCAGGAGAAATGTGTGACAAAGTAGTCTTAAAGCATGTAGAGAGCGGTATCACAATGTCATGGGGAGGGGGCTGTATAACTCATTCTACATGGGCCATTAACTGATTAATTAACCAATAATATATGGATAACGGGCACACGAGGGGATGTATACCTATATAACGCCCGAGGTGCGTAGCACCGAGGGTGTAATATAGGTATATAGCCCCGAGTGTGCCCGTTATCCATATATTATTAGGTTTATTATACGATTATTCCATTCAAATGTCTTTAATCACCTTATATATGTCCTAATTTCGCCATTTTGAATGATATATAAGTCGTCTTGTACAGAGGGTGCAGTCGCCATGTTGTGGAAGTCTTCAGTAGGGGAGGTGAGGAAGAACGAGCTAAGCAGCGGGGATCGGTCATTATTTCAAATCCAACATACCCTCAGTATTAACGTATGGGAGTGTACTCACGCCGCGCGACCTGCTGGTTTAAAAACTAACCGCTCCCTGATAGACTGGATATAAACAGCGTTTCCCTCCCACTGTACCATGGCCAGATACGCATTGGCGCTAGCATGACCGCCTCACACACCGGAGGTGACCGGTTCGAGTCCTGGTGGAAAGGCAGCAATTTTAAAGTGCCTATATGTATGTGAAAAAAGATCCCGAGAATTATTTTAACAAATAGGTAAGTAAAGTCCAACTACTACCTTTATAGTAAAAAAAGAATTATAAAAAAAATTGATTTTAGGAGAAGTTATAACAAAAAGGGTAAAAATTGCTGTATCTCTGTTAATATAAGAGCTAGAGGGCTGAGAATGTGTCTGTAGACTTCTTGTTTTACACCCTTCTTCTGTATGGCCAGCACGGTATAGTGGTTAGGGCGTTGGACTCGTAGTCTTGCGGCCCCGGGTTCGATCCTCCGACGAAACGTAGGATTTTAACTCTAAATATTCCCCTCAATCGTGCTGTTATCGCGTGATAACACAACTGTGTTATCCAAAAAAAGCACGATCAGAGCCCCAATCGTATAATAACCTCTAATAATTACTTAACCCACAGAAACAAGAGGTTCACAACATAGTTCTCCAGTACTGCGTATAGTCCGCAATGATTGAGTAACAGTTCTTTCCAAAAATCCACAAAAGTAAGATCGATGGTAAAACCTCTTTTATCCAACCTGACTCAAAGCTAACATGTGGTTGACATTTTTGATAGATAGTTCCTATTCAGCATTTTGTGCGCCTGTTTCTGGCACAGCCCAAAACCAACCCTTTCTTCACCTCTTCACCCCTTGCCCCACCCTGCCCCCTCACCCCTTCATCCTCTACCCCCCCCCCCCAACCTCCACCCTGCATCCTCCTTATAGTCAGCAGTCAGTCTAGTAGAAAATACCATCACCGTACACCAGCTGAACTGCGCATGTGCAGACTGTAAACTGGTTCCGGTCACGTGACCTGTGTTACTATCTGTGAGTCACTTCTCAAAACCGGTGTTGGCACTGCTAGAGTCTTTGATATGGTGGTAGAAAATAAAAAGGATATAATCAAAGATACACTGTTTCAATAATTATCATTATAATAATATATCCAATTTATAGTTATATGCTGTGTGATGTCTATATTATGGTTAGACATGGATAAAATCTAGATGGAGACTGCAAGGGAAAGAAAATGCATGAAGTAAAACAACCAGTATATTTTATAAATATTTATACCACTCTCCTTTTCTTTCTTTCTTTTTTGAAAGCTGGTTATTGAACTCTAGCAAACACATGTTTATGATGTGAACATTAACACCTGTCAAGTAGCGCCTTCACCTACGCAGTTATTCTGGTCTATAGATTAAACAGGTAATCAGCATTAGCCCTATCAGATGACTACACTACCTGTATACATAGGGTTAGTCTGACAGAGGTGTTGGCACTGCCCAAGGCTGCCACATGGTCTGGGTGTTAGGGTGCTGTAATAAAAGGGCTTGGTTGCTGGTTTTTAGACTTTGTACTTGTATATATATATATATATATATATATATATATATATATATATATATATATATATATATATATGTATATATATATATATATATATCCTGCTAGGGAACACCCTTATTATAGCCATATCCGTGTTGGCGCAGTCTCTTCTTTGGAAGGACGGACTGATCAGGGGGTTTAGGTGTTGCATCTTAGCCCTTTAAGTGCTGCCTAATGCTCAAGAAGGCATACTCAATTCTCATGATGCATCAATGTATCGGGCCGAGTAACGCTTCAGCATTGCATTCATGCATCATGCTAACCCTCCATGGTGTATCACGCCATTGTGTCGGCATGATGCATGACTGCATCTTTGATTAGCTACTCGTCAGGGCTGCATTCATGTGCCTGTCTATTAAGTCTCGTGGCAATTGTTGGTTTTGAAATCATTTAGATATTTGAAGCATTCAATTGACACAGATCTAGTTTTACATGGTGCTCTGCCTAGATTAACCACAAGACCGATATTCTAACCTTTGTCAGTATTGGCTAACAACTCAGTCAGTAGTGATTAACCTAGTTAGTTATTTTCTTACTCCTCATAACACCACCCACAGTTAGTTGGTACTCATAAGTTAGGCTGTCTTTTTGAGAAAATTAAGCATTAGTCATGCTTTTGTTTTGCCTCAGTGATTTTTGAATAATAATTTCGTCATTCTAACCGGTATCCCCATGTCTGCAGACTAAGTCCCGGAGCATAACGATTATCAGTGTAGTCCACGATCTAAAAATGCTGGTCAGTTAGTTCCTATCAGGTCAAAGGACGACAGAGCCAAACGCGCTCTGAGTGCAATTATTCTTGGGTGTGAAATCTCCCAAGGTGAACTTGATCTACTGGGATCTACATCGAGTACTAACTTATTGATTTCTATAGTGTAGGTTCTGAGCTACAGGTGAGTGACCTCACCCCAACCCCTACCACCTCATAGACACTATGGTATTATTGTATGAGTGTGTGGGATTGTTCACACAGATGTGGTGCAGCGGAAGCAGATATTCCACTGTCGTTGAGCCAATTAGTCCATTTTTTTAAATGACCGATAAAAAGTTCCACCCAATTCCAGTATTCCACTGCAAAATTTACATGAACTGAAAAAATATAGCCGACAGACATAAATGTGGTTCCACCAAGGAATATTGGGTGAAACTTGGCCGACCGATCAGCAGGACACATATTTTTAACTTGGTTCACCATGAAGACAAATATCATAATTTATTATTTTCAGTGGAATCAAAATAATCCGTCAATTGGCTAGCATACTGTGTAGCATACTGCACGCAAGTCATATCAGGTTGAGAGAAGGTGGGTCAGCAGGAGGACAGGTGCAGCCCTACATGGATTATCTCTGAATCATCCACCTTATCTACTATCAGGTTTAGTCTTTAAAAAGTCCATTTCAATACTGTATAATGGCCACAGGTTGTCCCTTAGCATGGTTGGTCTGCATATAAGTCAGTTCTGAGGTGTCTAATTAAACCCAAAACACCATAAGGCGATTTACTGATGACGCCCTTTCCCTGTTGAACCTCAGATAATTGAGTTTCTAAAAATGATTCTTCTTCCAATTTATTCCCCACAGACTACAGCACATGTGATCAGGTAGACTCCAAAAATGCTGGCAAGCTCCAGGGGGTAAATATATTGGCCATTATTAAATTTCATATGGAACCTTCCACTCTGGCACACAATGGAGACAATAAGGACTGTGTTTGGCAGTCCCTGATGATTGCCGTCTATTGACTCTAATTAAAACTGATTATAGCTGTGGCTGACAGCTTGACTGTGTGATTGTTCTGGGATGTGTGTCACATGCTGGGGACCAATGTATTCACTACTCCCTGTTGACCTGGTACACCAATGCTGTCTTTCTACATTTCTTATATTACTTCCTCACAGGTCATATTGTTTCTTATTAACCTATTTATATTTTCTCAATTTGATTGTGCTATTTTATAATTTAATAAGTAAAAATGCAGATAGTAATAACATTGGGAAATAAAGGCATTGTTTCATGAATATAAAACACTAATGGTAAAATCTAGGGTTATTGCAGGTTACAGGCCATAATTCATATTTATTGGATATTTCTATTATTTCTCATTAAATTTTTTTTATCTATGGGGCTATCCACATGTGACATCATTAACAAGAGGTACGGGGGTATATAGGGAATAATGACATGACAATGCTGTTTCTATACTAAATGATGACAAAGGTGGTGGGGTCTTGGAAAATGGTTGGAAAGTATTGACTTCAAAATTGAATGGCCCCTGTCCATGTTTTTCATTCGACATAAATGCTGCACCAGTACGTACACAACCTTCTTACTGGCAGATCATTGCTACCATTGTGATCAGGATCATGAAACAGATTAAAATGTCCACAAAACGAAAATATGGAGCCTATATTAAATAGCTTTGTTGTTGAATGTTGAGAGGAGAGTTGATACTTCTAAATTCTTTTTGTAAGTGTGACTCATGTTGGCCACCACATTACTTTATCTCCATTCCCATTTTCAGCATAAAAATGTTTCTATAGTTTATTTTTGTGAATTCAGCAACAACAACAAGTGCAGATAGGGCATTCACATCAACAACTTTTTAGGCCATAAAGCTCAGTTAATTCACATTCAGCAACAACAAAATTAGCAACAACAACACAATGTCAGGCAACAGCTAAACAACCTTGAGGTTATAAGGCCCCCACACCTGCACTTAGACATGTGTCCCCACTTTGTGAAACACTTCTTAAGTTTGCCATAAAACTAGTCTAAGGTTATCATAAGTACAGTCCAACCAGGATTCTGAGCGCTGACTCATGGTTTAAAGCTATGTTATATGGATGTGGACAGATTAGGGTGATTGGGGAGGGGATCATCTCCATTATCTCTCAGCTACTGAGCACCTTTAATCCCTTAGATAAGACACCAGCGACGTGAATGAATGACGTATGTCGTGTCTGGTGAATGGAGCAGGCAGGTATGGGGGAAAGGGGAGTTAGGGGTTGGGTGGGGTATGTGAGGGCTGAGGGGATACATGGGGATAGGAAGTAGGCAGAGAGGATAGGAGGAGGAAAGGAAAGCATAGGATGTAGAGTGGTAGGTGGGCATACTGGTGGGTGTAAACGATAGAGGGAAGGAGGGATGTTGATAAGGAGAGTGCAGAGTGTGGGAATGGATAAAAAGAAAGAAATATAGAAGGTTCCCAGTGGTAACTACCACTTATTAAGAGTTTATATGGTACATGTATAGCACTACCTATTCTGTGCAGAGCGCGATAATCGCTTTTTCAGGGCTACTTTTGTGAGATGTTTACACTGGGATTGATAGAGGATGGGATGTGGAGGTGGTTGGTGGATGGAGCCCAGGGGAGGGGTGTAGGAGGCGGATTGCGTTGATATGAGGTGCAAGGAATTACCGGAATTACTCCCTTAAATTACACCCTTTACATTTCTTTCATGCTGACTAAGCTGTTCATGCTAATTAAACTCATACATAAATCTACAAAGATACACAGTCATATAGCTGACTCTTCCTTTACTGTCTCACATCGCCACCCTGTGTGGGTGCATCGGTAAGCACTACAATGTTCCATCTGGGTACAGCCACTCAGTGAACTGACACTAGCTATTCAGAATGTCTAAGTATAATGCCTCTCTGCAGCCATTAGTGCTTGAACCATCAGCTGCTATTTCCTGTTGGCCTGGTGACCGTTCGGTCAACCATTGCCCTGCTGCTATATCACTTACCTGGTTAATTCTGGAGCTCTATGAAATTGTATCTAGCCCTACACACTTTACCATGTCTACCCTAGCGTTAAGCCGAGCATATTATCGCATATACAGAGCCTGACCTGACAAATTGGTACACATGTAAAGTGGTGCTTGAAGCACAGGTCAGTGGCCTTACAGTGGTCTACTTACTGTACACTGAATGACTCTTTGTATTTTAGTAACGTATATATGTTAAAGAGAAACTTAAATCTGCTAAAATTTGCAAAATGCAAACATTCATGCAGTAGTAATGTTGCAATATAGCGCCTTATTTTAATAAAGTCTTGTAAAAATCCCACGGTAGAGTTTTATTCAGATGTTTCTTAGACACAAAATGATGATCTTGAATTAAAGTGTACCTAAGCACATTATCACAATGGACTTGTAGCTTTTGTTGCTTTGGCTCTGGACGGTGTCTACATGTGAGATGGGTTCTTAAAGTCTGGAAGTTATGGGCATGAGTTTAACATTTCTAGTCACACTAATTAAACCTTGTTATCAGCCAAGCCAAAGATACACTTTCAAATAGGTGTGATACGTAGTAGTTAAACCACAGCTAGACCCCTGTATGCAGGATAATGGCGACAGTCAAGGCTGATCACGAGTTGTAGACGAGTGTACTCAGCCGTGACGAAGCCATTATCCTCAGTACAGCCTATCTGGCAGTGATTTATCTAACTTATGCAACATACTGTGGTGAGTGTTTTCACACCTTTTGTACGACATATACAGTCGGGCCATTTCTTTTGATCTGATGGCCAAGTGTGGTACAAAGTGTGGTAGAAAATGTAAGTGGTTCACAGCCAACTGCAGTATCACTTTAAACTATGCATATACCATCAGTTGTCCAAGGTATAATTAAACAAGGTATCAATGACACCATTGATGCCACTGGGACTTGGGCTTGTCGTGTCTCCCTAATGGCTTGTTTTTATGACCAATGAAGCCATCTTGGTACATAATGGACTCCACCTTCGATAAGCTCCCATGCAATCAACTTCAAATAAATCCACTGTCTTTGGCATCAATCCTGTGTGGGAAAGTCTCAAAAGTAAAAGTTAGCTGCTCGGATCTATTTCCAGTGCAGATCTATTGATTTCTAAGCAACAGATACCCCTGTAGCTGAGCAATAGGTGAGTGACTTCACCCTGCCCTCCAACCCGCCCTCCACCTCAAATACAGTATACTATTGTATGAGAAGTGGGATAGTTCACACACAGAAAAGGCAGCTAGCATTGGTGATAGCAATTTGAAGGAAGCACATCAACAAGGAATAGGTAAATTGTGCATCTAGGATTTTGGATACGTCATTGCTCTTGATCTATGACTGAAAAAGGTAGGGTAGATATCGGAAATGCTCATTTATAGGTGGCAGGACTACAACAATGTGAAAAACTGATCAGAAATGAAATTAGTGGAGAAGAAGGGGAAATTAGGGCAGAAATCTTAGTGGGAATCATACCAGTGAACACTTGAGCTTACAGTTATAGACTAGGTTCTTGGAAATGTAGTATATATAGATATACATATACACAATTGCTACATGATCTCCTTTGCCTAATCATGGTGCGTCATTTTCAGTAGGGTAATGATGTGTCCAATTAAACCCAGATTACCATGAAATGATATAAATATGATGCATCTTCCCTGTTATACCAAGGTAAATAAAGAGAATTTAATTCCCCACAGACTACAGCTATTATAGTTGCCTCAATGTTGGCACACCCATCAGGGGGTATACATTTGTAATTGAAATTGGGAACAACACAAGCTGAGTTTTACTGTCCCTGGTGATTACCTGCAGCTATTGACTCTAACCAAAACTGATATAGCCACTCCAAATAATATTCTTGCTTCTCATTACCACGCACATCATCAAAATCGTCTTTCCGAGAATAATTTTTTTTGGCAAATTATAATGGAAAAACATGAAAAATTTAGACCTATATGGGCATATTTGATATCAAGTTAAAGCTTACCATGCGGGAAATGTATGTGGTGAAGAAAACATGGATATTTATAACATTCGCAGATCCTAAATCTCTTCATTACTAAAATGAGAATTTGGTTCTCCCAGAGCCTGCAAATACTGTATAATGATTTAAGCCTCACCAAAAGAGAAAAAAGGCGCCCATGTCACATTTCTCATGGCTTAGTTATGAGAAACAAGTATACTATTTGGAGAGGCCCTATAGCTATGGCTATAAGCTTGACTGTGTGATTGTTCTGGGATGTGTGTCACATGCTGCAGATAAATGCTAATGTATTAGAGGCTACCAAAAAATCTACTTCTGTTCCTTTGTAAATTGGGAAAACAATTAAGAATTTATTGTTTCTCTCTAAGTCTGATATAGGATGTCAACATCAGTTACCTTTGATAAATAACCTTCACTTTTCTCTCTTTTTTTTATCATAACTCAACCAAACAGATTGCCCTCTTGGAGTACCAAAACTAAGCATACTTTGGCTTGTAGGTATTTTGAGCCCAACCTGTCTATTATAAACATTTTATATTTTTGTCAGCTTCACGAGGAACATGACGTTATTAAAGCTGCTGTAACGGTCGAGGAAAAATCATCTGGAGAAAGCGGGACTCGAACCCATGACCCTCAGATCACGTAACCTGCTGCTCTATCAACTGAGCTACTTCCCCGTCTGACAATCTGACCGCGCCGTACATTACTCGGTCGGTTCGGTGCGCGGAAGCGGGTGGTACCCACTTCCCTTACACAGCTCCCCCAGCTTCTATCATGTCCCCGCAGCAGCCAATGATAGAAGCTCACAGCGCCAAACCAATCCAGCCAATTTGTTGACTGGACTCCATGCTGAACTCCAACTGCCTGTACTAGGATCCCGTTTTTCTTCCCAAGGCCTTGATCTGAGGCCCTGTTTTCTTTGGAACCGTAGCAAGTTGGAATGCTCCCGCCGTCTAAGTCAACCGTACCAGCGAGTGCACTCGCTTTCTCCACCAGTGTAATGGTCGTGGAAAAATCATCTTAGTCTGGAGGTTGTGATCTAGGACCTCGCAGGGAACAACGTATGGAGGGTTTTTTGTGATTCTGGCTCGTGAGACCCCACTGAACAAAATCCCACATGGTGCCAAGCTGGCACCGCCGGGAAAATTCCGTAAAAGACGTTTTTCCAAAATGGCTCCCGGGAAAATGATGACATTCAGAAAAATGGATATTTCTGCTGTTTGTAGGTCTAGGATTTTGATTTCAACACCAAAGGTAATGTTTACAAGGTCATACGTTCATAATCTGTCCATATGAAAGTGGTTTTAGGCCAAGGTCAAGGTCAATTTAGAGGTCAAACTTAATTTTCTGGTATTTTTCATCAGATGTTTAGGTACATAGGCCAGTTCTGGCAACTGGACTATCTGGAGAAAGCGAGACTCGAACCCACGACCCTCAGATCAAGTAACCTGCTGCTCTACCAACTAAGCTACTTCCCCGTACGTTACTGGGTCGGTTTGGTGCGCGGAAGGGGGTGGTAACCACTTCCCTTACACTGCCATCTGTTTAATCACAGAGTGAGTCACATAGAAATGGTTCAACCAAGTTAGAGCTGCAGAAGCTACAGTGAGCACTATACAGAACAGTCAACTTGAAATACCAACATCCCAGAATGTACACCTGTAAAGGTCGTTTTATTCATATGGTAGCTTATACACAGCAGTTAACAGTCAATATGTATCAGAGGGTTTCAATTGGTCAAAGGAAATGCACTAGCTTGTGGCTGTGTCTCACGACCTTGAGCCAATGTTTTTGTCTCTGACCGGGTGCCGTCTCTGACCAGGTGCAGTCTCTGACTGGGTGCCGTCTCTGACCGGATGTCACTTTTAGAGTTTAGTTATGTTCTACCAACAGCAGGAGGCTAATAATAATTACATAACAGCTGCCATAACGTCTTTACATATCCTTATATATATGAGTATAGGTTAACACTTAAAAAACACGTTTTTCTGACACCAGGTCAGAGACGGCACCTGGTCAGAGACGGCACCTGGTCAGAGACGGCACCCGGTCAGAGACAAAAACATTGGCTTACGGTCTTGAGACACAGCCTTGTAAACCTCTGTGCCGTTGTAAGATGATGAAACACAGTGGAATGCTGCCATGACAGCACATGGTCTACCTCCATTTGTAAGTTGATATTAACATAATGATAAGGTTTATTAACAAAGGATGAGAGAATAATAACATTCTGAGAATAAGAAAAAAATCCTTTCTGGGAAAGACTATGTGCATCACATGCCAGATAGTCACAAGCAATGTTTGACTGTATTGAATAATGCTTGGTATAACCCCCGTTGTCTCATCTCGTAATTTTTCCATCTTTCTCTTAGCTGTTTTTAGTTTAAGCTCTAGTCCACCAAGATAAGGTGGACTTCATTGTTAAAGGTTGAAAGAAGATCTGGACGACATTTTATTGTATTTCTGTTTTGTCTGTGAGGTATGGTTTCATGGTGATCATTATTTTGGTTATATAACAATTTCATATCATCCAGACAAAGAACTTTTGATGATTCCTATACTTTATTTCACATTCAATAATGTACGAACAGTACTCAATTTTCTATACACTGACTAATAGGTCTGGGAGAGGAGACGCAATACAGCGCATTCAGTAGCCTTATGTTGCACCAATATATGGATGTGGACAGATTAGGGTGATTGGGGAGGGGATTATCTCCATTATCTGTCAGCTACTGAGCACCTTTAATCCCTCAGATAAGATGCCAGCGACGTGAATGACGTATGTCGTGTCTGGTGAATGGTGCGGACAGGTGTGGGGGAAAGGGGAGGTAGGGGCTGGGTGGGTGAGTTAAGGAAGAGAAGGGCGGCAGAGGGGGATAGGCAGATCGACAGAAGGATATAAGGGGAGTGGTTGAGGTGTGTGGGGTTTGGTCAATGAGCGTGAGGTGTCAGAAAGAATAAATCAATATGGCAAGGAATGATCACTCCCCAACAAAATGCTGTAGTGGATATGATTGTTATGTTCACACTTTTCTTCTGCCTCAGCTGTTCATGCTAATGCATGTAGCATTATGGTACTAATTAAACACACACTTGGCTATTCCTCGCACAGTTCTATGTATAACATCTCTTCTTGGTAAAGGTACCCAGTGAACTGCCACATCTAATACATCATGTCTTTAAGAACATGATCTGGGTAGATCTCAACCTGCGGCCATTAATGGGTGACACGTCTGGTGATATTTCCTAAGGCATCATGGCCCCTTCAGTAAGTCAGCCCGGTACCCATGTGTCACACACCTTCTTGGGCCTGCAGCTATGGACATATTCCTACCCTACATACTTCCCTCTACTTGCAGCTTTCTCTCCCATCCACAATTTAATAGGATCATAACCTGTGAAAATGGCAGAGATGCACAGTAATGTTTTGATCCTCTCAGTCCTTGAGTTAATAAGGGCATCACTCATCCTATGGCAAACATTACAAGATGAGCAATAGATCATAAATGAGCAGACCGCCCACAGTAGAATTCTCCCTGAAAGAGGATGCATCCTCTTGACCACGCACACTAGAGTTGGCAGGCAGTAGCAGTCACTGGCAGAGGCTCAAACACAGCATTACATAGAATGATATGGTTTCAAATAGGGCCATGTTATCATATATCTGGTTGATCTAGTGTATTGCATGCATTGTAAACCTCATATAAACTTAGGATATTAATTTCAAGTGATGGAGTTAATATTCAAATTAATCCCTCAAACTTACCCTATTCTGAGAATAATTACTACTTCAGGGTCCTCTTTCTCCACAAATTTGCAGACGTCCGTAAATACACTCTCCACATATTTATGGAGGTCCGCAAATGTATGCGGGCAGCCAAGCAGAAAGGATACTCCGTGGGGGATTAGTTCTGATTTTAGCCACCAGGGGGACCCCACCATCGCCTAAATTGGTATAAAAAGGCTAAAAATGACTGTAGGATACTTTTTCCTGTAGAATACAATAGAATTACACAAAACCTTCCTTTTTTGGTGAAAATGTTCCTTATTTGGAATGGAAAAAGAATGTTTTAAAGCCTAAGGGGGGGGGGGGTCTTTGTTGATTTGGGTTGCCATGGAAACATGATTATCATTCCAAATACAAGAAAAAAAGAGGCCCATTGAAAGATTGATTCATAAGGATTGCTATGGTCAAAACAGACTTAAATCCCCATTCTAGATCAAATTTTATGACCTAAGGAATGAAAATGTATGATGAATTCTTTATTATCATAATTATGCTAATTAGATAGAGATAAATTATCTTGGAAACTATGAGACTGAGACCTTATTCGGATCTCAGGTAGGGCAATACCACACATATTCGTGAAGACATTTCTCAAAAACTAGAATTGATATCTTCTAATTTAATATATCATTGGAAAGCTTATGACATGAATTTTAAAGTTGGCCTTTTCCTTGGAGTACCTTTTTCCTTGCCTGTACTCATATAGGAAAATAGTTTTTTAGTTCTTAAGCATGCATGTACCGAGCTCCATAAATACTTGCGGACCTCCACAAATTTATGGAAGCAAATTTACGGACCTCTGCAAATTTGCTGCCTCTGCAAATTTGTGGAGAAACAGCATCCAGATATCCCACTTTTGCGGAAAATGAATACACTAATAGTTTCTATAGGAAATTGCCGGCCCGCAACCAGAATTAAGGGTCATTGGCTTACAGGCCAGCGAATAGTGTCTACCCAGGGCTGTAAACCCTCCTAGTTGTCAGCAACAGCCCAGTGGGCACAAAATTCAGTCCAACGTTGAATCAACATTGCATCAACATTGAATCAACATTGACAACCATTTATCAATGTTGATTCAATGTTCTGTGCCCACTGGGAGCCTGATGAGGTGTGATTCATGAGTGAGCTAGTCTGCACAATCCCCAAACATCCTATAATGTCACAGATAGAGTACCTCACATTCCTGCGGGTATGTACTTACCTACACAAACTCACTTAGCCTTCCGAAGCTGCTCCTGACTCCCACTAAGCCATCTGTCAACGAAATTGGCATTTCTATGGACTGTAGGATTGCTGATTGTACATGTAGATCTATGGAAATATTTTCTATTTTTTGTTTTCATGATAGGCCTAACAGTGACACAATGTGAGAGGAACCCTATGACTATCCTAAGTAGCCTACATATGCGGGTATTGAGTTTACAAAGGACACTATACAGAATGGTTCAACCTTAACTGTATAACAGACATTGTATACTTCCAACACTATGAGGTGACAGTATAGATCTGTCTGTTATCTGAGCTCTGTCTACAAGTATTTGAAGGTGAAGCGTGTCTTAAGTATGGGAAGCATTGCTGATGACTTTTATGACCAGAGAGGAGTGTCCTTTTAGTACCAGATGGTTAGGAGGAACAGAGCATTTTGCTTACTGGGCACATGGAGATCAAAAGATTGTCAGCATAATAGCTATTTTAGCGGGGTCAAAATAATTATTATCACCAGAATAACTCAATTTTTAACTTTCTTATGCGAAAGATGCAGCTTGACTCTCCCCTGGAAAAGAGTCAGGGCAGTCATATATGATGTGCAAAGGAATTAGAACCGACTCGACACCCTTTTAAACCAGAGTCAACATAGGGTGGACTCATTAGAGGTGAAGAGTTAATACCTAAGAAGGATACCTAGGAAAACTCTTAACTCATACATTCTCAGTGAAATGGCCTTTAAACACAGTACTTGGCAAGTTAGATTAGCAAAGGAAGAGAGTCAAAGTCGCGTTGACTTTGCTATTGACATTGCATGCAAAAAATAATAATGTTCTCTGTGTTGGTATTTTATAGTCCCAATACAGAAGTATATCGTCAACTGTCAAAATAAGGAACCAAAGGGTCATTTCACGTATATTAAGAGCGTGGAAGGGGCGTCAAAGTAGCAATGTAAACCTTGGCCAGGTACGTTCATAGTAAAGTCGATTTCAGACCACTCCCACTTAAGTGGTATCTGCCACACCCAGTACACTGAAAATCCATCGGTTGAAAGGGTTAGTCACTACAGACTATCCTAGGTTGGTCATATGAGTGTTAGTCACAATGGCAAAGTTATATTCAAAAATGACCGAGGGGTCAGTCAGTAGTGACCAACCTAGGTTCATCATTTGTATGCTGTATTTGTATACCACTGGTTATGACCACTCAGTGGCTCCCCCTGGAAACTTAAAGACTAAGGTGGGTTGGTCAGTACTGACCAACCTGACAATAATAATTAACCTAGGTTGGTCGTATAGGGAGCCAACAATGACTAACTAGGTTGGGCACTAGTGACTGAGTGATTGGTTGTACAGGGAGCCTAGGAATATCAGTGTAGTTATAGCTAAAAATATAAGTACAGTCCTGTAGTTGAATTAGCGTTAAACACATAGCCTCACTTCTTTCTGAGCTCATCCCAGGTATCTCCTTGAATTCTCACCTAACATCCAAATAGGACTGGATACCTAACACTTGCCATCCCAATAGTAAAAAGCGGTAGTAATTTCACTTGCTATACAAGTTGGCAAAGTCACTCAACAATTTGTCCCATTGAATATATATATTATGTATTAATCCATGTCCTACAATTCAATAGTCACTTGTTTTCTACCACATGTTTTAGACGAATGTCAGGGTTTTGTTCTTGACTCATATGGGTAGAGTGCACTTTAACAACAACAGACATAAAAGCAGCCATGTAAGGTTCACCATGTATACTCTTCTGTGAATTTTGGGTGGAGGGGGGGGGCAAGACAATTTAGACCCCTTGACCGGGGGGGGGGGGGATCTCAACCGCTTGACCTCAGAGGGTGTCAAAAGAAGTTCATCTGTTTTAAGTGAATAAAGCCCATGCATTACTATGCTTCAAAGGGCCCGTACGCCGTGGGGGATAATTAATAATTTATACGAGCTCCATGCAAAATCCCCCCTCCCCCCTCCCCCACACACACTCTTGTTAAAAAATGAGTTCTCCCCTCAACCCCACATTTCCTTTAGCCTATGGCTATCAACCTTGTAGTGTGCCCATAAATCACAAAGTGCAAACAAAGTTTACAACAAGGTTAAACCCATATTTCCTGTACAGATATCGACCTTGTCTACAATGGAGCAGTGCACGTTGGGTACCCTTGATACCTAATGACACCGTCAGTATAACCTTGAAGCGAAGTTGTTTAGGGCTACTTTGCAAAGGGCAAGGTACGCTAACAGGCAAGTCTGCCCACTGTAATACTGTTGGCTGCATTGTCTGCTGCATTATGCTTTAATGCAAACCCCACCCCACCCCCTTTCAGATGCAACCCTGGAAAGTAACTAGCCAGTGCTGCATTCATGCATCGTGCTAAACGTATGGGGATGATGCACTGATTCAGCGCCGACGAATGAAGCCTTAAAGCATCATGTAACCCTTGCGGGGTTGAAATGCCTGGAGGGAAAGGGTTAAAATGAATGCTGTCTACGCCGATACAATTAGTAGAAGGTCAGTGTGTAAATATATGGCAATTCAAGGTAAGGGATTACGGAAACCATTGATTTCCTCCTATGCAACATTTCTACGTTTTCACTTCAAGGAGGCTGTCAACACGAGGTGGTTACTTACAGGGCCATGTAGTCTTTATGAAAGGACACAAATAGATACATCCAAGGTGCAGCATACCAGGGTCTTGTCCTTTAGAAACTCCTATTTTAACTTAAAATGGCATAGTTTGAAATCACAATAACTATAAAAATGTGTAATACATATGATATAATAATTATAACATAATATGATATAATACGGTGGGTATGATGTTGTGGACTTGTGACAGTTAAGTAGACCTCGTCTTATTCTGTTGATAATGTACATCAAGTTTGTGCAAATACTTGTTCGCTGAATTAATTGGAGCATTAGACTCATGACAACAACACCTCAAACATAAAGGCTGGACAAGAGAAAAACAAACTAGGCCTACTTAGCCTTTTACCTCAAGATTCTGCGTAGGGGGAACGTTCAACAATTATGTCTCTGCTAGGCAGGGGGGGGGGGACTTTTGGTTTGAGTGACAAATAGTGACATATAGGAGTTAAGTGGGCGGCGGGGGGGGGGGGGGGTCCTGAGAAAAGTGCCAAAAACAGTGACATAATTGTTGAATGTTCCCCAACCGGGTAACTGAACTTCTTTGGAGTCCCAGCCTAAAAAGTGCCAAGAAACAGTGACATAATTGTTGAACGTTCCCTGAGCAGGTGGCTGTTTTCCTTGTCGGCCCTCCGTATATCCACAGATAGATGCTGAAACCCTAGCTGCAAGGTAATCTGCTGCGTCCCTGACACCCGTCCTCTATACTGAGGGTAACCTTGGTGGTTGACACTTGGCGCTGACAGCTGTCTTTGATACGAGTCACATTCTCAGGTGTCAAGGTGTCAACAGCACCCTCCCTCCTCCTTAGGATGCATGTCACTAATAGATGTACCAATGCAGCACTGGCAGATAACTCACCGGTGCTGTATTGGTGCATCAAGCCGACCCTTCGGGAGCGTATCAATCATGCGGGGTCGGCATGATGCATGAATGCAGCCCTGGCGAGTTCCTCGCCAGGGCTGCATTCATGAATCATGACGACCAAGGGCATGGTGAATCAAGGTATCGTGCCGTCCTTAATGGGTTAGGGACTCAGGCTGCATGGGCATACATCTGGATGCCTGCTACAACATGTTAAGGCTAGATCCTCATGAATATATGGGTGAAGTGTTTGCATATTATTATATACTTCTTGTGATCTGGTTACATTATTCCCATCACTGCCTGAAATGCATCGGTGGGAGGTGTCACATTCCGATCCACACTGTTAGAAGTTAAAACTGTAGATTGTAATTTTTGTGACTTGGGCAATAAAATAAGCAACCTACAATAGATTAAAGGGTCTAAAAAGCAACTTTTCGACCTGAACCCCTTGATTTCGGCGACTTTCTGACCTCAGGGGGGACCCCTCTGCATCCCCTATTGATTGAGGCCCACAGAGAGCAGTGCCAGCCGGTGCCCTTCTGAGAAGCTCGATATATGCAAGCATGAGATTTCGCAATGCAACAAGTGTGTGAGCCGCAGCAGCTTGAGGTTATATCAGAACATGAAGGGCTTCTCCTGTACCCGAGTAGACGCAGCTGGTGACGTCACGTCATCACGTGGTGTGTTGGACGTTGAAGGTCAGGGCAGGGTGGGCAGGGGTCAAGTAGGCCCTAACTGGTGTGTGTGGTGGGTGGGTGGAGTGGGATTGTGTGTCTGACAGGCTGGATATGGATCTG
>OX381711.1:25828745-25854939 GCA_947462335.1 Harmothoe impar
GGATATGGATCTGCCCCTACCGCCCTTCTTGACCAGCTGACTGACCCTGTCCACTTCACACCCTACACAATACTAGACCGCAATGTCAATTTAACCAAAGGGGTATGCACGTGTGGTTTATTTCACTAACCATTCGCTTCTGTCTTTGTTTCTTCTGCCTTCTAGTTCTCAGTCTAACAAGACAGGTTAAAAATACCCCCCTCCTGTGAAGGAATAAGAAAAAATTCGGCTCTATGAGAAGAAGGTCAATGTGTGGGTCTAGGTGCAGACATGAACAAAAGCCTCTATCAGTATCGTGCCAAGCCAACGCACATTGTTCCGGTCTTATACAGCAGGTCACTCGTGGGCCTTCACACAGCCTTTTAATTTAACACCACCATGCAGGTTTCTATCAGGGTTTGTTTGTGTAACAGAGAGGTGCCA
Organism: Harmothoe impar; assembly: GCA_947462335.1. Classification (NCBI taxonomy): domain Eukaryota; kingdom Metazoa; phylum Annelida; class Polychaeta; order Phyllodocida; family Polynoidae; genus Harmothoe; species Harmothoe impar. The sequence continues at coordinate 25,829,169 of OX381711.1, forward strand.
CCTATAGCTGGCCATGGTGGTAGTATATATGTGATATAACTAAGTACTAGATGAAACATGGGTGAGGTGCAGGTACAACTGGTAGTAGTAGTACATGAAACATGGGTGAGGTGCAGGTACAACTGGTAGTAGTAGTACATGAAACATGGGTGAGGTGCAGGTACAACTGGTAGTAGTAGTAGTAGTACATGAAACATGGGTGAGGTGCAGGTACAACTGGTAGTAGTAGTAGTACATGAAACATGGGTGAGGTGCAGGTACAACTGGTAGTAGTAGTAGTAGTACATGAAACATGGGTGAGGTGCAGGTACAACTGGTAGTAGTAGTAGTAGTACATGAAACATGGGTGAGGTGCAGGTACAACTGGTAGTAGTAGTAGTACATGAAACATGGGTGAGGTGCAGGTATAACTGGTAGTAGTAGTAGTAGTAGTACATGAAACATGGGTGAGGTGCAGGTACAACTGGTAGTAGTAGTAGTAGTAGTACATGAAACATGGGTGAGGTGCAGGTACAACTGGTAGTAGTAGTAGTAGTAGTAGTACATGAAACATGGGTAAGGTGCAGGTATAACTGGTAGTAGTAGTAGTACATGAAACATGAGTGAGGTGCAGGTACAACTGGTAGTAGTAGTAGTAGTACATGAAACATGGGTGAGGTGCAGGTATAACTGGTAGTAGTATTACAATAGTAGTAGTATTAAGTAGTACATGAAACATGGGTTAGGTGCAGGCAAAAGCGGGGATAGTAATGGTAGCAGTAGACATGGGCTAGGTGCAGTATAAGCCATACTGCAACTTTAGGGCGATCTTGTAAGCCGCACCAGCGATCTGATTATGCGACTTTTGTACTGTATCATAACAGCACAACCTCGCTTATAAGCCGCATCCCAACCCTGTGCCAATCGTATAAGCTGTACTTGCGATCTGACTCGCGTAATAGCCATGGCCTATACGTGAGGTTTTACGGTAGTAGCAATAATAGTAGTACATGAAACATGGGGTAGGTTCATGTGCAACCGGTTGTAGTAGTAGCAGTAGTAGTAGTAGTAGTAGATGAAACGTGTCTTTCGTGAAGGTACCACTGGTTGTAATAGTGGTTGTTAAGTAAAAGACATGAAAATGGCAGCTGTGGAGAAAGGGTATAATGAGATCAACCTTAATAGTCTATCTGAACAACAGCTCCACTTTGCACCTACCTGTCTACCAAGGATTACCCATGTATGATGTATACCCTCAGATCTTCCCTCCCCAACTACATAATAAACTACCCCGAGACCCCGCGACACCTGATAATTGGATGAAAGCGGGGCAGGGCGTGGTTCATGATCCTGGCACTGGAGAACACCTCCAAGAGAATTACCGCTGATGGCACAGTTATCAACTGACATCTGAGGGGGAGAGGGATGGTGATAGATGGAAATCAGACCTCTGTTTCCTCCTAACTGTAGTGTATCCTCCTTTGTAATAACTAAGGGAGAAGGCATGACAACAGGATATGATGGAGTAATGAGGTGTAGCTCCATGTGTTACGAGGGTCATCTTTAGATGATGAAGTGTCTATAACATCATGGCAAAAGTTTCAAAGCTGTTTCTTAGATGGTATTTTCAGATTGGATGAGTATAGACCTTCAGTCCTGTACTGTAAGGGATTGACTGTTTGCAAGGTACACATTACATTGACATATGTGTGCATGTATATATATAACTTTATCCTCTGACTTGTCTTGAAGATCAATATCAAGAAGGCATAAGGTGCCTTCTTGGAGTCCCAGATTCACATTGTCAGGATGTTACTATGACTTCTGAATCTAAGCGTCCTCACTTTCTATAGTTCCACCTCTTTTTGTCAACACACTGATCCCGCCTCCCATATGCCATATCCTTGCAGTAGTAGAAGCACTCTCACTATATGAAGCGCACATAGCTCCCTACATGTGACATCCCTTTTTGTGTTTCAACAAGCGTCTCTTCAAAAAGACATAAGTGGTTTAGAATGTGCGCCATCAATTTTAGATCCGATGAGAATGCATTGTAAGGTTCTGAACGGCCTCGGGTATGTTGTGGGTCTCAAATTGTATACTGAGAGCCCAATATGTTGCTGGGTTGTTATGTTTGGATCCATTTTTTTGCAGGAGACCTGCCCTCAGTCTTGGCGGAGCCATCAGGGATTCGATTCATAAGCTTTTACGACACAGAGAGCCATTTTACTGCTACGACCATTGCTGATCGTCCAGGGGTCATGTTATGCCATACCACGACACCTATTTAACAGTTGTAAGGGTGGAGAAAAAAAACCACACTTACGACCAGCTTATCTCATACGACTAGCTTATCTCAAGAAAATCGTAGAATGCTGTCGTAACAAAAAAAGGGTGCATTTCAAAAGAAAATTGTAGCAAATTTCCCAATCGTCCTATTGCACAGAATACCTATATATGGTGGTTGTAAGCGAGGAAAATGCCCATTGCACAACAGACGGCTGAGACAGCCTCTAAAGTCTTCTCAGCCATCTAAAAAGTCTTTAATAATGGTTTGTTCTGTACAAAACCAAGATGTAATGACTGTTATCTACATGTAGATTACCTTGTAAGAATGAGTGCCTCATAAATTCACAATATTACCCATTTATTGAAAATTGTTATTTAACAATTTACCCCTAAATCGTAGTGTGTGTTATATTCTTATGCACTCTGTAATAAAAAGTTATATTTTTACCATAATTACTTTTACAACAAATTTCTAATGGCTAGTGATATGATCAAGTAAAGGAAATGTGTACTATGATTATCATTGTGAAATGTACCACATTTATCTGTACGACTGCCTTGTATGACTCGTTCACTACAACCAGTAGGAAAATACGATTTGCTCGCTTTTCCCTACAGACATGTTTTTCTATGGTTGTAGCTTTTCTGAGCTGTAGTACAATGTTATGAATCGAGCCCAGATGATATGTTTAACTTTAACATTATTATTTTTTAGCTCTGTGCAACATATGCTATCAAATTACATGGTAGGCTCTATACTTTTAGCAGTACTGTATAACCTCGATTACGGGCCGCGGCCATACCAGGTCAGATTTACGGTATACGGTATACATATGATATAAACATAAACGGAAGGGGGTTGGATGTATGCACCCTCTAAGCCTAACTGTACATTGCATGAGACACAGCAGCCATTTTTCCTCTACTGTTGGTAGTCTGTTAGTAGTCTGACAATAGACATTCAAAACGGGTTACTAACCTTAATGTACCTTCAGTAAATTGCCGGTTTCCTTATTACTGAAACCTAATCTATTGTCAGTCCTGAAGTTCAGTTCTAAATTTAAAACCGCATGATTGAGTACCTTGGCTAATTAACTATAGCGGGTTGACTTCAGGTGATACCTTAATAAGACAAGCCTTCACCCATGACCTTTAGTTGACACTCAGGGCCCCTGCATACTTCAAATGCTGGGTGGTCAGATGTTGACATATTATCATGTATCCAAGTAGTTGAGATTAAAAAAATAAAGAAGGAAAGTTAAAAGGAAAGAAAGAAAGAGAGTGAGAGAGAATACAGATAAAGGCAAGGAAATAACAAAAAAAAAACAGAAAGTATATAGCAAGAAAATTGTGAGAAGGAAACAAAGAAAGGTCGATTGCATCAACTCGAAATAATCATTAAGGCAGTTCTCGGGAGGCGAGTGGGGGAGTGTGATTTGTTTTCTTGTGTGAGGTAAATATTGATATCTCTACGCGGGCTCAGACCTGAGATTCGTGTTCAGTCTTTTGGTACTGGAAACAAAGCCAACAGGCCCTGCCTCATGGATATTTAATTCCTCTTCCATGTCTGCCGCTTGTTAACAATGGTGCAGACTGTAGCGCCTTAATAATCCATGTTCCAGGCCTGGGCACCTTCAATTGGCGTTTGCTGCATGTGTTTGTGGGGGCATCACACAGACTAACTATGATTTGTGGTGGAGGGGCTCCTAAATGCTCTATACCTGCTGTGAAGGGCGTATATTGGGCGTGTTTAGGAGCTGATCCTATATATTGCCTTGAGGTGCTGGTGACTATATGAGCGTCCTCTGGTGGGAAATAGTGGAGTTAAGTGTACTATGACAAGCGATTAGCGATATAAGAGTTTTATTTGGTTTCCCCTTTTAAATCTTCACTCTCACTTTCAACACTCCACTGTGTATTCGACTAGAGCCGTACTAAAAGAAATACACCCTTGGTGAGGATGTCCCTAGATATAAGTGATATGGGTTAATGTCGCTGCAAGCGATGTCATCCATTTAAGTAACTGTATACATGCATACCGTTATTAAACCTATAGGCCTAGATGATTGCTCAATGCAAAGCCGAAGTCAATAATCTATGGTTGTGGGTTATGAAAAAAACATATACAGTGACTAACGCAGATCTACACTGCTACATGACTTGGAATCACAATAAGGGATGATGCCAAGTGAACCCTATTAATATACAGCACTGTATGCAATATGTACTCTCTACCCAGCCAACACACCCAAATGGGCCCCATATAGGCGTGTATCTGGGCACACTGGGCTAGCCCATATTTGGGTATTTACTGGTAATTGTCAGGGCTTCCAGATGGGGCCCATGTGGGCTCAGCCTAGAATATCAACAAGCCATGTTTGCACTGCAAATCCTTCAATTCATGCTCATTTCTGAAAATATTCAATTAATTTACATTTTAAATTGACGTTATATGGGTTATTGAAAAATTGGGTTTCATCTGGGTTGGCTGTACACTTTTAAGCAGAAAAGGAAACATTCGGTTCTACCAAAGAGGCAATGACTTTCAACTAGCTTTTCTTTATCTCAGAAGCCAAACAACATCTGGGTGTCAAACGAATCTAGGCTTTTGTCGGAAAGTCCAGAGAAAGTACATAAAAAAGATGGCTCAGGTTGCTCCTGTTCTATGAATGAAAGAAAAATAAACAGAACGACAAAATGAAAGAAAGAAAGAAAGAAAGAAAGAAAGAAAGAAAGAAAGAAAGAAAGAAAGAAAGAAAGAAAGAAAGAAAGAAAGAAAGAAAGAAAGAAAGAAAGAAAGAAAGAAAGAAAGAAAGAAAGAAAGAAAGAAAGAAAGAAAGAAAGAAAGAAAGAAAGAAAGAGGCTTTTGGGAATAATTCCAGAGAAAGCATGCAGAGATATTTTGTCTATCTTTTTGGACAGAGAAATCAAAATATTAAACTATTAATTCCACTGTGTACGTAGCCAAGTACTTCAGAATAGTACATCGTTTTTGCCAATAAAAAGGGAGCGCTGGAGAAGTCAGAGGGATAATGGCAGTGAATTTGCAAAATATTATGAGCACCGAACATTCATTGAAAATGTGGGAGATGCAGTGTTCCATGAAAAGAAGAGAAAAGAATGAAATTAACTTTCCTCAGTCCCTAATCATCGTCGCAATTAGTATCTATATTCTCGCAAATTGGGACCTTTTTCCCGCGGCTGAAAAGCCTTTTATCCCGGGCCTCATTGGTATTTTCATTGGACGCTCTGACTGGTCTTGGGGGCTTCAAATTAATTCCTTTCCGTCCTTGATGCCAAAAGCTGCCAGTTTGCGTGAAGAAATCTGATTCCCTGGGTATCATAGAGAGACAATGCTGATTGTGTATTATTGCTAATGACACCCAGAATGGTTAGTCATGAATTATTCTTTTGTCATCCGGGTCCCTGGTCAGCGGGATTTGTCGTCTGCCGCAACAGACTGCAGTGCACTAGTTCTACTGTAACAGCTCGTTATAAGCCACAGTTATAGACTGGTAGGGTGTAGTCCTGATGGTCAAACAGGTTTCGTCACATGATAGATTGGCTACGATTTCGTGACTTGATCTGAATGGCCTTCAAGTGGAGACATCCAGATCTCCAGATTACAATAAACAACCTGTGTATGAGTCAGCGTGGCAGTTCAGTTGGCACAAGAAATATCAGTTTAACATTGAATGAACTTTGACAATTGGTTGATGAGCGTTGATAAGCCAGTGTTCAATGTTGATTCAATTCTCAAAGTGTTCAATGGGAGTTTGGTAGTGGGAGAACCATAGCTAACTTTACGTGAGATGACCGAGGCATTTCGCCATGAAGAGCAGGGAACCACTCACCTAAGTTGGCACCAAACAGATCTATTTTTGAGTTTATAAATGTATTTTATTTGATTGGATCATCTTCGAAAAATACATATACTATGATGGCTGTGTCTCACGAGATTGGGCCAATGTGAACGTCTTGGACTAGGTGCCATCTTTGACCGAGTGCCATCTTTGACTGGGTGCCATCTTTGACTGACTTGATAGAAAACGGTTTATTTAGGGGAGATTAATATATAAATGGGCTACTGATTACTAATCTAAAGTGTTATAACATCCATTAACCATTTCAGCCCCTGTTATATCTTCATTTGCCGTAAATAACCGATTTTTTATCATGCCGGTCAAAGATGGCACCCGGTCAAAGATGGCACCCGGTCAAAGATGGCACCCGGTCAAAGATGGCACCCAGTCAAAGAGGTTCACATTGGCCTGATCTAATGAGACACAGCCTAATGTGTATGGAGAGCAATGAGCCCTGTGGCACCCCAACCTCAGTATTCAGCCCTACTGGACGTCAAACAGAACCACCAGAGCACACCAAGTGCAGACAAGTTTATGTCCTTCTGGCGGGAAAAGTGAGAAGATTAGGACAAGTTGAGCAGACGACAATTGTCTCTTATACGAAGCCTCCACGGAGCTGCATGTCAGACGTGGTGCAGGAAACATGGGGCCTGTGTGAGCAGCCATATATAATTTTCTGTTTCACGAGCATTATTTGTTAAGATTTTCATGACATGTTATGTAGAGACTCCCAGGGGCACTAGCCGGTCTTTTGCTGTGTATTTTTCTCTGTCTTGTGAAAACCACCAACCCAACCCCCTCACACACACACACACATACACACAGTACATATTCAGCATGACTCATCCTTCAAAGATGGCAAAATCAGCCTCTGTGGTACCACACAATTTCAGATAACTTTGAAAGTAAGACTGAGTTTTCTAAAGAGATTAGTTTCCACAACAATGCCACTAGAATGAAACCCCGCCCAGAAATAGCCAGCTTGGTGAGTTCACATAGGTTAGCGTCTTTGTTGTGGGTGGTCATGACGTCAGAGACTACTGGTGCAGTTACTTGACTTGATTTTAACCTTACCTTATTTGGTGAGTGAGAAAAATTAACCTAAACAAAGGTCATGGGATTTTGTGTCTGTTCTTTTTTTCATTCACTCATGTTGGTTTCTTCTTTGGCTGGATTATATTTGGCCATGATTATCTGGTCGAACTATATATTTCGTGATCACTGGAGGCATGTGTCTATCAGCTGATCACAGAGGTCTGGAATATCATATTTGGTATCAGTGAAATTCAATTCGGGAGTTTTGTCCCCGTTGTTTCTAAATTAAAGGGGTTACCCAGTGTTCGATTAATTTGCATCTTGACCTGTTTAACTCATTTTGGCATCGGTTTGGATGTTTTGGTCTGAACACTGTTGAATCCCTTCCATCACATATATACATGTATATAGCATATGATGTATAAGAATGGTTATCCTGGTATGCCTTCCCTGCAAACAAAATCTCAAGCGGAACTCGCGCCATTCTCATATTATAACTCGAGAATTTCAGAACATTTTTGGAACTTTTTTGGACATTTTCTTGTGTCATATTCCCTGTCATTTCTTGTAGTGAAACTTGAGAAATACACATCTTCATTCTACTTGTGGAATTCCTTTATTTGCACGAGTAAAAATCGGGAAATACACATCACCATTGAACATGTCACTTGAAATACTCACTATTCTCAAGATCTCGTGTATATATAGCTTGTGTATATAGCTTGTGTATTTCCCGGGAAATACGCATGTTTCTAACTTATGTCATTTCTTAGCCCTGTTTGGAGAGTCAGCATGATTTCCACTTCCACACCCGCTCATTACGTTACCTAGGGCGTGAAGCAATCTATACAAACCAACCCCAACCTTAAACCTCGTTGTTTATAAATAACTGATGAAGATGAGAACTTTGTAGCTTACATCCTTGCACCACCCCTTCACCTAGACTATACATGGTGTATGCTGGCATGACATGAACTGACCCTGAATACACAATACGCACGCTATGTGTATATATATATGGGTCTTACCATGAACCTTTCTAATGTGATTTGGGCTAGCTGACTTTAATCAAGGCTTACCTAATTATTTACATCAGCTTCTGTGTCCAGGTGAACTATAGCTGATGGTGCATGCTAGCTGCAGCAGTCAGCCCATGTCTGAGCTCCTGGCCGCCTTAATTAGTGTGAGATGGGTCAATGCACTTGTCCAGTACAAGTCACGAAATCGTAGCCAAAATATCACGTGGCAATATCTATTGGACAGCCATGAGTAGGAGGGTCTGTCTAAGCAATCCTGTTGAAATCCATAAAACGACTTATGTAAATAGCACCTATTTATGTTTACAAGTAACCTTGTCAATTGCTAATCTTGCACTATTAACTAAAGTTCAATTCCCACGAGTCATGAATCTTTCAGTACATTATTGTGACCCCTTATAAGTGTTACACATGATCTTTCCAACGTAAGGGGGTGATCTACAACATGTGGAGAGGGAAGGTCAAATCTGGCACCAATGGACTGAGTTATTTTACGAGTTGAACATAATTTCCTTAGCTACATTGTTTTGAAAATGAGAAAAGGGGAGAACGTCATGGTTTACATCCATGCCTCAGGCCAACAGGGTCCTAATCTTGTTGGTTAATATCACCAAGATTATCAATAATTCAAGCCATCATTTGCCCTACATATTATACATGTTTACAAATATCATCCATGTTATACTTGTTGGCTGACGCTGGTTCACCAACCTGTCTAGTCCACCATATGAGTCATGGGCAATCATGATTGCTCTGGCCCATGTAAGAAATGAGGAGGGAAGCAGGAGCTTGGAGTAATAAAATTTATTTTATACAATTTGTTATTTTAATAACAATGACGACATTTTAAATATACAGAATAAAATATACAATTGTTTGTAGATTGATTGTATATTATGATAACATGAATTGTTGTGATGATAGTACCGTATATTAATAATTAATGCGTATGCAATATGACTATTGAGATATTGACGAGATATTGAGATTAAGGTGTGGGTGGGTGGGGAAAAAAGGAGATGTTGACGGTGACGGAGCAGAGAGGTGAATGGACTGGGTATGGGCTGTTTGTACAGGAAGTTGGAGTTGGGCCTAATGTTGGTTGTAGTAAATGGTTTGGGAATTAGAGTATAGGTGGGGTACATGTGTATGGAATGGTTGGATTTCTTACCACCAGCCGGCAATAATGACCACCCCTGAGCGCAATATACGCTCATGAGTCACCCATGATTGCTCTGGCCCATGTAAGAAATGAGGAGGGAAGCAGGAGCTTGGAGTAATAAAATTTATTTTATACAATTTGTTATTTTAATAACAATGACGACATTTTAAATATACAGAATAAAATATACAATTGTTTGTAGATTGATTGTATATTATGATAACATGAATTGTTGTGATGATAGTACCGTATATTAATAATTAATGCCAAGCCTGCAAGGAGTATGAGGGATGGGAAGGTGGGTGTAAAATTATACAATTGGTAATAGAGGTAAAATGTGAATAAGTTACATGCGTGTAAAACAATTTCGTACATCTGTGACATAAAATATACGAGTAGCGGTGACATTTACAGAGTTCATTTGCGTATGAGTGCCTGGATAAGTTTACTGTTGACTTTTTGGTCAGCATTTGTGGCGATGTAGATTCTGTGGGCGTTTGATTTCCACCCGCCGTAGCGCTGAATGTCCAGTTCTGTTGCGCCAGCTAAGAAGGCTTCCGTTGCTGCTGCCTTTCTGAGTCCATGTAGGCCAAATGCCCGAGGTTTCAGGCCGAGGTCCTCCAGTCCCTTTACCCAGTGTTTCCGTATTTCTGATGTGGGTACTGGTTGCCTGGAGTCGGGGAACATGAACAATGGGTCGGTCAGGTTGATGGTAGGTGTGTCCATGCACATTTGCCTGACCGCCGTGACTACACATAGCTCCTGGGCTGTGGATGGAGATAGAGTGATGTTTTTCCTTTCCCCGGTATGCTGCATAGTCTTTCCTGATTTCACTGTAATGTGTAGATCGGTTCCCACAAACTGACAGTCCTCTCTTGTGAGGTGGAATATACTTCTGAATCTGGCTTTTGATGGTGGTGTCACTTCCCCCGGTCGTAGGGCTGCATAGTATTGAACTAGTAATGCTGCCCTGACAACCGTGTCTAGCGTTGTTGCCTGTAGCCTTGTCACAATAGGTCTCAACACATCCATGGGCACTGATGCTTTGACCTTTGGGACATAGTTCTTGTCGCGGTTTATGGCCTCCATGGCCCTGGATATCCTCATGTGTGTAAGAGGGTAGAGTTCCCCTGTGGCCAGGGACACATGTACTCTGGCTTGTGACAGGTAGTTCCTGATGGTTCCTGGTGCTTTTATGTGTAGTGTCAGGTACTCCAGGTAGCTGCACACCAGGCTGTAGTGGGGTGAGTATGGGTCCTGTTTCACCCACCACATGAATGCCAGGTATGTTGTAGCACCGATCTTGTTGTTCTTCCTGGTACCCTCCGCCCGTGCTGAGTGCTGGCGTGCTGAGGCTTGCTGTTGCAGATAGATGAGACCCGGATCTGCAAAACAGTTTAGGGGACATTTCATCAAATAGTTCCACACATGGTTTGACTGGAAGGAGATGATTGTTAATCACAAGTTCATGTGTGTCATGGAGGTGTGCGTCACTCAGATGTGTTCTACTCAATTTATCTGCAACTTGGTTGTCAACCCCGGGCACATGTACATATGTGATGTGGAGGTCAAGCCGTGCTTGTAGCAACCAGGCGTGGCGGGCAGCCTCTAGTAACACTTTGTTTCTGCCCCGTCCGGTTGTAAACACGCTGACTGAACCCTCATTATCACAGTGGACCCTTACATGCGAACCCCTATTGTCCTCCGTCATAAATGTTCTTAGGGCAATGATGACATTTGCCGCTTCTAACTCACTGATGCAGTCTACTGGGTTGTCAATGTGGGAGACCTGGTGCCAGTATGCTTCCCTGCCGTCAGTGGCGCCAATACCTGACAGACAAGCGTCAACATACAAGTGTGAGTTTACCAGGTCTCTCTGTATCAATGCTACCCCGTTCCATTTTGACCCAAATACAATAAACCAACGTAAGTCGGCCTTCATTTCACTGTTTACGTTTAAGTAGCTGTGGCGCATAGTTCTTAGTGCCTCCAGGAGTTTGCTGACGAACAGCCTCGCCGGCCTGACACATTTTGCTATATGCAACAACCTCCCCAATAACGATTGCAGTGTTTTCTTTGTGATGGATCTTCTTTTGATTACCCATGATACCTGGTCTAGTGTCTGGCGCAGCTTGTCTTTTGGCACCGAGAGGGTCATTTCCTTGGTGTTGACGTCGATGCCCAGCCATCTGACGTCCCTGGCGGGTGGCTGTGCTTTACCCTTTGCCTGTGGCAGCCCGAGCTCTTGTAGGAGTCCTGTTGCCCTCTGGTAATCTCTCTGTGCTGACTGGCTGTCTGTGGACACAAGAATGAGATCGTCTAAATACATGTGACAGACGATTCCCTCATTTCTGAGGATTTTAACTATGGCGCTCGCGACTCGCTGCATGCTTGAACTGCTTGCGCGTGCGCCAAATGGCAAAGTAGTGTCGCAATAGAACTTCCCCTCCCATTCCATGCCTAATAGAGGCCAGTCTAGGGGACAGGAGGAGAAGTTCTTGTATGCCCTGCTAACATCAGCAGTACTTAGATAGCATCCCTCCCCCATCTTGAGGATGTCCTCAACTAAAGAGTCTACTGTGGGGAGAGAGTGCTGCCTGAGCTGGCCGCACACTGTGTTCTTTCTGATGTACGCATTGACAGATGAGGCCCTGGGGTAAGTCATGTCTATAATGACTCTCCTGTCATCTGTGTCACGTTTCTCCCTAGTCATTAGCGGTGACACATGCATCCATTGCTTAAAGGGGGGGGTGTCACAAGGTCCAATCAACGACCCATGTGACATCTCCTTCGCAATAAATGCCGTGACGCTGGATTTATAGTTGGTTGCACTTGGGTGGTTGGGTACCCCGGAGGTGTCTGAGGTGGGTCCCATATAACCCATGGGAAATCCGTACTTTATATAACCCAACAGTTCTAAATCATCATCGGTTTCACACAAATATTTCTCCCATGCGCCAATGTTCAGATTTGTGGGAAGTTGAATCTTGGCGGAGATGGCATTTGGGAGCCCTGTAGCTCTAACGCTATTATAAATGCTGTCCCATCCCTGACATCCCACATCACACATGTCAGGCCACTCACTAATGCGGTGTGCGGCGAATGCGTGAGGCGACATGTCAAAATCAAAATCACTAGAGTTACTTTCACAGGCGGCTCGTATGTCCATGAATTTGTGACCCATACCTGGTTTGTTGTCGGCTGGCGGCCGGTGCACTTGTTGTGATTCGACTGGGGCCGAGCCGGTGTGCTGGCCGGTCTGTCCCGGCTCTCCAATGTCGATGCCGCCCCGCCCAGGCGCCCTGTAGTCTCCACGCCTCCCTGTTACGGTTGTGGACACATTATTCCATGGCGCGGCTGCAGTAATATCATCTAAAACGAACTGACAATCATTGTTAAAAGTGAATTCAGTCGACACGTCTCTCCTTTCATGGGCGCCGCCATCTTGGATCTCGTGGTGACCGTGGCTTGGCGCGAGAGACGCGCGGGAACCAATGAGAGGCGAGCTCCCGCTCCGCGGGGGGAATCCCCGTGCTATGACGTCATGAATGTTATTGTTTTGGTCCCGCGCACGTGGCGGTGAAAGCACGTGGCGTCGGGACGTAAACAATGCCGTGGTGTATGAGGGCGCTGGCGGATCAGAAGCATAGATCCCCGCGCCCCACACTAGTTTTTTGCTGCCTGCTGGTTGCCAGAGTGTTGGGAACTGTTCTGAGGTGTACTCTGGCGCTGTCCAGACTGAGGCTGGTGTGTATGTGTGGACTGAAACATTTTGTTGTTGCACGCTATGATGTTGTGCGGGAGCTGTTTCCCCTTACTGAAACAGAAAGCACACGCGTGCAAGAGTTTTACACCGGGGATGTCATGGTTACCCGCCTGTTTACAGCCCTTCGCCTGGTTGAAGTCGGGGCATGTGACTATGATCCTCCCGCTACTGGAATTCATGCTCTGGGTACTGGCCCCGCCCCCTGAGATGTCCCTGTCTGATGCTGCAAAACATAGCCTGAATCTGGCATTCTGAATGAGTTGGTATTCGTGCCAGAACAGGTTCTTCTTCTCAACTTCATCAAACACATATTGGGACCATGCCATGACGTGCTTCCAATTTCTGGTAAGGGAGTCTGTGGATACCTCATGCAGGTGACGTGACATGTGTGCATGGTCCTGGGGTTCAAATGCTTGTGGGTTCTGCAGGAGGGCAATGAGGGCGTTTATGTATTCCCCACTGAGCATCTTCCCCCTAATGTCTAATTTGTCTTTCATGGTGCGCACCCCTTCCCGCTCCACAAACATGTAAGGTTTACCAATCAGCTTGTCTGTGAAAATGTCACTAACAAAGGGGTTCTTACCATCAGTGCGTGTGTGCCTCATGTCCTCCCTCCTGAGGTTGTCCTCTATTATACCACTGACGGTGGCTCGTTGCCTGAGCTCCGCCGGCGGCAGCATAGAGGTGCCTTCCTGTGTGGCCGTTGCGCCCTGCTTGGCGTCACTGGGCTGTGCATGTATGGACTGTGTTGGCTTTCCCACCACACTCATGTGACTGTTCTGTATCGCACCTTGTTTACTTGGTGCATCATGTTGCACTGCACTGACTAGTATGGCTAACTGTGTGTTGACTTGTTCCATAGAGAGCTTGACTCCCTCTATGTCACTCCTCATAATGTTGACGTCGGTCTCCAACGTGTCCAACCGGTACAAGGCAGATGTAGATAAACTTTTGTTACTACCTGTACTGGAGTGTCTGGACCCGTCGTATGCTGTGGAGTATGCAGTTGAGTGGCGGGTTCTGGACGACCTCGTGGTGTTGTCCCGACGTCGGCCTGCCGTCCCGGCGGTGGAAGACGAGGCCCTGTCGACGGTCTTGAATGACACCTCCCTATCCGTGGATGAGTCATTGATGGTGGATGCACCCACACTTGTGTCGTGTGTGGCTGCAGATGCCCGGCTCGCCCTGGAGGAGTTGTGGTGAGACCGTGTGCTGCCCGCCGTGGTGGAGTTGTGCCGTGAGGTCTGGGACCGGGTCCTAGACCTCCCGCTGCGTGTCGACATGTTTAACACGTATCCAACTCCTGGTATCACCTCTAGACTCGTCACTAATCTCTAATTATAATAAATAAATCACTGTACCTATAGGGCTGTATAAAATCAATGCTGTGTGATAATAAAAACCATTTATATGGTCGCCAAGGTATGGATTACTGTGGATTGAAAAAAGGAGATGTTGACGGTGACGGAGCAGAGAGGTGAATGGACTGGGTATGGGCTGTTTGTACAGGAAGTTGGAGTTGGGCCTAATGTTGGTTGTAGTAAATGGTTTGGGAATTAGAGTATAGGTGGGGTACATGTGTATGGAATGGTTGGATTTCTTACCACCAGCCGGCAATAATGACCACCCCTGAGCGCAATATACGCTCATGAGTCACCAATACATATATTGTAAATCACAGAAATTTCATTTAGAACAGATCACGAATTCCTAGGCAATTTATCACGTGACTATATCTGTTTCGTCATGGGACCCTTGGACGTCTTTCACAAGAAATCCTGTTAAAATCTATATATCAATGTAATTATGAAACATGTAGGCCTACTGGGATAAGGGACCTAGTGCACCCTGTACTAAGGGCATTTTTCGTAGATCGTGTCACATTATTATGTAAATACCAGGGGTTCCACATTAAGCACCAGGGTATGCATGAGAGCCATCTACTGCATGCACCGTACACTACAGGTATGAAGAAGTCTGAGGGTAGGCGCAGAGATGACCGGCCCACCAGAGTATAGCAGGCCTTTACCCTAATCACAGGTATTTGGAGAGTGAGTTGGCTATAGGGTACCATGGGAAGGTGTGCAACTAAAAGTCCATCCTCATCTTTGCATGACTCTACAAAGAGGTAGTGTACACAACATACCCTAGATTGCACCACCTTTCTGTAGACTCTATTGGGACATATCTAGAAAGCATATAGCCTACTCACTCTCCAAACTGAGGTCTTGTTAATACCTGTGACCCTAATAGCCTAGTACCAGCCCCCCTGAGGACCATCTCCCACAAAACACGCTCAGTTTAATCCTATGGTTGACCCTGAACAGCGAGCTCCAACTGCCACAAGGACAAGCTTTTCACAGGCAGACTTAGCTTTCCTGGAATGATCACATCTATGGATGAACTGAAATATATTATAAAGGTTTAGCGTCCTACCCCTCCCTACTTACCTGAATCGCCTCCCACCTAATGTAACCTGAAACCTCTGTTCCGCATTCATTACATAATAAAGCAGTCAAGCCACCACCATGTTAAAGAGCATGAATCCGCCGGCGATCCATCCAAGTTGCTGAGTTGACTGATCAAAGGAAGCCTGTTTTAGCAGCCAATGGTGGAAACCCATCAGAAAAAGGAGAGTAAATTTGTCTTCCACCAAGGAGATGGTGGCACATGGACGTGCAGATGGGTATCATTTTTGCAAATTTCCTAAGAGTGTCAGATTCCATATTCAATGTTGCTCTTTCCTTTTTGGACTGTCTGCATTGTCCCTTGTTCATTGTATTTCAATCTGATTCCCTCGTCACTTCTGTCCATTGGACGGTTTTTCTACCTTTATCATTTCCTGTGTCTCCCGGTGTTATACTACGGCAACAGTTTACGATTAGTTACAGTTTTTTCATCCCGTACCTTGAATCTAAACTGAATAATTTGAAGAAATCAATGTCAGCGTAGCTGCCCTATAGCTGTCACTGCAAAGTGAGATTAATCTCCGTTCAAATATGTATTTGTGCAGACCTGAAACCCCTCTACCCCAGATCATACATTTATGTGCATCCTATGACACGTACTGTCATGTGTCACGTTGAAGTCATCTACACAGGAACACACATATCATAACCCAATAAATTAGTGCGAAGTTGTGCGGGCCTTTGATATACCCAATTAAGCCAATCCAACAGGTATCCCAATGCTTGCACAACATCGCCCTAATTTGTTAGGAAATGTGATGAATACACGCAGTCTTCCCAACCAAGCCTGTTAAAGTGGAATAATCAGCAAGCATTTTCCACTCACAATTTTAGTACTGTTCTAGTCTACTATGTGGTTAAGTGCTAGGGGTGAGAATGCCTCTTTATAACCAACCTTGTAGGTTTTAACGTCGTCAAGTAATGGTCACTTAAGAATCCAAAGTGTGTAACCATGCCTACGGGTGGACAGCTGTCGCCATGTCGCCAAAAAGTGGCGACACTGGCCTTGAAATTGGCGACAATACCCTCCTGACCCCAAGCTTTCCAAAGCTGAAAGAATTTTGTAAATCATCCAACCAGAACCAAAGTTGTGACTATTTCTTAATTGCACTAAAAGGCATTATTTGACTTCAAAATTTTCAAAATGTCCACCGACCCTCTCTGATCCCAAAGCTCCTTCTTTCTAACGCCCAACCCTGCCATTTTCTGATGCCTAATCTTAGCTCTTTGTGTCTCCAAGGAACAAGCCCTGGGCCTTTCTGGTGCCCAAAGACCATGACTGTTAGTTCAGCTCTTTCAAACCCAATAGATCTATCTATTGTTTTTTCAGGTCAATATCCTGTATCATCCATCAATGTTTTCTTTCATTGGTCTGTTTCCTAAAATAATTTCCACACCCAATAGTCGAGGATGAATACAGAACTGACCCATAGTACAATGTGCTAAAATGCATCAGGTTGCACTATAATAAGATTTTCAAAAAGTTCCAAACCCCTTCCCTCCAAAAACAATGTCCCACTCCCAATAAAAAGAGGACAAAATGGAGCAATAATAAATTGTGTGCCACAATGCACAGGAACACACCATTTTAAGTCTAGAATTCTGAAATTGTCTGTGGGGGGGGGGGGATGAGGGCACATCCCACGCTTGGCTACAACAAGTCATGTATTGGCTCCAGGGTGTTCAGATATGCCCACCCCTGCTAGTACGATTACTGAATATATGGGCCATACAAATCAACAAATTACTGAAATATTGATTTCAAATTAATTAGATCCCTGGGAATGATCAATTCCAATAGCTTTCTTTTAAGCTTGAAAAAATGAATTACAGATGAAGGTAGGGCCAAATGGCTAATTCAAAATTGATTCAGAAATATCAAACATAATATCTGGACTGGTTTAACATTGTGTCTACTGGCTCCAGATTACAAACATGGGTTGCTGAAAGAGCTGCTTTAGACCGTGTTCTATCCTAATCTGACTTTGTATTGTTATTTCCTCATTGTCTCCAAACCAAGCAACCCCCAAAGGCTGTCACAGCCACGTCATTTTTTCTTTCAGCACTGAATAAGTGAGAGCTGACATGGCATGTTTCACATCGGCAGTCGTCATGTTTATTTCATTCTGAGATCCCCTCTGGTTGAAAGTTCCTGAAACTATCGGCCATTAAGACAATAATGCACCAGGAATAGCCTCAAAATGCATAAAATAGCATAATGAATATTGAAGGAGGACTATTATAAGGAGCGTGCATCATGGTTTATAGTCAGCAGGTGAATATACACTTTACCATGGTGACATAACTCATAATAAATCCCCAGGCATTTATTATGGATAGCCCCAGATCATTACACTCCTAAATAAGTCACGCAAAGGGAATTCACCTCAACTGAGCGTCAATTATATTTGGTGTAATTCCTTTGGCTATGGACCATGGACTCCATATTCTTCCTGGACAAAGAGTATTAAACATTGTCATGATTTCTGGTGTTTAATCTGGGTTCTTGGTTTTTGTGTTAATCATCTTCAATTGGCAATTACTAGTGGCTGAGACCCAACAATCCCCAGTCATTCATGTTGAATTACCCCTAGTGAATAGAACACAGGGGACCTGACAATACTGCAGCTTGTTTTTTTACATGGGATAAAATAGCTGAGAATAAATGTTTTGTCACATAACACGCACTATGTTTTCGTTCTGATTTCTGGGGCCTTATCTTAAATACCATCACCAACATCTGTTAATGAATACCAAATGAAACTGCAGGTAGATCGATCAACAGTTTAACACAGTATTAATTAAAATGGCAATTTAATGCATGTATATATACCGAAATTATAGAATCACGGTTACATATTAGGATATACAATTAGTCTGGGACTGAGTCTGGCAGTAAAAGAAGGTGCATATTAGGGAGTGTTCATTTATTAATTACAGGGGGAGGTGGTGAGATTTGCCGTGGAGGGGAATTTTTATGGCCCCCTCGAGAGCGTGTGGAATGTTTTAGCCCACCCCCCTTTGAACTATAGTAATGCGTGGGCTTTTTTTGCTAAAAAGGGGCAAACATTTTTACGCCCCCCCCCCCCCCCAAGAGGGGTTAAAAAAATTTACGCCACCCCCTCTGGAGGGGTCGGAAATTTTTACGCGCACCCCCCCCCTCCTGTAACTAATAAAAGAACACTCCCTTAGATACCAGAACGTGCTATATATATCTATAGACTAAAGTTAGGCGGATCCAAATGGAGAACTATTACGTGTACATAGTTAAATGTCTATTAATTAGATATCAGCTTCTTCAATGTAAAATGCTTCCCCCATTTATACATGTTGTGTGTACACTTAGTAACTAGAGGTTTACCGCGGGCAATAACCTGAGGCAATAGCATTTTAAACCATCGGAAGGTGTGCTATTAGCATTGTAGTCATGAATTGAAAGCAGAATTGTCCATAAAATGTTTTATTTAGGGAATTGAGCTAACAGTCGGGGACTAGTCCGGGCCGCTTTGTTACAATATTATTGATCAGTTTGGTACTTTTCATGGTCCATTAACTATGAAACAAATAAATACCAAGAGCAGAGTGATCATGATAAATAGGTTCTCCTGGTGTATAGTCCTGCAGCCTAGCTTATAATTGGCACTAATGAAACCTATGTGACATGATTTCTTAAGGTACAAATTCATTCAGAGATAATATACAGGTAGCTTCAATCCTGATCAGTGTTACCCCATCAATGACTCCCCAGGAAACAAAAAAACGTTGTACAGGGTTATATAACGTTTCTCTACGGCTCCTTATCATTGCAAAACGGTATATAATGTTAAAAATTTTGACGTAAACAACGTCTTTTTGTTAGCTGGGTCTAACATAAAACCTGTGTTTTTTTTATATGACATGTATAAAATGTATGGGACCATTACGTAATACCGAAACTATTATAACATGAAGATAAGTATGACTTCCCTGAAGTCCAGGTACTAATCATTTCTGTCCTAGTTTCATTGATGATCAGTTAATTCATGTATCCCTGTCTATTGAAGAAGTTCTTGTATGGAGTATACACAAAGCCATTTCCTGCACATATGGTGCTCCTGCAACCCACATGACTTCTTCAACCCCTGATAGTATTAGTGTAACTACTGATAGCAGTCTTGCATCACCTACCTGCACTGGGGGTGAGTGGGTGACCAGGTAGGCTTCTGCTGTCAACTTGTATCACCTGTAATTAGTCCTGAGTGTCAGGTGAGGGTGGAGACAGGTGTGGAGGTA
Source organism: Harmothoe impar (assembly GCA_947462335.1). Classification (NCBI taxonomy): domain Eukaryota; kingdom Metazoa; phylum Annelida; class Polychaeta; order Phyllodocida; family Polynoidae; genus Harmothoe; species Harmothoe impar. The sequence continues at coordinate 25,849,040 of OX381711.1, forward strand.
ATGATGATGTCACCTGCCGCACTACAATGGGAGTCTGCTGTGAACCCTCCTGCCGCTCCCCCAGTCTCCTCCTCATCCTGGATGCCGGCCTGCTCTACACTGGTACCCCGAGGTGCTCATGTAGGAAGGCGCAGGTAACTGCAATCACAGAAACACAAAGAACAGTGGGAAACCCTTGGTGCACCTCCCCCTGTACTATTGTCAGCATTTACAACTGTCCAGACCAGTAGTTAATAATCAATGCTCCCAGCAGTTTATAGGTTACCAGTGTCATTGTGAACCATGGAGCCCAGAGAGCACCTGGTCTGGTCCAGCAGTGGTTCAGCTGAGGTTATGCTTGGAGCGGTAGGCTGTGGTGGAGAGTGAAAGAGGGGGTTCCGCTTGGCATTGTCTGTGTAGTTCCCGGTGGTGAGGGAGAGTGAACTTCCTGCCTCCCTCTCCCTCCCGCCCACCTCCTCACTGCCTCCCCCCACGCAAGGCTGTTGGAGTTGTGGCGGTGTAGGGGTTTTCTCTGAGGGGTATATTCAGGGTACTGCTGATTATTTTCTTAGGGGTATGTTCAGGGTATAGTATCTTATTATTGTATCTGAGATGCAATTGGTGTAAATGAGTGGCTGTGTAGTGTAGGGCTGTGTTGTTTTAGATAGGGTTAGTTCGTTTTTGTGTGTTCTTTTATTGGGGGGGGGGGGGTTAGACTGGTGTGGCTGGTTAGTCTCACAGATGTTTATTATGGTAATTATTCCTAATTTGACTTAATCAAAGTTGATACATCCCATGATTTGGACTAGACCAATTGTCTTGAAAATGAACCACAATGTTTGCTTAAGTCATACTTTCCTTATTATCCCAATGTTTATAAATCTTATTTTAGCTCATTGTTTATTCAAATTGTCAAATCTAATATAATGTGTGTGTAGCATATAGAGCAATTCCTAAAGTTGGTTTGAAGACAAACAGAGTCTGGATAGAAAATAGTGGTGCCATTTGCAAATGTTCCATACCAAAGTATCATATTTTTCTTAGTCAGAATTTTAAGTATTGAGGTCTGGGTAGCAAATGATTCAAAATAGATACTGCCTCTCCCCATCCCCCAAAAAGGAAAAATAACATGCTCATATCTCAGCTTGTACTGTGTGATACAGTTACGGCCCACAAACCCCTCCACTTACTGACGTGCACAGCAGTTACATGCAGCCCAGCCCAATAAACCCACTCTAGCATGCCTCCCAGTAGCAAGTCAACTTTATTTCCTGGCACACAAAAATGTCAATGAGGACATTTGAAACCATAACACAGAGTTGGGGGCAATTCACAGGTGTCTGAATCCCCTGAAAGCAACCATGTGATGGCACAGAAAGAGATGCTCACATAATGTCCTTTCAAGGAAGAAGTGTTTCAATTTGCACTATCTATAGGCCCTATGGATTACCACAAACCTAAAGCGTTTAGTTCCAAGGATATTAGATATAATATTTTATAATACGAATGCCAAATTGCATGATAAAATATACCCAACTGACTTCTAGAATAGAATTTCATCATAATAAAGAAAGTAATCTTCCTGTCAACATAAAACACAGGTCTACTACCTATTGTGAGCTCCCTATATGTGTAAATTCCTACTGCATGCTAGGCCCTGTCAAGTGGGGTGATGCAATCAGGACATGGCAAGACAGCTATCTAAGGGTTTATACCACTATATATATGGTAGAACATGCCTGCAGTGATCTTTCTGTCATGGCTTAAGTATGAAATACTTTATAGACATCACTATAGCCAATGTCTCCAGGTGCTTTGGCCACAGGCATCTGTAAGGATGAAAGAGCTGCACTCTCCTATAGAACCTTAGTAGAACACTCTGTATTTATCAGTTGAATCTTATTCTTTGATGCTTCAACTAATTCAATAACGCCCCAGGGCCTCTGTAGAAGAATGGGTAGTTATAGCTTTTGCAAATTTAGTTGTAGTTCTTTTCTCAGGAGGTACAGTATTTTTCTTGCCATATGAAAAAGGTCCTCAGCTGTGATTTCATCAAAGTACCAAATAGACCTGTGTCTACTGATATAAAATATAAAGCAACTGCTGTTAGAAAGGTGTCAGAAAGTGTGCTACTTTGTTACTCCATGATTAACTCTTTAACAATGACATGACCTCTTAAGGCTTCATGTACATGATGCAGTCAGATGAGTAATTTGCCAAGCAGCATTGATGTTTCATGCAGACCATCCCAGGATGAGTGTATCAACCCACCAGGACCAGCATGATACATGGATGTAACACTGGTGAGTTAGTCATGCATCATGCCAAAAAGAGGTGATAGTGCATTCAATCACTATACTGCCGATAAAGGGGTAAAGACAATATGTATATGTGAGGGTAACTTCTTGAGAGAGAACATCAGATTCCCTCTTGAAGTTGAATACTCTGCATGAAAATATCATGAGTAGGAAATCGGCCTGTGCTTATTCACAAGACAAGTGGTTCTGTTGTCTTCTCCTGAACCGTGAGTAGTCAGAAAGTGTGCCACTTTAATAAGTAAAATTGCGTCACAATAAACTGCTTGGGGCAAGCAAATTAATTTGTCGTAACCGAATTTTGTATATGCTAAATAGAGCTTTTAAGAAAATTGATTAAATAAAGATCAGAATGCATCCACAACCCCCTCCCTATACTTGCCCACCTCCTACAGCCTCCTTGTACCTCCCACACACATGTGTCCGTCACCCACTGCCTCTGTATGGACATCAGGAAGGGGAGGGTGTAGTCTAGAACTCAATACATATAATTATATTCCCCTAGCAGCACAGACGCTGACCTGGTCTGGAGAGGCGGGGGTGTGGAGCCCAGTGGGCACAAAATTCAGTTCAACCTTGAATCAATGTTGAATCAACATTGAATCGACGATGACAACTAATAGTCAATGTTGATTCAACATTGTATGCCCACTGTGAGGGTGGGTGTGCGGGGTACCCACGGCCCCCTGAGCAGGACTTCTGTTTGAAGTTTGGACTCGGTGCAGTTCTACTTTCAAAGGAAGAATACCATCAATAAGTGATCTAAATTTAGGCCAAAAAACATTTTGCAAATGAATTTACATCTGAAAATATTCGTAAGAGCAGGATTTTCCTCCACCATAGAAATGTATGGTGGAGGATTTGGGCACAGCCATTCCTTCGTTATATCCGAGAATTCGTTATAACAGAATTTGAAATATCGAAATTTTACTGTAATGGGTTTGTCCATGATTAAGGGCGGGCAGCCTGTGCAATATGACACCCGGGGGCTTCCTCTGTAGCCAATAGGTTCAAATATTGATGGCCGCCCAGCACCACAGCGCCCAGTCATGGTTACCTGGTGTAACTCACTGATTGTAGCTCAACCAATGGCATCTGGAAGTAGCGCTGGTAAATTAAACCTTTAGGGCAGTATAGTGATTTAATGTACTGTGCTATTTGTTGACATGATAAAGGAATGCAACCCTGGTGAGTAACTCGCCACTGCTGCATTCATACATCATGCTGACTCTAAAGGGTGGACACAAAAACAAAATGCATGAATGCATCATGAAAGCAAACGGCATAGCTCATTAAACCATAGTGCAGCCCTTAAAGGGTGAATAGCCAAGACTCCTGATTGGTGAGTTGAAAGCTTGGCCGGTAGCTGGAGAGCACATAAAGGCATGGTATTCATGAGTTCAGCAGTGGTTGATATTGTCCCACAGGACCAGCACAATGAATGTATTGGTATGTGAAGCAAGTAGTGATCTGACAAAGGAGTATTTACTAGGTTATGTTGTAATGTACAGATCCCAAATACACTTCCTCCCCTAGTGTATCCCAGATACACTTCTAGGTCAGCCATATAGAAATTAAGCAGCAGATGCATCTGCTGCAGCAGGTACCAGCTTCTGATTGGTCAGTTTCTTCTGTATCTCAGATATACTTCTAGAATTAAATGTATCGCAGATGCACATAAAGCTGAACATCGGCGCCACTGCAACCCCCAACCCCATCCCCCCTATAGCTAAATTACTGTGTGCTGTGCTTGAGCTTTTACATTAATTAGTTTGTGAAGGTGACCCCTTTACACACAGAGAAAAGTGAGAGTCATTGTCGCTAAAACTGGGTGTACATATTGTCAACCTTTCAAATTGCAATAAATATAGGCAATGTTTTGTGCATCTGTATGTGACAGAATGGGGAAAGGAATTGTTATTTGTCCACAAGAACAGTGTCTGAACAGAGTCTCATATTATTCTAATGCTTGTCCACCTATGTACATTGAATGTATCATGCCAACTAAAGAAATTCTCCACAAAACCTTATTAAGTGGCTTGCTGTGTGCGGTTGTCCAACCCAGACATTATTGGATTTGTGAATTCTGACGTTTTTTGTCCATTTTTGAACCCAGCAGAACAAATCAAGTGTTCATGCACTATCACCGATATGTCACACATTGATCTAACTGTCATTTTTATGATTCTTTAAATGGTGTAAAATGTAAATGACACAAGATGTTCCTTTCACAGTGACATATACGCGTTTTCTTTATGACATTAATTTAAATGTGGATGGGAAGATGCTGCAATGTAGCCTTCTTACCTGTCTGAGGAGGGGGATGGGAATCATGCAAGCTATTAATATGGTGGTAATGTGCATTAACAAACTATATGCCCTCTTGTCGTCTTGACGGAAGAGTGTTGAATCTAAACCTTGCCTGTCATCACCACTATGCTTCAAGGATTGTCATAATGCATGGAAGCAGCCCTGGGGAGTAATTCGCCATGCAGTGCTGCATCCATGTGGCTGCTAAAATGATAAAATGTTCATGCTAGAGGCATAACATGTTCATTGTTAGTATGCAGCATAAAGTTCTAAATAATGTAAGCCTATATATATATCATGGCATCCTTCACACGGGATATGCCAGCATTGTAGGCTGTGTCTCATGAGATTGACTCAGTTGAAATGTCTTTGACCGGGTGTAGTCCTTGACCGGGTGTAGTCTTTGACCGGGTGTAATCTTTGACCGGGTGTAATCTTTGACTAGGAAGTTTCAAAAGGGCTGAAATGGAGGCTATGTAGACAGAAATGGGGGGGAAAGGTTAATGGATATTTTAACACTATATATTACGAACTTCCCGGCATTTCTTTGTACATAGCCCCTGTTCCAGTCCTTTTCAAACTTGCTGGTCAAAGACTACACCCGGTCAAAGACTACACCTGGTGAAAGACTACACCCGGTCAAAGACATTTCAATTGTATCAATCTCATGAGGCACAGCCTTTGCTATGTCTGTACCCCTCCTGGACATTGCATGGCACCCTGACCAGCTATGTGCCAAAGGGCTTCATGAATGCCCTCTACACAGGGTGGGTGTGGGGGTCTGATGGGTTTAGGGAGGAAGGGTCAATGACCTCGAGCCACAGGAAGCCACAAGACATCAGACAAGTTGCATTCAAGTAAAAAAGGCAATGTGTCGCCATAAAGATCAGCCAGTAACAGGTGACATAGGCCAGCGACATAGGGTAGTGCCAAAACACTTATTTAGCATATCCACGTGTACACCTTGGGTGACATACTACTATTTCTGTAGGCCTTGACATCCAGTACTTCCTTAGGGAACAATGCTGCTCAGGAATAGTGGTCTACTACAACCCCCTGCCACCTACCACTTAGTGTGTGGGTTGAGAAGCTCTTTGGCTGGAGGAATAGGTCAATGACCGCTTGCCTTTTTCTTACAAATGTAGACCCAGTTTGAGTCCTATGTTCCTGATTTCTTTGTTTTAAGGTTCGAATAGTTTTATTGACACAACATACCATAAGCAATAGAAGTCCTAAAAAGCGATAGAAGTGCATGGTATATCTCTTAGAGTATGATATGTTTGGCATCATTTAATT